>CM056058.1:65310658-65325658 GCA_029574335.1 Rana kukunoris | reverse complement strand
GGACATCCATCCGATGAAGAGAGCCACCTGCCAGTGACCACCAATGTCCCCTATCAGTGCCCACCGTGCTACCCATCAGTACCCACAGTTCTGCCCACAGTGCCACCCATCAGTGCCCACAGTTCCACCCATCAGAGCCCACAGTGCCAAATATCAGTGTCACCTACCAGTGCCGTCCATCAGTGTCCAATACCAGTGCTCATCAGTGTCACCTACCAGTGCCCATCAGTGCCCCCATCAGTGCCACCCATCAGTGACCCCCATCAGTGGCCATCAGTGCTGCCTTATCAGGGCCCATCAGTGCCGCCTTATCGGTCCCTATCAGTGCCACCTTATCTGTCCCTATAAGTGCCACCTTGTATGTGCCTATCAGTGCCCACCAGTGCAGCCTATTAGTGCCCACCAGTGCAGCCCATTAGTGCCCACCAGTGCCGCCTCATCAACGCATATCAATGAAAAAGAGAGAAATAACCTGTTTGCAAAATGTTATAACAAACTATGAAACTTTTTTTTTTAATGTTCAATTTTTTTGTTTGTTTAGCAAAAAAATAAAAACCCCAGCGGTGATTAAATACCACCAAAAGCATATGTCATTCAAATTGCATCAGCGATGAACGCTGAAAATTAGTCTGGGCAGGAGGAGGGTTTAAGTGCCCAGTAAGGAAGTGGTTAATAATCAACAGCATAATTGTGTCTAATAATACTGTAATTATAGAATAATAATTAATAATCTGTAATATTGTCTATGTATGCATGCACAAGAAAGACTTTTAAATAGACCATTACATGTGAGGTTCCTTATTGTTCCCTATATCAGAACGGAGTCTGAAGTTATATAATGAAAAGTGGAACCAGGTGTCATTCGTGGTTGCTCCTCAGTTTTTATTTTTAATATCATGTATTATTAAATTTTTTTGTATCTACATTTCTGGGACACTGATGAGTGGTTTATGAATGTTCATTGAATTATGGGGAATAACAGCTGTCAGACCAGCTTCAATTTACCTATGATGATCAGACAGTAAAATCGCATTAATCCCCATGGGGTCTTCAGCTTAGGGGTATTTAATCCTGTAAACAAAGTATCTGATCATCTGCTAGACGGAACCAGTGCTAATATGAAAATACAGCACAGTATTCACAGGGCAGCTCCAGTCAAATGATAAAAACATATATATTTTTTCCAAGCAAATACAGTGCCTTGTGAAAGTATTCAGCCCCCTTGAACTTTGGGACCTTTTGCCACATTTTAGGCTTCAAACATAAAGATATAAAACTGTCATTTTTTGTGAAGAATCAACAAGTGGGACACAATCATGAAGTGGAACGAAATTTATTGGATATTTCAAACTTTTTTTTAACAAATAAAAAACTGAAAAATTGGGCATGCAAAATTATTCAGCCCCCTTAAGTTAATACTTTGTAGCGCCACCTTTTGCTGCGATTACAGCTGTAAGTCGCTTGGGGTATGTCTCTATCAGTTTTGCACATCAAGAGACTTTTTTGCCCATTCCTCCTTGCAAAACAGCTCAAGCTCAGTGAGGTTGGATGGAGAGCATTTGTGAACAGCAGTTTTCAGTTTTTTCCACAGATTCTCGATTGGATTCAGGTCTGGACTTTGACTTGGCCATTCTAACACCTGGATATGTTTATTTGTGAACCATTCCATTGTAGATTTTGCTTTATGTTTTGGATCATTGTCTTGTTGGAAGACAAATCTCCGTCCCAGTCTCAGGTCTTTTGCAGACTCCATCAGGTTTTCTTCCAGAATGGTCCTGTATTTGGCTCCATCCATCTTCCTATCCATTTTAACCATCTTCCCTGTCCCTGCTGAAGAAAAGCAGGTCCAAACCATGATGCTGCCACCACCATGTTTCACAGTGGGGATGGTGTGTTCAGGGTGATGAGCTGTGTTGCTTTTACTCCAAACATAACGTTTTGCATTGTTGCCAAAAAGTTTGAATTTGGTTTCATCTGACCAGAGCACCTTCTTCCACATGTTTGGTGTGTCTCCCAGGTGACTTGTGGCAAACTTTAAACAACACTTTTTATGGATATCTTTAAGAAATGGCTTTCTTCTTGCCACTCTTCCATAAAGGCCAGATTTGTGCAGTATACGACTGATTGTTGTCCTATGGACAGAGTCTCCCACCTCAGCTGTAGATCTCTGCAGTTCATCCAGAGTGATCATGGGCCTCTTGGCTGCATCTCTGATCAGTCTTCTCCTTGTATGAGCTGAAAGTTTAGAGGGACGGCCAGGTCTTCGTAGATTTGCAGTCTGATACTCCTTCCATTTCAATATTATCGCTTGCACAGTGCTCCTTGGGATGTTTAAAGCTTGGGAAATCTATTTTTATCCAAATCCGGCTTTAAACTTCTCCACAACTGTATCTCGGACCTGCCTGGTGTGTTCCTTGTTCTTCATGATGCTCTCTGCGCTTTAAACAGACCTCTGAGACTATCACAGTGCAGGTGCATTTATACAGAGACTTGATTACACACAGGTGGATTCTTTTTATCATCGTTAGTCATTTAGGTCAACATTGGATCATTCAGAGATCCTCACTGAACTTCTGGAGAGAGTTTGCTGCACTGAAAGTAAAGAGGCTGAATAATTTTGCACGCCCAATTTTGAAGTTTTTTATTTGTTAAAAAAGTTTGAAATATCCAATAAATTTTGTTTCACTTGTTCACAAAAAAATTACAGTTTTATATGTTTATGTTTGAAACCTGAAATGTGGCAAAAGGTTGCAAAGTTCAAGGGGGCTTTCGCAAAGCACTGTACAATGGAGCCGACTACCTGCATATTTCTCCTTTCTCAGTGCAGCCATTATTTGCTTTATTAATGTCAATTCAAAATCTTGCTTTCTAAACCTACCTGTATACTCCAGAGACGCTGAACCTATGAAATAGTACTGCCCTTTATCTAAACTCTAATTCCGTGTACACACGATCCTTTTTCGGCATGAAATAAACAACATTTAATTTTTTTTTATTTAAAACGATCGTGTGTGCGCTTCACATCATTTTTCGGGTCCTGAAAAACGACAAAAATGTTGTCATTTTTCGGGTTGTAAAAAATGTGTGAGCTAAAACTACGTGAAAAACCTGCGCATGCTCAGAAGCAAGTTATGAGACAGGAGCGCTCGTTCTGGTAAAACTTCCGTTCGTAATGGAGTAAGCACATTTATCACGCTGTAACAGACAGAAAAGGGTGAATCGTCTTTTATTAACACGGAATCAGCTAAAGCAGCCCCAAGGGTGGCGTCATCCACATGGAACTTCCCCTTTATAGTACCGCGCTTTGCTAGAGCATTTTTTTAAAACGACCGTGTGTGGGCAACGTTGTTTTAATGATGAAGTTCGAAAAAACATAGTTTTTTCTACATGCCGAAAAACGTAATTTTTTTCATGCCGAAAAACGATCGTGTGTACACGGCATAAGCTTTCTAAACACCTACCCTGCCCTCTACTAGTGTATGAAATATGGCAGGTTATGATACCATATGCACCGGTCAAATACCTCCCCCTTCCCATACCTATGGCCATTCTTCTGTTCACCTTGGCTAACCCCCTTTCTTTTCCTAAAGGGGAGTTCCAGCCTTTTAGTGTTTATTAAAAGTCAGCAGCTACAAAAAGTGTAGCTGCTGACTTTTAATAAACAGACACTTACCTGCTCCATGGTCCAAATAAATGATATATTACATGATATAAATGATGTAACAACCTAACAAAACCTAACAAAACGGACCTTAGTTTACAGACCAACTTTACTAGAATACATTAAGCTTGTGTATTACAGGGGTATTTATATTTAAAAAGTGAAATTGTGGGTGGAACTCCCCTTTAAGTTCAAAAATACATTTTTGTTTTCTAAATTTAGGTTTTTAAATTGCCCAAAGTTCTACTTTACAAAATAGGTTCTTAATGAGTCATTTCATTTTACTTCCACCAAGTACCATGCATTTTGGGCTACTTGTAGCTATTAAGTTTTATAACATTTCAAGTTTGACAGAGCTGCTGAATTTATGTTTCTGCTGTTCTGCCCCGAGGAGGATCTGTCAGAAACATATAAATCTAGTACTGAGGAGATCAAAAGATGAAGTGGGCGCAGTGGTGATGCCAGGAGGCTTTGTAGAAAGCAAAGAAATATACCAAAAGTTACAACAAATGTAGTCCGTGAATGATAAAATTATTTAAAACAAGATTCCTTTCATTCATAGTCTTTGAAGCTAAAATAGTTAGAACTTTAAAGGGTCTGTTATATATACTGACAGAGAACAACTGGGCAGGGCTGACACCATTCAGACCACAGAAAATGTCCACAAGAAGACAGCTGAGTAAATTTCTGGCAGGTCAAAATACATTTTTCTGTACTTGTAAAGTCTTACTAAACCCACAACAGTAAAATCAGTCTGTATATGCAGTAAAGCTTGTTATACCCACTGTGGAACATAAGGGGTTAATCCTCTGCATTGTGTAAAAAGGCAGGTTTGATTGGTCTTCTCTGATCATCTTCTTCCACACTCCCTTTTTCTTAGGAGGGTGCATGTGATTAGCACAGGGCCAATCACCACTGTTCAGACAGAGGGTCAGGGGTCCTGCATTCACAATGGACAATTGTGGGAGAATAAAAACTCCTCCTACAAGCTTTAACCAGACACTCATAGAAATCACAGGACTGCTCTAACTGCTGATGAAAAAAGGTATTTAGCAGTTTATATTTTCTAAAATGATTGCAATTTCATGTTATGTGTCCTGAGGGAGACCAGATATAGTGAATGCAGGGTCCCGGGTTTAGTAACACTTTAAAAAGAAAAGTTCAGGATTAAAAAAAAAAAAAAAAAGATACTAGCCTAGGTGGATTGAGCATCGGTTCCCCGCCGGTTCCAAGACTGAGAGCTGAGCGATCAAAGAACAAGGCTGAGCTAGATGCCAGTCTAGGCTTCTGGGCCGATACCGACTACAGGCATACCCCGCTTTAAGTACACTCACTTTAGATACACTCGCGAGTAAGGACATACCTGCGAGTGTATGTAAAGTGCCTTACAAGTACTGTACAGACATTTTTCAGCCGCAGTAGAAGGAGCTGAAGCTCCGAGAGCATAGCCTGCCCTGTTCCAGTGTGCCCCTGAAACCTCCACTACAACCCCTGAGACCTCAACTACAGCTCCTGACACCTGACACCCCCACTACAGTCACTAACCCCCCACTACACCCTAGAAGTGAAAACATGTATTGTTTTACTTTAAGTACATTTTCGTTTTACATACATGCTCTGGTCCCATTGTGTACTGAAAAGTGGGGTATGCCTGTATATGGTCGGGATCTTTTCAGAGCCTGGGCCAGCTCTGTGACATCAGCCATCTGACTATGCTGAAAATGAATCACAGGAGTGCAGAACTAAGATATACAAGGTATACACTTCAAAGTTAAAGTGATTGTAAAGTCTTGTTTTAAAAAATAAAATGAAAAAAAAAAAACATGCTATACTTACCTCCTCTGTGCAGTTGGTTTTGCACAGAGCGGCCCCGATCCTCCTCTTCTTGGGGTCCTTTTTGCTGCTCCTGGCCCCTCCATCCTATCGAGTGACCCCTCATCCACCAGCTTTCTATGGGGGCACCCGAGCCAAGTCAGAGCTCCATGTATCTATTCAGACATGGAGCCCCGACCTGGCACTGCAACCTCTCTCCCCTGATTGGCTGACTGACTTTGATTGACAGCCGTGGGAGTGTCCCGGACAGCTTAGACATTTGTGGACATCGATGGAGAGAGAAGGGGCTCAGGTAAGTATTAAGGGGTGCTGGGGTGGCCACTACACACAAAAGGTTTTTTATTGTAATGCATAGAATGCATTAAGATAAAACAAATCTTCTGCCTTTACAACTCCTTTAAATCATTACAACACAGCCTTCCACCTTTTTTTTTTTAAAGCTAAGTATCAGGCAGCATCCAGAAGCTGATAATTGACAGGTCTTGGGGTACCAGCAGGAGAAGTAGAAATCAATTTGCTGACTAAGATTGTCAGGCCAATCACTGTTTTTCCCCTGAGATGCAGCCAGTATCAGAGGTGACTGGCTGACCCTTCAAAGTCAACCTTTGTACAATGCACAGATACATGTTAGGGAACAAAGAATTAAAGATGAATTAAACCTAGAAAAATACTGACAGATAGGATTTTATTGACAGAAGTGACTGCTCAGCGTACATTTGGCGCAGTAAAAGTGAAAGCTTACTGGTGGGACTGCTCAGATAGGTTCCGATTAGGATCCCAAGATACACAAGCTTATCCCTACCAGCCCATTTCAGAAAAATCAAGAGGAACAGGGAATTTTCCCTGAACCAGCTGTCCTATAATGGCCAACCTGTTCTCAAACCCCACCAACAGTCCATATTTAGTAGCCAACCTAATACATCTGTGAGTCCCAAACTCATTCCCCAAGGACCCTTAAAGTGGTTGTAAACCCTTACAGACCACTTGGCCCTACAGGTAAGCCTAGATTAAGGTTTACCTGTAGGTGCAAGAAATATCTCCTTAACCATCACGGTTTAGGAGATATTTGCAGAAAGGCTGCACCGATGTCTATGGCGCATGTGCGTTGTAGACAATGGTGCAGGCGCACTGAGCGTGCCGTTAATGAATAGGACCGTGCCGTCTCTGACGGCTCCCACGCTCATATGCGCAGAAGTGACATCATCGCTGCTCCAGCCAGTCACAGCGTCGGAGCAGCGATACCAGGAAGTCACTCCGGGTATCATGGCTGTGGCGGAGGAGAGGAACGAGGTTTGCTGCGTGGGCTTCGATCTCAGGTAATTAATTCATAATGAGCTAGAATGCTATGCATACTAGCTCATTATGCCTTTCTCTTACAGTTTTTTTTTTAGGAGGGTTTACTTCCTCTTTAACACCAACTGAACCATGTTTTGGCAATTTACCTTAGAATAAATAAATAACTATCATAGATACTGAAGCCATTAATGTTGATTTAAAGCGGCGGTCCTGACATTTTTTTTTGGTTCCTTAAACTCTTGTAATATTAAAAAAATAGTACTCACATCTTTAATGTCGCTACTGCCCCGCAATCTCCATCGGCATAAAATGTGACGTTATAAAATGTTCTTCAGGCCGTTTCCATTTTGCTTGTGGGCAGCGTGAAGCCCACAAGCAAATGCTTCCGGGAATTTCACCTGTTTGCCATCAATTAAAATGGCGGAATTGGAGCCGCCCTCATCACGTGACCGGCTGCATAAGTCACGTGACGTGTGAAATCACGCGATAGTTCCTCTTTTTAGCTTCTGAATCGTCTCCTGGGCAACGTCACGCAGCAAACACCGGGACACTGGGAGATAAACTGACACGCCCATTCCCGCGGGAGGTTAACCGGGAAGTGCCTCCTTCAGACACCAGAACACCGGTATGGCATTATTATAAAAATGTATGGATAGCCTACTTTAAGCATAGACACTGAGCCGGTCTGATTAAGGAATACTTTGAAATTAGGGCGAACCTCCGCTTTAAAGCAGAGTTCCACCCTAAAAATTTACTTTCTATTAACAGCTTGCCTTTAATGTAAAAAAAATATAAAAAAATGAAATACAATTTTACTCACTTCTTTCTGGCTGTTACTAGGCAGATTTCGTTATCTGCCTAGTTCCTGGTTCTAGGTGGTTCAACTTCCTGTCCTAAGACCCCATTGCCTCCTGGGAAATTGTGACACTCATTTCTGGGCACTACTGTGCCTAAAAATCGCCCAGCATGCACCTCTCCCTGAAAACCAGGAAGAAAATAGAACTGGGCTTCACATGCCCACACATATGATGGATACGGCCACAACATGAGCTGGAGGATATAAGGCAAGTGTTTGCAATGATTTCTGGAATGATTGGGGAGCTCTTAATATGTTTTAGGGACTATTTAATGTGATTAATGTTAGCTTGCAAAAAAAAAAAAAAAGTTATGCCCGGAAACCCACTTTAACCACTTAACCCCCGGACCATATTGCTGCCCAATGACCAGAGCACTTTTTGCGATTCGGCACTGCGTCGCTTTAACTGACAATTGCGCGGTCGTGCGACGTGGATCCCAAACAAAATTGGCGTCTTTTTTTTTCCCACAAATGGAGCTTTCTTTTGGTGGTATTTGATCATCTCTGCGGTTTTTATTTTTTGCGCTATAAACAAAAATAGAGCGACTATTTTGAAAAAAATGCAATATTTTTTACTTTTTTGTGTAATAAATATCCCCCAAAAATATATAAAAAACATTTTTTTTCCTCAGTTTAGGCCGATACGTATTCTTCTACATATTTTTCCGTAAAAAAAAATCGCAATTAGCGTTTATTGATTGGTTTGCGCAAAAGTTATAGCGTTTACAAAATAGGGGGTAGTTTATGACATTTTTATTATTTATTTATTTTTTTACTAGTAATGGCGGTGATCAGCATTTTTTTTCAGTACTGCGACCTTATGGCAGACACTTCGGACACTTTTGACACATTTTTGGGACCATTGGCATTTTTTTAGCGATCAATGCTATAAAAATGCATTGGATTACTATAAAAATGCCATTGGCAGTGAAGGGATTAACACTAGGGGCGAGGAAGGGGTTAAGTGTGTTTCTGGGTGTGTTCTAACTGTATGGGGGGGTGGACTCACTAGGGGAAATCACTGATCTTCTGTTCATACATTGTATGAACAGAAGATTGGCGTTTCCCCCGCTGACAGGACCGGGAGCTATGTGTTTACACACATAGCTCCCGGTCCCCGCTCTGTAACGAGCGATCGCGTGTGCCCGGCGGCGATCGTGCCCGTCGGGCACGCGCATAGGACTCGGGGGCGCACTCTCCCCCTAGCGGTCGCTAAGGTGCCAACGTAGAGCTACGGGCTCTCGCGCAGGAGAGCCGACCTGCCGCCGTATAACTGCGGCGGCTGGTCGGCAAGCAGTTAAAGCACCTGTGCAAGATAAAGAATATCATGAAAAGATGACCTGTTGGGGGGTACTTGAGCACTGAGGTTGGGAACCACTAAGGCCCCTTTCAGACTGAGGTGGTTTGCAGGCGCTATTGCACTAAAAATAGAGTCTGCAAACTGACCCTAAACAGCGGCTCGGGCTTTCACACTGAATCGGTGCGCTAGAAGGACAGCTCCAAACGTCCTGCTAGCATAGGATGACCAGACATATTTTTTTCCATTTATTTCTATTATCTGTGCCCCTTTCTGATGATCATGTGCTGGTCGGAGTGGAGGGAATATTTCTTCAGTTTCGGGTGTATGCCAGTTCCGCTTCGCTCGCATGTTTTTTTGCCTTGGCTGAAGTCCCAGCCAGCCGCCTGCTTAACTACTTGCCTTCCCTGGCGGAGTCATCTTCCTCCACTCCCTACCCAGTAGTAGCCGGGGCTGGAGAGTAAGACTTGACAGTCTGTGAGGCGGGCGGTAATGGGCAGAGAGTGGCTGATTGCCACCATTACTAGTAAAAATAAATAAATATGTCCCCGGATTTCATTTAAAAAATCTGGTCACCTTATGCGAGCAGCATCTTTGGAGCAGTGAGAGGAGGGGTGTGTTTACCGCTCCTCCACCGCTCCTTCCCATTGAAAGCAATGGGAAACCGTGGCTATACCGTCAACAATGCGCATTGCCGATGGTATTAACCCTTTTTCGGCCACTTGCGGGGGTTAAAACCGAACCGCTAGTGGCTAAATAGCGCCGCAATTCTGACGGTACAGCACCACTAAAAAATAGCACCGCTATACCGCCACCGCACCTCCCACCCCAGTGTAATACATGCACAGGTGCATTTAAAGCTTGAATTGAAGCAACATTTTTTTTCCCTATGCAATGTTAACTGCTCATTTTCTCTAGGGGTGAAAACAGCGCTTATGATGAGCTGGTCGAGTGATCCTTCAGAAACCAGCGCTCCCCCTACAGTATACCCATTTGTTCCTGACGTCTTCAAATCCTGAGCTGGTCCAAGGGATGTGATGATGCCAGGAACAGTCCACCACACAAGACCGCTGGACCGTGGGGGGCAGGAGCCAAAGGGACCGGTCTTGCGCTGGGAGGATCAGAGGATTAGGTGAGTATATCTAGGCTCTCAGAACCCCTCTACAAAATAAATAGTTAACCCATACAGTGTGGGTACAGCCCCATTGCATGGTAAAAAATAAATAGAAAATTGCAAAAAGACATCCTGAAATGCAAAAAAATGAAATTCTATTGTTTTCTGGGTTTCAAAGAGTTAACAAAGACAGTTTTTTTAATTAATTTTCATCAAGGGCCCCAGCTGCCTGTTAAAATTAATGAGTTGTTTGGCCTTTTAAGCTGTTGAATAAGAAGTGTGGTCTTATCAAGATAAGAGCATCTCCCTGCCTGATCAAAGGGTGCCACCTGGCAAGCTGTCACTTTATCTGGATTTATAATAATCTACTGAAGATCTAGAAATATTTCCAAACCTTCCTATCCCATGCAATGAATTTTAATTTTATACCAAACAATTAATTCACACAATATACTTTTGAATTGTGAGATAATGCGGAACGATTTCTCTTCACATCAAGAGGGGATGAAAGCAGATAAATGCATTGTTCTATTACGTGATTTTATCTGCAAGTGAGACCCAGTATAAAGCTGGCCATATGCGGATATTTCTTTTCCTTCAGAAAAAGAAAGACTAACAAATTCCCACATCCACACAAAAAAAGGAGAATAGTGGAATCCTTCCTGACAGACAAGGGCATTGTATTCTGACACTTGCACTCGCTTGCTGTCAGAATACACCAATCAGTGGCTGCAGCAGACTGGTTGCAATCGCTGATCAATGAAAAATTTGCCCCCTTGACAGAAGTCTATCAAAAAAATGATTTGTGGGGAAGGCCATACACTAATCAAAATTCAGCAGGTCCCTATTGGACCTGTCAAATTTGAATCAGTGTATGGCCAGTGTAAAGTGGAACTTCACTCTCCCAATAAACATTGATTATTATTCATCTTCATGCTGCTAGCATTAGTAATTAGATTCGATTAGGAAAGTAGATCATATTTGCATGTTTTTTACATTTCTTCAGTTACTTTTTGTTTTTTTGCCTAGGGAAATGATGTCATACATCCCAGGAGTATTCAGGAGGGTCAACAACTGGGTTACTTTTTAAGTAACCCAGGATTCTTCGGGAGAGAGGGAGGGGTTTGCTTAGTTAACCGCTTGCAGGCCAGCCGCCGTCATTATACTGTGGCAGGTTGGCATGATCCTGCAAACCGTCATAGCTGTACGTCGTTCCTTTTAAGCGGGGGTGCCGATGACTGCCGGCCACGCGCGATCGTGGGAATGAGAAGCAGAACAGGGGTGTGTGTGTCTGACACCCCAATGCATCCCAGCACGCTCTACGTTTACAGGCGTGGGAACCACAGGGAAATTGCATGGTCAAAACCTTTTTATCATGGAAAAGCAGGCAAAGCAGTCCATTCGTTCCCCACCAGCCGAGTCCCCCCTTTACATCAGGCGTCCACCTACCAGGACTAGTACCCCCTTTACATCAGGCGTCCCCCACCAGCTGAGTCCCCCCTTTACATCAGGCGTCCCCCGCCAGCTGAGTCCCCCCTTATATCAGGCGTCCCCCACCAGCCGAGTCCCCCCTTTACATCAGGCGTCCCCCACCAGCCGAGTCCCCCCTTTACATCAGGCGTCCCCCACCAGCCGAGTCCCCCCTTTACATCAGGCGTCCCCCACCAGCCGAGTCCCCCCTTTACATCAGGCGCCCCCCACCAGCCGAGTCCCCCCTTTACATCAGGCATCCCCCACAAGCCGAGTCCCCCCCTTACATCAGACGTCCCCCCCATCAGACGTCCCCGACGGCGGTCTTCAAGAAAACGGCGGCCGGCGGAGACATTTTCTCTGCCCGGCCGCGGACCTTTAGCGGTGGCGGTCTATTCAAGAAAATGGCGGCCGTCAGAGACATTGTCTCTGCCCGGCCACCGGCCTCTAGCGGCGGATGCCAGCGACGTAAAAACATTGGGGGCCTGAGTCATTTGAGGATAAGAGAGATCCCCCCTGCTGACGGGGGCTGCTGCGCGGGCCACATGACAAGGCCTGGCGGGCCAGATTTAGCCAGCGGGCCTTGTGTTTGCCACCCCTGCCCTAGGGAATAAAATGGTGGTCATTGCAACTTTTTACCTTGCGCAGTATTTGCCTAATAATTTTTCAAACGCTTTTTTTTTTTGAGAAAAAAATGGTTTTATGAATTAAAAAATAACAGTAAAGTTAGCCCAAATTTTTGTAAAATATGAAAGATGATGTTACGCCGAGTAAATAGAGACCTAACAAGTCACGCTTTAAAATTGCGCACACTCATGTGATGGTGCCAAACTATATATATATATATATATATATATATATATATATATATATATATATATATATATATATAGATATATTTTACTTATTTATTTATTTTTACATCTTTTTTTTTTTACAATTACATTTTTTTGATCACTTTTATTCCTATTACAAGGAACCTAAACATCCCTTGTAATAGGAATAGTGTGTGACAGGTCCTCTTTATGGAGAGATGTGGGGTCAATAAGACCCCATATCTCTCCTCCAGGCTGGAAAACAGCTTACTAGCTGCAATCACGGCTTTGTTTACTTTCGGGTACCCGGGTGTGACGTCATCACATTGTGCCCGGGTCTCCTGACAATCTGGTCACCAGTCATCTCTATGCTTCCCATCCGACGCTGGACGATTCTTTCTCCGGGCCCCCGATGGCACGGGAGAGCCCGGAGAAGCACTGGATGATGGCAGGAGGGGGGGGGGGGGTATCCTGTCCCGCCGCCTATAGGAACGATCAACCACCGCTATGATCATTCTTATGGTGCGCAGAATCGCCACCGGCGAATAATGATATCTGAATGATGCCTCTAGCTGCTGACATCATTCAGATATCCCCTCACAAAGCCCAGGACGGCATATGACATCCACCCAGGAAGGAAGATCCCCTCTGTGGACATCATATGACTATAGGCTGGTACTGAAGTGGTTAAAGTATACTGTATACTGCAATAATAACTCAAAGTACATACTTACTGAAAATGCACTGTACTATCCCTTTATCAGACATCCATCCATTCACATATTCCTCTGTGTCATAAGATAGCTAGTGGAATGTTGGCATTAAAGGTCATGAAAGCTCAGGGGCCTAGTGATCCTGTGAACTCGCACAGCTCTATATAAAGCCCTTCTGAAAAGCAATTTACTTGATGGGTAAATAGTAGGATTCTGAATCAGACATTTTCCTTCTAACTTTCCCAGCCCAGACTTTCTATTGATTCTGTTCATTAGACAACCAACTAGTCTAACAGATTACCATTGAGAGTTCTGAAATTGAGGTCACATGCTTCATAAATAAATCAGTTGTTGGACTGATAATCAATACGACCCGAATCGAGAACAAGGGAGGCTGTGTTATTTATCACCATCAACCTCTGTTTTACCTGCAATGAAAATCAATGCAATAAACTGTTCCTAATCCACATTCTGCCTCTTATCACTTAACAAAATAGCAGCTTTATTTTGTTGGTGAGAATAAAAGAGCTTTCTAAGGCCACTTTCACACTGAGGCGCTTCTAGACTGCCAGTAAAAACACTGAGCGATTTGAAGAGCTTTTCAGGGACTTTTGAAGAGCTTTCCATTCATTTTAATGGAGAGGGGCGTTTTTCACAGCCCGGCCAACGCACTGCCCCAGTGTGAAAGCATTCATTGATTTTAATGGTTTTCGTGAGCTTTTTAGGCGCTGTTTTTAGCGTGAAAGCGCATCAGTGTGAAAGTGGTCTAAAAGAGAGCCCCGTGCTCCTGTGTGCAATCCTGGCATTTTAGTGCATCTGTGAGGCACAGGGATAGCATCCAGACAGTCATGCTGCTAGCATTAGTAAATAGATAGGGAAGTATATCATATTTACTTGTTTAAAACTTTTCTTGGTTGCATGCCTACACAAATGATGTCATATATCCCAGGAGTCTTCAGGAGGAGAGTAAGAGGGGTTTTCCCAGCTAAGCACACTCTCCTGCATGCATGCTTCAGCTAAGGGCAGATGGATTCCAGGAAGTAAATGCTACATGAACCATTTGCCCTTACTCAAGTGTAACGGCTACCCAAGTAGGGAGAGGGTATCAGCCGTTGGAGACGTCCTTTTCCCCGGCAAGTTGTTGTGTGCAAGTAAGGCCGGTATAATCCCATCCACAAGATACAGAGGGAAAGGCAGGTTCAGGTGTAAAGAGAGCAGAATAACAATCCCATCGAATGCCCTTTCAAGAACGAGACAGGGCTACGTTTTGAAGGGTCAAGTAGACAGCTTTAATGGTTCATCTCTAGGTTTATATCTAGTTACAAGCTTGTGAGTAGTCAAAGGAACAATGGAACTCTCCGCCCCCTCCCCACACAGGGGGGCTTCAAGGTAGACACTTTGGCACATGGCTAAAGAAGCCACATTCCTTTATCAATAGAATTCAATCAATCTCCAGAACAATACTCCATCACAGACAATCTCATCAGTAGCTAAACATTTCGGCACCTCAAAGCTTGACAAGTTCTTCTGAACATTGACATGCTAATTCAATACACCTGACAGGAGACTGCTAATTTGTAATACAATACACAAAAAAGAGTCAATTAGCTGGAGAAGAGGACATAGCATTTGCAGTATGAAAGAGTCACTCTACAATTAACCCTTTGAGCTCAGAATTAACAAACTTAAAATAGCCCTACATATATCTCAGAATATAATGTGGATAATCCATATCTAACAATCCTATCTCAGGTAGTCCAAGATATCATTCATCCTATTGTAACACGTCATTCGGTTCTTTGTATGTCCCACTGCATGATTATTATTATAGATGTACAGGCAGAATACATAGTTCCGTTACATCAAGTTACGCCAGAAATGCCAGGGGGTTGATTTTTCACTTTAACCACTTCCCTACTGCAGGAAGTCATATGACATCCTGTAC
>CM056058.1:64900658-65305658 GCA_029574335.1 Rana kukunoris | reverse complement strand
TCCCGGGGCTGGCTCATTCAGCAGCAGACGAGCACACTTGGACAGCCTCCACTCGTGCAGCTCTCTGCTCTTAAGCGGCCGGTGATTGGCCAGACAGGGTGCATGTCATACCAGAGGCGGAGCCTCGGCCTCTGGTATGACATGCACCCGGCCTGGCCAATCACTGGCCGTTTAATGCGGACGCTACAGGCCGCCGCGCCGGGGGCTAAATTTTTAAGGGAGCCGGAAGGCGGCCGCGGGACCGGCCCGCAACCGGCCCGAACCGGACCAGCCCACCGGGATTTGTCCCGGTTCTCCCGATTAGCCACTCCGGGCCTGATTGCGGTGCAATCAGTGAAATTGGAAATGGACTAGGGCAACGTTGTGAACTACGCAAACAGCATAAATAGACACACACAAACGCACTTGCATTGCAAAAGTACATCCCTTTGTCCCTTCCCATTTAACCAAGTGCTTTTGTCCTGTTGTTCGTTGCGGTGTGTTTTGTAGTTGTCAGATTAGTGTTCTGTGTGATCAAGTGTTTGTTAGTAGATTTTTGAAAGTGTTTTTTGATAAGTGTTTGAGAGACTGTTTGTTTGATTGATATATTTGTGTTTGTTTGTTTGTTTTCTTGCTGTTTTTTTGTTTTGTTTTTTTGTGACTGTTTATTGCTGAGTAGTTTTCTCTCTGTGTGTGTTTTTGCTTGATTGGTTGTGCTTGTTTTTGTGAGTGAATTTTGTTGACTGGGAGTGAGTTTTTTTGGAAGGATGACAGAGAGAAAACGAAAGCTCAATTTTACAGTTGTGGAAAAACAAATTCTTGCCCGGGCCATTAGCGAGTATGGGCGTTACCTCCACGGCCCAGAGAGTGCCAACACCACCCCGGCCAGGAGGAGGGAGATTTTGGATAGGATCATTGAGCAGGTCAATTCAGCGGGGCAGGGGGAGACACGGACCCGGTCTGGGATTGACAAAAAAATCAATGACCTCCGGCGTCTGGTCAAACAGAAGCTGGCCAGAATGCATGCCCATGCCAGGGGCACAGGAGGGGGCCCACCATGCCGTATTAGGCTGACAGCGGAGGAGCGTGCGGTGGCCCTGACCTATCATCGGCATGAAGTTGAGGGCCTGCCCGGCTTTGACTCAAGTCCGGAGCCTGTGGTGCCAGGTAAGTTTTTTTTTTTAATATCAGGTGTGTAGCATGTGTGGGGGAGGGGGTGAAAGGGAATATGTGGCAAGTGTGTGGACCCTCCAACCTGTGAATGTTTTGTGTCATCCACAGATGTGCAGGAGGGTGCAGGGCCATCTGGCCTGACCGCACCAACCCCAGGACAGCAGTCTAATGAGGCCCCCCTAACAAGGCCGGAGTCCGCGGAGGAGGTTCAAGAGGAGCAGGAGAATCATGAGGAGGAGGAGAATCATGAGGAGGAGGAGTCCATGTCAGGCACTGGACGTTTGGTTTTTGAGGACTCTTCCCCTCTGGCTGGCAGCAGGCAGGCCTCCCTAAGGGGGAGTTCCCCCCCCCTCCTCCCCCAACATGGCTCCCCTCACAAGGGCCTCCCCTTCTCCCCGGCCACAAGCATCAGCTGGAGGCAGGATTTCATCCCAGACCACCAGGGGGTTGGCCGATCTCCTGCCCGCCACTCTGAGAAGGGACCAGTTCCTCCAGACCCGCCATCTGGGACAGGTCAGCCAGACATTGGTGCGGATGGAGGAGAGCCTGTCCTCCATCAAGGATACGCTGGGGAACCTGGACTCCCACTCCCGGGCTTTCACAACCTGCCTAAACGAACTGCAGACGACATCAGCAGGCGTTGGGCAGGATGTGAGGGCCCTTACCCTGGCTATCCAGGCCAACACGGCAACACTTGGTGCTGCCGTGGCCTTGGAGGGCAGGCCTGCCAGGTGGGCAGAGATCAGGGGCTGCTCCTCCTTCCCCGGTTTTACCCCTCCCCCATGAGTCTCCCCTGAGAAGCCGGGGCCGTGGCCGGGGGCGCCCCAGGCGTGGCTCACGCAAAGGGCATTAATTTGTTTTTCCCCTTTTTTTTTGCTGGAAATTTTTTGCTTTTGCAGGTAATTTTTTATTTTTTTTGGGTTGTGAATGCTGTGTGAATGTGGGGGGTGACATTCCTGCCGGAAAAGGGGTGTCACCCTCAATTTTGGTTGAGAAGGGTTCCCCAGGACCAGGGAGAAGTGATCCCCAGGTCCGTGTGAATGGTGTATGAATGTACAGTGACATAATTGGAGCCTTGGCGTGGCGTTGCTGCTCACAAGTCCTGCATGGTGGACTGGTGCCAATCCAATTTGATGTGGATGTGGGATGTGTGTGCTAGGGACCACAGTGGTGTGCATGCATGCATTCTCATTGTGCCATGATTAATGTGTATGTTTAACGTGCAAAGATGCCCAATGTGAGCTGTCTCCTGGCTGCTCTACCCTCAGAAGACGGGGTAGCCTCGGTTAGGGGGGGATTGTCTGGTTCAGGGGTCAGGTCATCACGTAGGTCAATCTGCAGGCCCTTTCTTACTGCGAAGTTGTGCAGCATGCAACATGCACCGATGATCTGGCACACAAAGTTTGGGGAATACAAGAGGGTACCCCCAGACTTATCCAGGCATCGGAAACGTGACTTTAGGAGGCCAAAGTTGCGCTCCACCATTGCTCGTGTTTGGGCATGTGCTTGATTGTATCTTTCCTCTCCTGGGGTTTGAGGGTTCCGGATAGAAGTCATGAGATGGGGTCCCAGTGGATATGCAGAGTCACTTGTAAGGGAAAAGACAGGAGGATGTTAGTCATGCATGTGCCCCTTGTGATGTGTGCATCATGGGAGGGGATAGTCATGCCTGCCACCCATGTCACTCACCAACCAGCCAGGTGTCCCCATACACGTTCTGATCGAATTCCATTCGGATGTGGCATTGATTGTATATGTAGCTGTCATGGCTGGACCCTGGGTGTTTGGCACGGACGTGCCATATGAGGCCTTGGGCATCGACTATCACCTGTACGTTATTGGAATGCCAATGCTTCCGATTGCGATACATGTGCTCTGTCTCCTGGGGGGGCTGGAGTGCCACATGTGTGCAATCAATGGCCCCCACAGTGCGTGGGAATCTGGCAATTCTGTAGAAATCTGTCATTGCCTTCAGCTGCAGGTCCTCAGTTGTGGGTTTGATGATTTGGTTGGCCATGCGTCTGAGTATTGCAGGGACAACCTGGTGCACACATCTGCTCATGGAGGATTGTGACATCCCAGCCACCACTCCACTTGTACGCTGAAAAGAGCCACTGGCAAGGACATGGAGTGTTGCCATGACCTTGACCAGTGGCTGCACTGCATGTGAGCGGTGTGTTGGGCTGGTAAAGTCCTCCTGCAAGGTTGTGGTTAATTCCAGGATGACATGAGGGGTGAATCTGAAGATGCGAAACACCTCAGAATCACTCATGCCAAACAGGTCTATGCGGGTGCGGTATATCCTCTCCCGTGCCATCCTCCGTGCCATCCTCCGTGCCCTCATCCTTCTTTGTTCATCTAAAGTCAGTAGTATAGCTATGTGCGACGATGCCCCTGGCATGTTGGCATACAGATTGTTGTGCAACACGTGTGACTGCTGAGCTCCTCACTAACAGTGTTGCTTTATCTAACAAGTAGACTTTTTTTCTCTTTTTAGACCAGCTTTTATATGGTCTAATTTTAGACAGGTCATTTTGCTGTTGCGCACACTGCGTCGCCTGCGCTGCCCCAACGTTGTTTTGTGGATCCCCGTAAGTCCCTCATTAGCATATTTGACTAGCAAATCAATGGTCTGTCTAGCGCACTTTTGCGCGGACGGATGCGCCAGTCTAACGAAATTACGCGGAACAAAAAAAAGTAGATTTTTGCGTATCTCGTTCTGGGGATGCCGTGCATCGAAACGCACGCGCACATTTCGACTTACGCACGCGCATCTCCTGTTGCGCAGGCGTAATCGCTCTGTGAATCTGGGCCTGTATTTCTATATAGATTTTTTCTATATATATTTTTTATTTATGTCGTAAAAAAAGTCTGCCTGTTTTCTATAAAAAAAAAAAGTTCAAGGTACCCTATAATAGAATGTTTAAAAATAGCCCTTATTTTTAAATGAAGTAAAAGTTTGAAGTGATTTTTTTTTTACAAAAACAAGCCTCCCTCTCAGAGAATAGAATGTTTAAAAATAGCCCTCATTTTTAAATGGAGTAAAATATTGGGTGATCAAATACCACCAAAAGAAAGGTCTATTTGTGGGAAAAAAAAGGACGCCAATTGTGTTTGGGAGACACATCGCACGACCACGCAATTGTCAGTTAAAGCGAAGCAGTGCCGAATCGCAAAAAGAGGCAAGGTCCATAATGGTCCGGGTCTTAAAGCGGATGTCCACTGAAAAAAAAAATATTAAGAGTCAGCAGATACAAATACTGCAGCTGCTGACTTTTAATATTAGGACACTTACCTATCCTGGAGTCCAGCGCCGTCCGCAGCAGAGGAGGAGCGATCGCTCATCACTCTGCTGCTCCCCCCGCCATTCACTGTGAGGGAACCAGGAAGTGAAGCGCTCTGGCTTCATTGCCCGGTTCCCTACGGTGCATGCGCGAGTCACGCTGCGCCTGCTGATTGGCTCCCGCTGTGTACTGGGAGCCGAGTGTTCCCAGCACACAACGGGAGGGGAAGGGCGGTGACGTCATGTCCACAGTCTGCCTGAGACTGTTGTGGCCGGAAGTGGGTGCAAATACCCGTCTTTAGACAGGTATCTGCACCCCCCTCCCCCCTGAAAGGTGTCAAATGTGACACCGGAGGGGGGGAGGGTTCCGATCAATGTGAGTTCACTTTAGGGTGGAGCTCCGCTTTAAGTGGTTAAAGGAACCTGTTTAGAAAATAAAGAACAAACCTTTACAACCCCTTTAAACCCATGTGGAAGCTATTTTGATCATCTCTGCAGAGAGAAACACTTGAAAATTTTTGTTTAGAAGTCTAGAATTATGTGTCACAGACTAATTTATCAGCCCAAGAATCCGAATGTATTTCCTGAGGGAACCAACACGATAAGCATATCCAAAAGTGTTTTAAAAGATGACTGCAATTACACCCAAAAATCTGTATGATAAGTCATCTGAGTAGGAGGGATGATGAAGCCTGTCTGGTTATTAGACGATCCCATAAGCAAAATCTATGCAAAATAATGCAAAACATTTCTCACAATGCAATGTACAATCGTCTTGTCGTTGGCAGACATGAGATCACAGAGTCGGAGCAGAGTGGACATCTGGAATCTCATTTAGTGTTTATTCTGACATGTGTCAACCCTTCCCATCCCTCTGAAAAGCAATCCATGTTGGATCACTTTCCAGAGGGTGTTTTGACAGCTGATGAGGAGGCGAAATGTCTGTTTTTACCCTGAAAAGCCTGAACCCCCCCGCACTACAATCCCAACTCCGTGCATTGCATACGATTGTAGAGCTGTTGCCAGGCAACCCCATACACTTATATGGGTCACGTTCATCGGCAGTACTGCCTTCCAAATGCAATGTGCCGTTTAATTTCTTTCACAGCTGCGAAGCAGTAGGAGGGGTAGGTGGGCACACCGTAGACATTGCATCTACACAGCCCTGAGAATAGGAGGAGTAAACCATGGCTCAAGCCCCTGCTTTTACCACTCCCTGGAAATCTACTGACACGTTTCTATTATTCTCTAGGACAGTTGCCAATGTGTTCTGAGTATGAATATGAACTGTCCAGTGGACATGCATGTCAAATGCAAACACACAGCTCTGTTCCATTGGGAGAGCACAAAGAAGTCCACATAAAACTTTTATATGCAATAAATCAGGGGTCCCTTAAACTACGGCCTGTGGGTCGCATCCGGCCCGCCAGTGTGATTTACCTGGCCTGCGGACTGCCCCTTTAACATTGGAGCAATCCCCCTCCCCTCAGCTACCTTTATCACACAAGACGAGAAACATGACAGGTTGGGACAAAGGGCGGGACCTTTTAGGTCAAGAAGCGGGTTATTAGGCAGCGGGACGTTCCCAGCAATCAATCACTTGCCTTTCACTTCCAAAGTCCCACCCTTTGTCCAGACCTGCACTGCTTCACCTCTTGTGTGATTAAGGTACAGTAGCAGTGGGGAGGGGGGGTGCTGTGATATTATAGAAGTGTAATATCGATGGAGGGGATCTGTGATTGGGGGGATCTGTTATGGGGGAGTCTGTGATGGGCGAGTCTGTTATGGGGGATCTGTTATTTGATGGGGGAGTCTGTGATGGGGGGATCTGTTATGGGGGAGTCTGTGATGGGGGGATCCGTGATGGGTGGAGTCTGTTATGGGGGGAGACTTATGGGGGGAGACTTATGGGGGGAGTCGGGGAGACTGTTATGGGGATCTATTATGGATGGAGTCTGTGATTGGGGGATCTGTGATTGAGGGATTTGTTATAGGGGAGTCTGTTATAGGGGGATGTGTTATGTTATGGGGAGTCTGTGATGAGGGGATCTGTTATGGGGGGGAGTCTGTGATGGGGGGAGTCTGTGATGGGGGATCCTGTTATAGGGGGGTCTGTTATGGGGGGATCTGTGATGGGAGGAGTCTATTATGAGGGATCTGTGATTGGGGGGGGGGGGCTGTGATGGGGTAAAGACTGATGGGGGGAGTCTGTAATGGGGGAGTCTGTTATGGGGGAATCTTATAGGGGGATCTGGGATGGGGGGAGTCTGTAATGGGGGAGTCTGTTATGGGGGAATCTTATAGGGGGATCTGGGATGGGGGGAGTCTGTTATGGGGGCTCTGTGATCGGGGTGTCTGTTACGGGGAGGCTTTGTGATGGAGAGATTTGTGATGGGGGTCTGTGATGGAGAGGTTCTGAGATGAGGGGGTTCTGTGATGAGGGGAGTGAAATACTAATACGTTTATGTTGATTAAAATAGTTTTTTATTTTAAATATTCAATATTTTTTTCCTGTTTTTTGCACTACAAATAAGATGTGTGTATAGGAATTTGTTCATATTTTTTTTAAACTATAGTCCGGCCCCCCAACAGTCTAAAGGGGACCGTGAACTGGCTCCCTGTTTAAAAAGTTTGAGGACCCTTGCAATAAATCAATGGTAGCTCTGCTGTCCAAAGTTGCTGTTCCCTGTACCTCCAACTCTTAGGCCTCGTACACACGATCAAATCTGTCTGCTGGAAACGGTCTGCTAGACCGTTTCAGCAGACAGATTCGATCGTGTGTACGGGCAAACAGACGGATTTGACCACCCGACAGATTTCAAAGCATGCTTTGAAATCTGTCGGCTGGGAACCCGTCCGCCCGACATGTCTGCTGGTTAGTACGCTAACCAGCAGACATGTCTTCTTGCACACGTGCCGAATGGTTTCGACGCATGCGCGGAAGTGTTTTACTTCCTGGTGCGATGATGTGGCGGCGTCAACGTCACCGCCACGTCACCGACACGTCAGCGCGCTGTCTGCTGGCGGGGATTTTGGTTTGCTCGTGTGTACATGCGAGCAAACCAAAATGCCAGCAGACAGATTTGTTCAAATGGGTCGGACAGACCGTTTTGAACAAATCTATTTACTCGTGTGTACGAGGCCTTACACTGCACCCATCACTGGCTTTAACCACCTCTAATATAAGTATAAGATTCATAACCACTAGGGCAGGGGTACTGAATTAAAATTCAAGGAGGTCTGGTCGCCAAAATTTTCTTTGGGCCGAGGTCCGAATCTCAAGTCTATGCTATGGCTCAGAAAATTGTAGTCCCTGTATGTCTATCAAAACATGAGGTGTCCCCATCACAGTGCACCTTGAAATCAGGTGTCCCCATCACAGCACCCCTTTACATCAGGTGTCCCCATCACAGTTCCCTCTTACATCAGGTGTCCCCATCACAGTGTACCTTTAGGCCGGATTCACACCGCATCCAATACGCAAAACATTTCTAAATACATTGTTTTCAATGAGGCTGGTTCACATACGTGCGATGCATTCGCACTGCGCATTGCTGAAAAAACGTGTGCGTATTTTATGACTTGCGGTGCAGCTCAGGTTCGAATTCAGGCCCATTATCTTCTATGGGTACGCAGCTGATTCGCAGATGTGTTCATTTATCTTCAGGATTTGTTCTCATTCAGCTCAATACACTTCCCCCCTCCCCCTCCCCTCTCCCAGGTCTCCAAATTCGCAGCTAATCTGCAGCTAAAATGCAATGGATGTGCTGAACACTTCTGTTATCTCTCTGCAAAGATAGGAGAGCTGAAATTCGCACCGCACAAGTGTGAATCCGGACTTAAATTAGGTGTCCACATCACAGCGCCCCTTTACATCAGGTGTCCCCATCACAGCGCCCCTTTACATCAGGTGTCCCCATCACAGTTCCCTCTTACATCAGGTGTCCCCATCACAGTGCTCCTTTACATCAGGTGTCCCCATCACAGTACCCCTTTACACCAGGTGTCCCCATCACAGTACCCCTTTACACCAGGTGTCCCCATCACAGTACCCCTTTACACCAGGTGTCCCCATCACAGTACCCCTTTACACCAGGTGTCCCTATCACAGTACCCCTTTACACCAGGTGTCCCCATCACAGTGCCCCTTTACATCAGGTGTCCCCATCATAATGCAATTTACTGTACATCAGGTTTCCCCATCACAGAGCTCCTTTACATCAGGTGTCCCCTTCACACTGCCTCTTTACGTCAGAGTCCCCCTTGACATAAAATGTGCCCATCAGCGTGCCCATCAGCGTGCCCCTTACCATAAAATAAGGGACGGGCACATTTTAAGGGGCACTCTGATAGGCATTACAAAACGTGCCCCATAACATAAAATGTGCCCATCAGAGTGCCACTTAACATACAATTTGCCCATCAGAGTACCCCTTAACATAACATTTTCCCATGGGCACATTTTATATTAAGGGACACTCTGATGGGCAAGTTTTATGTTAAGGGGCACTCTGATGGGCACAACAAAACATGCCCCTTAACGTAAAATCTGACCATCAGAGTGCCCTTTAATACAAAATGTGCCCCTCAGTGTTACTCTTAACAAAAAATGTGCCCATCAGCGTGTCCCTTAACATAAAATTTGTCAATCAGAGTGCCCCTTAACATAAAAAAAAGTGCCCATCAGCCTGACCTGTAATATGCCATTAGTGATCAGTAGTTAACATGTGGCCCACATACCTTGCATGCAAGAGGGCACAACTTAAATAACGAATGGGCGTAACCTGCGAGATATGGATTGCTGTGAACCGGGAGCAGCATTGGGGCGATGTGATGCCATGCCCCTACTAGCAAGGAGAGCCAGGACACGGGGGCAGCGAGCAGCAGGGGGCGGGGCACGCATGTGATGTGACGTCACACCCCTAGTCAACTCCGAGACACTGCACTGAGAAGCAGGAGGCGCCCCCACGTAGCGTCAATGGTTGCGGTCCCAGCAAACCAACGCTGACAATTGCACTGGTGGGCTGGCGGTCCAGGGAGAAGCGGGCCCGCCATTTAGTGACGGCCGCTCTAGGGGTTGATTTACTTAAAGCGGAGTTTAACCACCCAAAAATTTTACTTCCGCTTAACCCACTCCTCACCCCCTTACATGCCACATTTGGCATGTAATTTTTTTGGGGGGGGATTTGGGGGCTTCAGGAGGAGTGGGACTTCCTGTCCCACTTCCTCCTTCCGCCGAGGGGCTGGTAAGGCGATTAGCTTAATCGCCTTACTGCAGCCCCTCCCTGTAGGCGATCGCCTAGGACACGTCACAGGTCCCAGGCGATCGCGGCGTTAGCTGCTGACTTTTAATAAACATAAAAAATGTCTGGAACACCCCTTTAAAGCGTTTGTTACCCCAACACTTCATATTCCTGATATGTTTCATGTACATGTACATATATTTAAAATGTTTTCTTATAACCATACAAATATGTTTTGCCTTTCTTTTCTATTTTAAACTGATTGGGCCAGATTCACGAACACTTGCGCTGGAGTATTTGGATATGCGCCGCGTAACTGTGCTGATGCGCCGACGTTTCTATGTGCCCGTACCCACCAAACTAGATGCGCCCAATAACGGCTCATTTGCGACCGGCGGAACGTTCCGACGCCAGAGTATCGTCAGCGTTTATTTTCGCTGGCCGCATCAGTCGCGCCCATTGATTTCCCCTGCAAATATGCAAATGAGGGAGATTTCCCAATTCACGAACGGATTAGCACCATACGCTGGCTACATGCGCCGCGCGTATCTGATCCGTCCAGCGCAAAGTTATTTCTACAAAAGGCTGCTTTATCTTTACTCCAGACGGTCACAGGTCAGCAGGAGAGCAGCTACAGCAGCGTTACCGACGATAAGAGCTAGCTGAGCACCCCCACTTGCAAGGACAACACCTCTGTGTGCCAACATGCCAGGGGCACTCGTGGTCCTAGAACTACTGATGGGTCCCCTGGAACCAAGAAGGCGGGCACGTGAGAGGATATACCGCACACGTATGAACCTCTTTGGCATGGGGGATGAGGAGGTGTATCGCCTATTCAGATTCAGCCCAGATGCAATACTTGAACTAACCACAACCCTGCAGGAGGACATCACCAGCCCAACACACCGATCACAAGCAGTGCAGCCACTGGTGAAGGTACTGGCAACACTCCATTTCCTTGCCAGTGGATCATTCCAGCGTACAAGTGGAGTGGTGGCTGGGATGTCACAATCCTCCATAAGCAGATGTGTGCACCAGGTTGTCCCTGCAATCCTCAGACGCATGTCCAACCAGTTCATCAGACCAACCACTGAGGAGCTGCGGCAGAAGGCAATGACAGATTTCTACAACATTGCCAGATTCCCACGCACTGTGGGGGCCATTGATTGCACACATGTGGCCCTACAGCCCCCCAGTGCCACAGAGCACATATACCGCAATCGGAAGCATTGGCATTCCATCAACGTACAGGTGATAGCCGATGCCCAACGCCTCATATGGCACGTCCGTGCCAAACACCCCGGGTCCAGCCATGACAGCTTCATATACCGTCAGAGCCCCATCCCAGCAGAATTTAACCAGAACATGTATGGGGACAGCTGGCTGATTGGTGAGTGACATGGGAGTCAGGCATGACTATCCCCTCCCGTCATGCACAACAGAAATCGCACATGCATGACTAACATTCTCCTGTCTTTTACCTTACAGGTGACTCTGCATATGCATTGGGACCCCATCTAATGACTCCTTTCCGGAACCCCCAAACCAGAGGAGAGAGAAGATACAATGAAGCACACATCAAAACCCGTGCAGTGGTGGAGCAAACATTCGGGCTCCTGAAGTCCCGTTTCCGATGCCTGGATAAGTCTGGGGGGGCCCTATTGTATTCCCCTACCTTTGTGTGTCAGATCATCGGTGCATGTTGCATACTACATAACTTTGCTATGAAAAAAGGCCTGCATATTGACATACGTGATGACCTGACCCCCGACCCACACAGTCCCCCCCTGCCAGAGGACACCCAGTCTGCTGATGGAAGAGCAGTCAGGAGGGTCCTCGCCGTAGGCATCTTTGGACACTAAACCAAAACATTAATAACACAGACAGTGCACGCGTGTACACCACTGATGTCCCTAGATCACACACACCACATGCACATCGCATTGGATTAGCCCAAGTCCAGCATGTAGGAGTTGGGAGCAGTAACGCCGCGTCAAGGCCCCAATGATGTCACTGTCCATTCACACACCTTTCACACATCATTCATTCAGCCGTGGGGTTCACTTCACCACCACGGCCGAGGGTGACACCCCTTACTTTCAGGAGTGCCACCCTCTCACATTCACACACCATTCACACTGTCCCCTGCACTCCTGACCGTGTGCAGTACAAAAATAAATTAGAAAGATCATATCCTGACCAATAAAAGAAAAATAATCTCATAACCTGAGAAAAAAATAAAATAAACTCATGACCTGAGTATGTCAAAAATAATAATATAAAACCAGCACCAAAAAAAAGGCCTCATCGGGGATGCCGGGGGCTTCTTCTGGGGGCCCCTCTCTGGCTCCGCAGCTGCCTGGATGGAGTGGGTGGGGGTGGGGGGGCATCTGGAGGTGGCTGATCCCCAGGTGGGCCACTCCTGGCAGGTGTGGCCTGCGTGCCCTCCAAGGCCCTGGCTATCCGTCCAAGATAACTGTTGGTCTGGGCCTGCATCCGGAGCTGACGGGTCACCTGGTAATGCTGGGCCCGCCGACTCAGCCTCCCCTGCTCCCGGATGGCAGCACTGTTACCATGGATGGCAGCAGTGTTGGCCTGGACGGCTGCAGTGAGGTGCTGGATATCCCCCTGCACCTCCCCCAAAGTGGTGACCACTGCAGCGCAGTTAGAGCTGACATCCTGCACTGCGTTGCTGATGTTGGCAACGGAGCCCAGGCTGTCAGAGACTTTCTGCAAGTGGTCCGCTATGGCCCCCATCTGTTCTGTCTGTCTGGCGTGATCCCTTGCCAACTGGTCCTGGACACCATCAGACACCCCCCTGGTCTTCTGGGTCGCCTTCCTGGGGCCAGAAGATGTATGTCCTCGGGTGGAAGGTGTCGCCCTTGAGGGGCTTCCAAGGATGGGGGAGGGGACGACAGACGGGCCAGGAGAAGGGGAGGAGACCGACAAGACCAAAGAAAAGTCCTGCTCTGCCACAGCAGGATCTTCCACAACCACCTCGGCAGGTGTGGTGTGGCCACTCTCCTCCTCAACAACCTCTTCACCACCCAGTGGCTCGGGCACATGATGGCGTGGGGGGGATGGGGTGGAATGCAGGCTGACAGATGATGGCCCAGCTCCGTCATCTGTGGATGACACAAAGCAGACACATGTTGGTGGTCCCACACACTTGGCACATGTACCCCCCCCCCCCAAATGCAAAACATCAAATAGGGGATTATAAAACACTTACCTGTCCTTGTGCCTTCCTCCACGGAGTCATAGCCTGCGACCCCCTCCACCTGCTCCCTCTCCAGGCACCGAGCGACCACCTCCTCCTCTGCGGTCAGGGTGACAGGACATGGGGGACCACCACCTGTGCCCCTCTCATACCTCCTGATGGAGGCCACCTTGTCCCTCACCTTGCGCCGCAGGTCATTGATTTTCTTTTGTATGTCCCCAGCAGTCCGGGTGGAGTAGCCCAGGACATTGACCCTGGCAGCAATGGACTCCAGGATGCCCTGCTTCCTCTCCCGGCTGGTCTTGCGGCTTTTTTTGCCATGGAGAAATTCATTCTCCGTCTCCATAGCCGATATAATGACAGAGACCTCCTGGGTATTAAAATTGAGGTTCCTCCTCTCTCTGGGGGTAGCGGGAGCAGCCATCACAGAGCAAAAGTATCTTCCCTGGGGTGGGGGGAAACGGAACTACTTTTGCGCCGGAATGGCGTTTCCGCCAGCGCTTTTAAGCGCCCAGCGGAACGCATTGCGCTGACGTTTCCCAGGAAGTGGTGCCGACGGAAGTTGTGAGCATGCGCACAAGGGGGCGAGGGGAGCCGCACTCACTGCGCATGCTCCGTGGATGATGCGCTGAACGTAAGCCTCTGCGCCGGGCTCCGCCCATCATTTACATATGATCACACCCACTTCCACTTGCGTCGGGTTACGCCAGCGCATTATCGTTACTCTGGCGCAAGTTTACGCGCAACTGCTATGTGAATTACAGGAATTGCGCTGAAAGGGTCTTCAGAGTAACGTAAATGAGAAGCGTTACTCCAGAGGAAAGATACTCTCATCTACCTGAATCTGGCCCATTGGGTTGTTTTACGAGGTGATTGTTTACAATCACTTTGAGAGAATTAGACTGTGCACTTTGCAAAATTCATTTGCACTCTGCAGTTGCTCCAGAGCTTAGTAAATAAGCAGACGTCCTGCTGATTTCCATCGGCCAATCATGCGCAAGCAGAAGTGCTGTTTTTTATTTTCCTTGCATGCGATTGTGTATTCTTTGTAAAGGGAAGCTTTACGTCATTTACAAAGCTCTGGAGCAACTGCACTTTGTGGGGTGAAATGCATCGGTGCGGGAAGTAGACAGGCAACAATATATGTTGTGAATCCTCAACTTATTTTATTAAAGCTGGTTAAAGCCGGTGACGACATCAGCATGCGGCCCGTTCATTTCTACTTTTCAGACGCAATAAAAAAAATATTCAATCCTCAATGAATACAATTGTGGATGTGGTCATTACACAAATGGATTTTTTTATTTGATATCTAAGCAGATGTTACCTGAAAGATTGATAAAAGAGACTGCAATAGGAGACCCATCTGCCACTAAGGTCTCATTTACACTAAGGCCTTGTACACACGACGGGAAATATCCGCTGTAAACGGTCCCCGGACCGTTTACAGCGTATATTTGCGCCGGGATGTTTTGATCCGATGGCTGTACACACCATCGGATCAAATTCCCCACCGGCGGACAGCGCGGTGACGCGGCGGTGACGTTGACGCCGCCACGTGACCGCCACGTCACCGCACCAGGAAGTAAACACTTCCGCGCGCATGCGTCGGATCCATTCACAGGATACGACGCATGTGCGGCAAGATATGTCCGCTGGTTTGCCGTACTAACCAGCGGACATATCTGACGGCCAGCTATCCGGCGGAATTATTTCAAAGCATGCTTTGAAATTTTTCCGCCGGATGAATCCGGCAAGAAGCGTCCGTTTGCCCCTACAGACGAGGGGATTTTTCGGCTGAAATGGTCCGTCGGACCATGTTCAGCGGAAATATCCCCTCGTGTGTACAAGGCCTTACAGTTTGGGGGATGGTAAAAATAGGAGGCAGAGTCACAGTTTTGCCACCTGCTCCCAACCATCCACTTTAACCCCTTTTTGCCCAGCTCCGGCGTCCCTTTAATAGAATAGGGGTCTGTATGCCCTGGAAGAGGTAAGGATTGGCCGATCACGTAATAGCAGTGGACTGTACTTGCTGCATATGTGTGTGAAAACACTTGTATTTATCTTTGGAAGCCCATGTGAAAGAAGAGAAACAATGCAGAAGAACAATGCCAGGTACACATGATGAGGTTATCCGATGAATAAGGCTCCATGCACACAGAAGCTCATAAACTGCAGTTTATTGGTGTTTTGGACTTTTTTTTTAAAAAGCCCATAAACTGAACCCCATGTTAGCCTATGTGCCAATGCATACACGGGTGTTTTTTAGTGTTAATAAGCTTTGGAGTTTATTGGCTTTTTTCTGAACACCCGAAATTTACGTTCAAAGCGCTGTTTTTCGGCTGGAAAAAACGCTACAAAACGCCAGTGTTTTTTAGCGTTATTTTATCTATTGAAAAAAAAAAAGTTAAAAAAAAATACACTGAAAAACGCTAATAAACGCTATTGCAAAAATGATAAAAAACTTTGAAAGGCCCCCTGCAAAGTTACTGGCGGTTTTTATAGCTTTTTTTTTAGCTTCTGTGTGCATGGAGCCTTGTAGTCAGTTTTTATTTTTTTCTTGCATGTTAGTCTCATATCAAAAATAAAAGAGGTTACTAAAGTTACGAGAATTCTCATAAGACAGAATATAAAATCGGAAGTGATGTAACGCACTGTATTTGTATACTGTACTGATGAAAAGAAAATCCTACGATCTGGTATCGTACAAGAATTTTTTTCCTGCTTGTCCGATCGGATAATTTAGTATGTTTTGTCGTGATCGGCTCTTGAAAGCTGTGTATTAACGATCAGATTATCGTAAGATCTCTTCAAAAGAGAGATTTTTTCGGATTTGATTTTCCGATCATGTCAGAGAGTTGTCATCCTGTAACACAGGGTTGCCCAACCAGTGGCCCGGGGGCCACATGTGGCCCGCGGAGCCCTCTGATGTGGCCCGCGACCTCCTGCTCTGGGATAGAATGCAATATAATTACTTTTATTAAAGGTAAGTTTATTACTAAAATGACAGTGTATTTATTGGCATATCTGTTCTGCAGTGGTTACTGGGCTGCTTTTAAACTGATTACCTGCATAGAGTCATAGACTTCTATTACCTTTGAGTTTAGGGGGGTTTCTGAAAGTGCACCACACCTACAGAATATAATAGAAGTCTTTGGCAAAGTGCAGCTAACCTGCAGGAAAGCCACAGGTCAACTGTGCTGCACTCGTGGTGCAGGTAAACAACAGTGCATCAGTGTGAAAGTAGGCTTAGGCCCCTTTCACACAGTCAGCCTGTCGCTTTACCAAGTCGCTTCAGTAGCCCCCACTACGTTTACCAAGTCGCTTCAGTAGCCCCCACTCTTCAAAAGGTTGGGCACCCCTGCTGTAACAGGAAGTACCTGAACAAACCTCTTTCATGGAAGGATCACCATTTATTTATTTTTTATTTATTTATTACTTCCCATTCCACCTTAAGAATAAAATTGGGTAGGGCTAAGCACTTCTATATGGGAAGCCTTGTATTTTCTGAAGGAATAACAAACAGGCTTCTTCTGAATGGCTGAAGATGTGACATCATCAGCCATCTCCACCTAACCCAGGGGTGTCCAAACTTTTTTTCAAAGAGGGCCAGACTTGATGAAGTGAACATACGTGTGGGCCGACCATTTTCACTGAAATTCTTTGAACCATTAAAATTCGGTCTAAGTGTGTTCGTCCGAGCAATAATACACGGCCCAACAAGAATTCTCTTGCCTTTGTGGCTGTGTGTGGTGAAGAGATGAGCTTGGGCGTGTTATTTGGATATACTGTATTTATCGGTGTATAACATGCATATTCACCTTAAGAGGTAAGTTTCAGACACAAAAAAAATAAAATAAATAAATTAAGAACTGTGAAGCAAAATATGGTCAGTGCCCATGAATGCAGCCTCACCATTGCCATAAACGCAGCCTCTGAATGCAGCCTCACCATTGCCATGAATGAAGCCTCACCATTGCCATTAATGCAGCCTCTGAATGCAGCCTCACCATTGCCATGAATGCAGCCTCTGAATGCAGCCTCACAAGTGCCATGAATGCAGCCTCACCATTGCCATCAGTGCAGCCTGACCGATGCCCATTTGCATACAGGAAAATCTCCTGCTTACATGGCAGCCTCTTTAATACAAAGTCCCGCCTCCTATGATAAACAGAACAGTCATCCAATGGCAGCCCAGGAGACGGGACTTCCTATTACAGATGCCACAGAGTAAGCAGGAGATTCTCCTGTATGTAATCTGACGGCACTCATCCCGCACCCCTCCCTGTCCCATCCGAGGCAGTGCCGATGAATACAATATTAATCTTTTGTGGCCCTGGTGGCCACAATATATATATATACATATATATATATATATATATATATATATATATATATATATATATATATATATATATATACACAAATTACCAGGGAGCCACATTAAACCAGTACGCGGGCCGCAATTGGCCCCTGGGCCGGACTTTGGACATGCCTGACCTAACCCAATCAGAGGAAGATTTGTATTCATACAGAAAACTACAAGGTGTCCTGTGAATGGTTGAGTAGTGCTTAGCCCAACTTGACTTTGTTCCTGGGACAGGACAGCAGATCCCTATCCCACCGCCAGAACACAGCGCTGTATACTGTAGGCAGCTGATGTTACAGTTTGTACAACACTCACAGCTGCTGTTAATCAAGGAAATCGTCCATTTGGACCATTTTGGTCAAAACAAACTACTGAAAGTGACAAATAACATGGGGTTAGGCTTAACTAGAGCTCAATTAGGCTTTAACTTGTGAGGAGTTACATTTTCGTTTTAGGGCGCTTTCAACACAATGAAAAAGAATACAAAAAAATGTCACGTGCAGCAACTTAAAACTCCCCTATCACAAAAGCTAGCTACCCTGTTTGCCTGAAATAAGACCTACCCCAAAAATAAGACCTAGTTTAAAATGCTTGTAAAATCCTATAATCCACTCTATTACAATAGAATGTAATGTACAATGTGTGTGTTTCTGTAATATAATTGCAGGGGAGAGGGCCACAAAATCGCATAGCGGTGCTATAACGAAAGTATTTGTCACAATTATATTACAGAAACACTCACATTGTACATTATATAATACTGTAATAGAGTGGATTATAGGATTTTACAAGCATTTTAACTCGGTTCACACTGGGGATTTGTGTTAATCAGGTAGAGAGAGGGGGAGAGATGACAGCACATTGCATGGTTAGACCTACCCCGAAAATAAGCCCTACCATGTCTTTTGTTGCCAAAATAATATAAGATCCGGGCTTATTTTCGGGGATAGCACCCACGATAGCACACAAACAGAAATAATTCAAAATATGATTAACCTCAATGTGCAGCGTACAAAAAGTGAATAAAGTATATTCAGCAATACACACACTTAACACAAATAAATTATAGTAATCATAAAAAAAGGATGCAGTTCCACCCCGAGGATGTAACCTATAAGGTGGTGCTTACCTTGTGACGTCATCATGCGATACAGGGCCGCTCTATGCTAGCCACTGGGAGTCAGATTAGTGGTGTCCTTTTTGCCTGTCATGCGGTTTACACTGAGAGAGGAGTTTTTACTGATTGAGCACTGGAGACAAATTTGATTGACGTGAACATACTTTTTTTTACGTTTTATCATCAATAAAACCTACCGTATATACTCAAGTATAAGCCGACCCGAATATAAGCCAAGGCACCTAATTTTACCACAAAAAAAACATATTGACTCGAATATAAGCCTAGGGTGTCTGTCTATCTGCATGCCTCACTGTGGCTCACTGTGTCCATGTGCATGCCTCACTGTGGCCATGTCTCACTGTGTTCATGCCTCACTGTGTCCATGCATCACTGTGTCCATGCCTCACTGTGCCCATGCCTCACTGTGCCCATGCCTCACTGTGTCCATGACTAGGCTGACATTTAACATGGGAGTCTATGGAAGGGGTGCCGGCTTTGAAAAATCGGTGCTCCCCAGCCATTGGTCCTCCAGATAGCAAACTTTGCACACTTGTAGAGGGGAAATGGGGCTACACATGTCCAGGGAACCTAGGACCGGCCGTTACCAGGCCCCCAAAATCACTGGAGAAATTACCATTTATGGAAGGGGTGCCCGGCTTTGAAAAATCGGTGCTCCCTGGCTGTAGGTCCCCGGACAACAAACTTTGCACACTTGTAGAGGAAGAGGGGAGCTACATGTGTGCCAGGGTCCAGGGGACTTACGACCGGCCGGTACTGGGTCCCCAAAGTCCAGGAAAACAGGTACAAAAAGGTGACTCGAGTAAAAGCCAAGGGGGGCATTTTCAGCACACAAAAATGTGCTGAAAAACTTGGCTTATACTCGAGTATATACGGTATTTTGCGGAGAGCATTAGATGTTCCTCTGATTTCTTTTACTAAGGGGATTTGTGAAAGGGAGACACTGGATTTGATTGGAGTCCTCTGAGTTGACTGACTCCATCCAGCTTGGATCCCACTTGAGGATTGGATCGGATTTGTATGGTACATCTACTGGGATTCTCCATCAGGCTTTTTGAGACCTCCTATACTTTAAGGGTCTATGATTGGGTGAGCATATAAATAGGAAAGCATGGTTTGTGGTGGTGAGGTTTTGATGGTTATTTATCCTCACATCGGAATTATTATTATTATTATACAGTATTATATAGCACTACAACATAAGGGCAAACAGTACAATTACAATACTATTCAATACAGGAAGAATCAAAGGCCCTGCTCGGTAGAGCTTACAATCTAGGAGGGATAGATGTTCATACTTTTCTTTTTACTAATTGTATTGTGGACTGTCACAATGATGTTGTCATGGATATGCAATAAAGTCTGGCAGCTTACCTGTCTCCATGTGCTCATTAGAGGCCTGACTCTGTTCTGGCTGCCTTTTTTATCATCTCTTCTTCCTGTATGGCCCCACCCCAGGCCATCCCAGGAAGTCTATATTAACTGTTGCACTGCAGGTCTGCAGTACTGTTCAACTTTGTTTGTAGCTTGAGTTTCTGTCTGCCGTGTGCTAAGTTAGGCTTTCTGTGTACCGATTTTGGCTTGTCTCTGACTTCTCCTGTTTGCTTGTTTCCCATAATTTTGGCCTGTCCCTTGGTTACTCTTGTCTGCCTGTTGCCCCAACCTTGGCTTATCCATCACTATCACTTGTGTCCTGTGTGTTGCTTCTCCTCTCTCCCTACGGAGCGTGACCTAGGGGACGCCAGGGGCCGCGACCTGGATCCAGCTGCAGCGAAGGCCATCCTCACCACCAAGGGCTCTGGTGAACACCAAGCTGGGTCTTAGACTCCGTGCCCTGGGGAATCTTGGGCTCACGCTTCCTCTCTGTTCGCAGCAGTCGGCTATAGGGTTCACTAGCCTGTGTTGCATCCCTGACCCTGACGGGTTGCACTTGTCATCTGGCCGCAGGTGACCTGACAGATGTACTATTGAAATTCAAATAGGCGTGCACGTGATTGCACGCTGGACTTTGAATAGTAGTTTGGTGTTCACATATCACTTATATGTATATATGCACCTTTTTTTTTATCTTTGCTATTATTTATTTATGGAAAGTGTATGAATTGCACAATATATATACGTTGTTTATTTATTTTTTGTTAGGTTAATCACCCTTATACACGGGTGTTCTGTGTGTTCATTTTTCAGCCCTCTGTTTTGTAGATGGAAAATAGACAGTAATATATTCCAGGGGGTGTATGGATCTATACTGATGATCATTAGTATACATCTATGTCTGTTTAGGTCAGTGATTACAAACTGAATAGTTTTTTTGGCCTTTTCCATTTTTTGCAGACATAATGATGGCATCAGCATACATTAGTGGAGTATAGGTTGGTTTATGACATAGAATGTAAAATTCAATGGCACATTTGATTAATGTGGGAGACAAGGTCCGCCATCTAGTGGCCATAATGTATCCCAAGTGTCGCCATCACACTCCATGATGTAAACAAGAAAAGGAGGTTATAGGCGCAGAGGTCTGATCATCATACTGAATATGCAAGTAGTTTAATTATAAGGTATAAGTCCAAAAATGTCCAAGGCACTAGGGCAGGCTTCTTGATGGAGTTTAGCAGACTCTGAATATAAACAGACAAAATCAAACGTAGAGAAGCGCCCCTAAGTGCAGTAAAACGTTGTTTTTTAAAGACCCCACAACAATAGATCAGTAAACAACACTCCATGATGTAAATGCCTGGGGCTCACCCACAATAAAATGTCCATACAAGTCCAAAATAAGTATGGGGCACTCACAGGTCTTGCAGCAGAGATAGGTCAAAGCAACAGCATTTAATTGTCAATTCATCTTTCCCAAGACAGGTCATGTTTTTTTTTTTTTTTTAATAACACACATATGTGGTCACTAGATGGTGCTTATGATTACAGGAGATTATTATACAGTAAAACCTTGGTTTGAGAGCGTTTTGCAAGACAAGCTAAATGTTTTAATAACTTTTGCCTTGATATACAAGCGATGTCTTGATATAAGAGTAGCTTCATGTCACAACTGAGTATAAAAAAGAAGAGAGGAGCCTCTAAGGCTGCATTCACACCTAGGCGACAAGTAACGCCGCGTACGCGGCTTACTTTGCCGCGATTCGATTCACTTTTTTTTAACAAATTATTTTCATTGCTGTCTATGGCCGAACACCAATGCCGCCTGAAAAAAAGGGTCCGGGACTTTTTTTTCAGGCGGCAGGCGTACGGCGTTTCAGAGATGTGAACCATCTCTATAGACAGCAATGGAAATTCGCCCCTCAAGCGGCACGAGCGTCGGGCGTTTTGTCACCAAGGTGTGAATAGAGCCTAAGGCCTTGTACACACGAGGGAATAAATCCGCTGAACATGGTCCGACGGACCATTTCAGCCGAAAAATCCGCTTGTGTGTAGGGGCAAACGGACCATTCTGGCCGGATTCCTCCGGCGGAAAAATTTCAAAGCATGTTTTGAAATTTTTCCGCCGGATAGCTGCCCGTCAGATATGTCCGCTGGTTAGTACGGCAAACCAGCGGACATATCTGCCCGCACATGCGTCGTATCCTGTGAATGGATCCGACGCATGCGCGCGGAAGTGTTTACTTCCTGGTGCGGTGACGTGGCGGCGTCAACGTCACCGCCGCGTCACTGCGCTGTCCGCCGGCGGGGAATTTGATCCGATGGTGTGTACAGCCATCGGATCAAAACATCCCGGCGTAAATATGCGCTGTAAACGGTCCGGGGACCGTTTACAGCGGATAAATCCCATCGTGTGTACAAGGCCTCAGTGTAGCAATATGGTTACATTTAATGAAGGGACAACATTTAGCAACTTATTGCTACACTTAGGCCGCGTACACACGATCAAATTTGTCCGCTGGAAATGGTCCGACGGACTATTTCAGCAGACAAATCGCATTGTGTGTACGGGCTAGCGGACATATTTGTCCGGCGGACAAATTTTAAAGCATGCTAGCGGACATATCTTCCCGCACAAGCGTCGTATGGATGCGACGCATGCGTGGAAGTTGTTTACTTCCTGGTGCGGCGTCAACGTCACCGCCACGTCACCACGCTGTCTGCCGGCGGGGATTTTGATCCGATGGTGTGTACACGCCATCGGACCAAAATAGCCCGGCGGACATATCCGATGAAAACGGCTCGAGGACCGTTTCCAACGGATATGTCCCTCCGTGTGTACGCGGCCTTTGAGGTGCCTCTCTTCTCTTTTGTACCCTGTAAAAAATGCTTTGATATACAAGTGCTTTGGATTACAAGCATGTTTCTGGAACCAATAATGCTCGCAAACCAAGGTTTTACTGTATTACACATAATACAGCAAGTTTAGTTGGGGCTGTGAAAATGTTTGTCACATCCGTACAGCAAAGTTTTATACATGAACCCTAAAGAGATTCTTTTATGTTAGAGGTCACAAGCTGGTGCCTTAACAGCTCTCCTAATCCTCCTCTGATTATACGTAAAAGATCCATACATCACATCTGTCACTTATTGATCAAAGCCGTTTTCTATTTTGTTCAGAAGCTGCCTGAAAATGTGTATTAATGATACAGTTCAGAAGGAAACATCAGAGGTCAGAAAAACATAAAATATAACCCAAAAGCAACCTCATCAGTGAAGGAACAGGAAAGGCTACTGTTAATAAAAAAATACCCCTTTTTTAAAATGATTCCAAAGTTTATTACATGCATGTGTAAACTACAAAAATAAAAAATAAAAAATTAAAAAATCAGTTTTTACATTGATGTCAGTCACTTTCCCTGTGGTCTATCTTGAATTATTCCTGTTCAATGTACTCATATATGCTATATAGTCATACTACATACAATGATCTGCAAACCAAAAGAAAGCACAGCATTCACACCGCCCACCATCCTTGGACAAACCATCACCCTGAGCACCAAAGTCAATAGCCTCCGAGTCATCTTTGACTCAGACATTACAATGGACACACAAATAGGATCAGTAGTCAGTGGATCTCACTACCTTCTTCGCCTGTTGCGTAGACTCATCTCCTTCATCCCGGAAGGCAGGGCTGGTGCAAGGATTTTTGACACCCTAGGCGAAACCTAACTGTTGTCCCCCATTGGCTCCACCCCTGACCCCACCCCCTTTGCCCTGCCCATGTGACAGAAGGCGCTGCTATACAGGAAGCATCCGTTCCGCTTCCTCTAGTGCTGGCTCTACTGCTGTGCCGGTGAAAGGGGCCTTAAGTGAAACTACACTGCATCTGAGCACCACAAGGCAAGAACACTGTTTAAAGTGGAGTTCCACCCTGAAAAAAAATTTGCAACAAAAATCTTAAAAAAATTTAAAATGGGAAAAAAAAAATGTTACTTACCCGAAATAGCTGTTGCTTTGCGGAAGTTGCGAATCTGCCTCTTCATCCTCCACGGTGGATTCTCTTCCTCCTCCTACTCGGTGTCTTGTTGTGAATGGGGCGCGCTGCATTCTGGGAACTGTGTGTGTCCCAGAAAGCAGCCTGCCCATTCACAAAGCGCCGCGCCGCTCGCACATGCGCAGTAGGAAACGGGCAGTGAAGCCGCATGGCTTCACTGCCTGTTTCCCTTACTGTGGATAGCAGGGCCTGGAGCTGCCAGGATCGAGGATCGGCCTCAGCGGGGGCCGACATCGCTGGCAGCTAGGACAGGTAAGTGTCCTTATTAAAAGTCAGCAGCTACAGTGTTAGTAGCTGCTGACTTTTACATTTTTATTTTTTTAATCGGAACCTCCGCTTTAATTATTTTTTAGTATTCCGACTTTTTCCATCAGATTTTCCGATCGTGTGTAGCCCCATCTGAGTTTTTTTATTGGAATTTCTGATGAATTCCATCAGAGTTTAGATATAGAACATGTTCTATTTTTCTCCGATGGAATTCATCGTAATTCCGATGTGATTTGGCTGGGCAAAAGCCCGATCGTGTGTACGAGGCATTACCCTTCCACATTTTTGGGAAAAATCTGACAAGCATTCGCTCAACTTTTGTGAAGTCTGACTAGATTATTCTTAATACAGTGGTTTCCTATGATCGTCAGCTCCATCTAGTGGCCATAACCCTATATTTATTTCTGAAATGCCTCATTCAGAATAAATACTGCATTATGACCACGAGATGGAGCTAATAAAAAAAAATATTGTAACTCCTGCTCCTATTATTTGTGAATTTAATAAATAAAAATCCCTGCTGCCAACACCTGAAATGTGTTCCCAACCTAAAAAATAAAAAAATTATTTACCTGTTTAAAAAAAAGATGTTGTGCTACTAAACTAATAATGAATAATGTGTAAATATTTCCAATACGTGAGTGTGTAACACACTGCGCAGACTTGAGGCGATATACCAGTACCTACAAATAAATGTGTACCATTCAAATTCCGTATATTATACAAACATAGTAGTAATAAATAATATAGTATTATACAATATGTGAACACAAATTGCTAAATATGAATGCATATAATAAACAGTCCAGTGATAGAACATCGTTGCTTCTTATGTACCCATAAACATTTTATTTCATAAACACATTTATACCCAGTATGGTGTGAGACGTTAATGGAAGAAGCAATATTGTTCTATAACTGAATGTTTAAGAAGAGACCGATTGTTATATGCTGTTTTACATTTAGCAATTTGTGTTCACATATTGTATAACATTTATTAACACTCTGTTTGTATAATATACAGAATTATAATGGTATTTATTTGTAGGCACCGGTATAGAGCGCCACCCGTCTGCACAGGTCTCATTCATAGGTGTGCGCAGCCTATTACATTAGGGTGTGCACCCCGAAGCTCAAACACATGGTACTGATCATTTAACTGTGTTCATTTAGAAAGGGAAGGGGCCGATAAATTAAATATTTACCGTCCCCTTTCCCCACTCATTCTAAAACATCCCCCTGAGTGTGCCCACAGCAGCAGCTGGTAAGGAGGATAGTAAGAAAGCCGGAAGCGATGCAGGGGGAGCCAGGGGCATAGGGGACATCTGCGCTGCACTGGGAGATTAGGGTGTGCCCAGGAACATCAGGCACACCCTGTGCGCATGCCTATGGTCTCATTTATTTTTTCATACACGTATTGGAAAAATGTACGCATTCTTCCTTTAGCAGCCCAACATCTTTTTTTAGGCATATAACCCACACTTTTTCCCCCTTAAAATCAGGGGGAAATCCTGAGTGCGAGTGCCGCCGATATACACATAGCCACTCGCAGTCATGCCCAGTAGCGCCATTGGACCTGTGTTAGGTCACAATCATAGGAGCCTGTCCAAGGTGCGGGACTGCAAGAGGAGCCTAGAAAAAGCCAAATACACAGGACATCTGGCGGTAATTTTAAATGAACATGCTGCAAGGACACTGGGCAAGGCTGCAATGACACTGGGCAAGGCTTCAATGACACTGGGCAAGGCTTCAATGACACTGGGCAAGGCTGCAAGAACACTGGGCAAGGCTGCAAGAACACTGGGCAAGGCTGCAAGAACACTGGGCAAGGCTGCAAGAACACTGGGCAAGGCTGCAATGACACTGGGCAAGGCTGCAATGACACTGGGCAAGGCTGCAATGACACTGGGCAAGGCTACAATGACACTGGCCAAGACTGCAAGAACACTGGGCAAGGCTGCAATGACACTGGGCAAGGCTGCAATGACACTGGGCAAGGCTGCAATGACACTGGGCAAGGCTGCAAGAACACTGGGCAAGGCTGCAAATGCCACTGGGCAAGGCTGCAGATGGACACTGATCATTCTGCAACGATTAACAAAGCTGCTGCCTGCTGATGGAAACTGATAAGGCTGCATTGATGGGCATTTAAATGTAAGTTTTTATCCTTAAACTTCCCTCCTAAAAGCCTAGGAAAAGCCAAATACACAGGACATCTGGCGGTAATTTTAAATGAACATGCTGCAAGGACACTGGGCAAGGCTGCAATGACACTGGGCAAGGCTACAATGACACTGGCCAAGACTGCAAGAACACTGGGCAAGGCTGCAATGACACTGGGCAAGGCTGCAATGACACTGGGCAAGGCTGCAAGAACACTGGGCAAGGCTGCAAATGCCACTGGGCAAGGCTGCAGATGGACACTGATCATTCTGCAATGATTGACAAAGCTGCTGATGGAAACTGATAAGGCTGCATTGATGGGCATTTAAATGTAAGTTTTTATCCTTAAACTTCCCTCCTAAAAGTTTGTTCCCTAAAATTCCCTCCTAAACTTGGGGTGCGTGTTATACACTGATAAATACGGTATTTACTAGATGGAACTGACGATTATAGGAAACCACTGTATTGAAAAAAAAATATATACGGTCAGAATTTGTGAAGGAAGCTTGTCACCTTCGTCCAATGATTTTTTTTATAAACAGACCGTACGGTATGTGGGTAAGTACTTGGGAGTCAAGGCAGCAGAACTGTTTTGCTGTTAAATAAATCAATGTACACATGTGGAGAGGGACAGTGAGGGGTAGGAACAAGCTGAGTTCAGTATTCCAGCAGATGGAGTGAGGATGATACGATCTCCACCTCATCCAATCAAAAATGATTTGCATTCATTAAGAAATTATGAAAGACCTCCAAGCCGAGTGATGCCCTGTGGTTACTCTTAAGCAGGGTAGTCTCTCTGCATGGCACTCAGAAGACAACGAGGATCACTGTAGAAGTGGCAGCTAATAGTGGTTCCCTGCTTCACAGGTATGGCATATGTATACTCTCATTGGTCCATGTGGAACCAATAACTGTGCAATAAAATCCATACTTGGAGCTCAGCTTTAAAGCTGTTCTAAAGTCTGAAGGTCTTTACCATTGTGCATTCTATGCATGAAAGTAAAAAAATCTTCAGTATGCAGCCCCCCCCACCCCAATACTTACCTGAGCCCCATCACGATCCAGCAATGTGCACGAGAGAGGCTGCTCTCCCAGGTGTTTGTCTTCTCATTCAATAAGAGACAGCAGCGGGAGCCATTGGGGCAGCCAGCCAGTAAGGAGGAGGCGGGGCCAAACCCTGTTCTGTGTACCTTGTAGACACATAGAGTGGGGCTTGGGAGCAAGAATGCACAAGTGCCCCCATAGCAAGCAGCTTGCTATGGGGTACTGGGAGAAGATGAGGAGCCAGGAGCGTGTGGGTTGCTCTGTGCAAAACCATTCCACACAGTAGGTAAGTATGACATGTTTTTTATGTCTACATTTAATATCATTTTAAGTATATTGAAACATTATATTTAGTTTTATAAAGCTCTCATTTTACCACAAATTTTATTTAGCTGAAACATCAGGCAAATTCAAAATCACTTCTCTTAAAGCGGAGTTCCACCCAAAAATGGAACTTCAGTTTTTCCGATTCCTCCCCCCCCTTCGGTGTCACATTTGGCACCTTTCAGGGGGAGGGGGGAGCAGATACCTGTCTAAGACAGGTATTTGCTCCCACTTTTGATGATAGATCGCAGCAGATTTTCAAGCAATCTACGCCATGTCCGGCCTCTCCTCCACCCCCTTATGTCTTCTGGGAGACACACAGGTCCCAGAAGACAGCAGGGGCCAGTGACGATACACAGCTCGTACATGCGCAGTAGGCAACCAGGCAGTGAAGTCGCAAAGGCTTCATTTCCTGATTCCCTTACTGAAGATGCCGGCGCCTCCACCCGGGAGCAGAGGGATGGGTCGGCTTCAGGTGAGGACATCGTGGGCTCCCTGGACAGGTAAGTGTCCTAATATTAACCACTTCCGTACTGTAGGACGTCATATGACTTCCTGGACTTCAGTGGGTATATCTGAATGATGCCTGCAGCTACAGTCATCATTAAGATATCCTTTTTTTCAGGCAGTGATTCTGCACATCATAAGAACGATCATAGCGGCAGTTCCACCGATTGATCGTTCTTACAGATGGTGGGAGGGGACATCTCCCCTCTTGCCACCATCCGGTGCTTCTCCGGGCTCTTCTGTGTCATCGGATGCCCGGAGAACGAATCGGCTGCGGCCCAATGAAGAGCATAGAGATTTATGGTGACCAACTGGTCACCGGTCATCTCTATGACCGTTGGAGGCCCGGGCGCGACCGGGAAGAAAACAAAGCCGCAATCGTGGCTAAAAGCATGAGACCGGTGAATTTTCTTTTCCAATCTCATGCTTTCCAGCCTGAAGGAGAGATGTGGGGTCTTGTTGACCCCGCATCTCTCCATAAAGAGGACCTGTCACACACATTTCCTATTACAAGAGATGTTTACATTCCTTATGATAGTAATAAACGTGATACATTTTAAAAAAATAAAATAAAAAACATTAAGTAAAATAAAAACAAAAATATATATACATTTTTTTTTTAAACGTCCCTGTCCCTAGTAGCTCATGCTCAGAAGTGAATGCGCATGTAAGTCCCGTCCACATATGTAAATGCCGTTCAAACCACACATGTGAGGTATCGCCGCGTGCCTTAGATCACTAGACCTCCTCTGTAACTCTAAACTGATAACCTGTAAAAAAAAATAAAGCGTCGCCTATGGAGAATATTTAAGTACCGAAGTTTGGCGCCATTCCATAAGTGTGTGCAATTTTAAAGTGTGACAAGTAACATCATCTTTCACACTATACAAAAAAAATTGGGCTAACTTTCCTGTTTTGTAATTTTTTAATTCATGAAAAAAAAAGGCCTTTGAAAAATTATTGCGCAAATACATGCAAGATAAAAAGTAGCAATGACCGCCACCTTATTTCCTAGGGTGTCTACTAAATATATATATATATATATATATATATATATATATATATATAATGTTTGGGGGTTTTAAATAATTTTCTAGTAAAACAAATATGATTTTTACATGAAGGAGAGAAGTGCCAGAATAGGCCCGGTATGGAAGTGGTGGCTGAAGAAACTCAAGAACTTCCAGGACAAACTTCTTCAATTACATGACATTCTGATGTCAACCTTAGAATATGCAACAATTAATAAAATAAAACATAATTAATCAAAACACTGGCTTTGACAAAAGGAGATGTACAGGAGCTTGCAGCAGGCCAGAACTGAAGGATATGCCTAATTAGTCACACATGTCACTGGAAATAACAGCCAACAGCTGACCCATCTGTGCCCAGGCAAGGTTACCAATAAAAACCTGGCATGTCAGTATTCCTATAGGACAAGTGTGACACTGACATGTTTGAAAATAGTATCATTATACCTACTTGCATATCAAACTATTGCCCACCCTCACTGTGCCCATTACCTCACTGTGCCCACCCTCACTGTGCCCATTACCTCACTGTGCCCAGCCTCACTGTGCCCATTCTCACTGTGCCCATTACCTCACTGTGCCCACCCTCACTGTGCCCATTACCTCACTGTGCCCTCCCTCACTGTGCCCATTACCTCACTGTGCCCATTACAATGTCACTTTGCCCATTGCAGTGTACCTGAAATTCTTGACAGGCTGCACTGAGGGCATCCATTTATTAAAACTCGCGGCTTCCTCCTGGTCCTGTCCCGTGATAGGCGTTTGATGCTTTGACGAATTGAACGATGAAAATTCGACAAAGCATCGAAAATCGTCGGATCTGAACGAAAACGAAAATAAAGAATTTTTTATGTCGGATCTTTCGGTTTTCATTTCCTGGGCTTTCGTTTTCGTTCGTTAAAACGATAACGAAAATACCCGATTAACGAAAACGAATGCACATGTCTATTTATTATGATACACTGGCCAATGATGTGCAGTGACCTATAGTAGTAGCCAATCACAGATCCCCTTTTATCATCTGTATTACATAAAACTGCCAGACACTGTTTTCTAGTGGTTAGCCATTTGTTTATTCATTGCCGTTTGTGTTGTTATTATAAAAATGAGTCCTCTACTGCCCCACAGTAACATATGAGAGTACAGAGTACTGCAGGAACCTAACCAGGACTGCTTTTATACTCATCACATTAACAGATGAGCAATATGAACATTTCGTACTGCGGACACAACATGCAGGTAGTTTCAGGTTAGGTAGTAAATCTAGGTATATCACCTGGCCCTGCAAATCATTCCTATTTCTTCATCACTTACCATTTCACAAGCTTCCCACCCATGGTTGCCGTTCAAGCCTTTGGCATGGTAGCCTCTGGATCCATACAGCTGTCTGAGCCACACGTGGCTTATGGGCTACGTCCCCTCCAGATGTTGGAACGCCGCGGCCGTTGCTGCTACCTGTTTACTGTGGCCGCCAATGCTGCCTTTACTCCATCACCCGGGTACCTTCTCTCCTCAGCAACAGGACGGAAGCCTTAGTTTTCCCATCCACTGTCTCCATCCAATATTCCTGTCTCCTGACAGCGTAGATCACACCTTCCTGGGCTCTTCTCATTGCAAGCCTCTTGCTCCATTACACACAGCACTTTCCCATAAGCCTCCAGCTTGTTTTTCTTCAGCTGTATGGCATTCTAGGCTCATGCAGATCGTGTCTCCATTCCAGCCGTAGAACAAATTAACTGCATCTTCTCAGCGGAGCCATTACAAAGCACCCATCCTTACACTAATCAGACCCATTCAGATCCCTTTTAGAGGCTCTCCTGTTTATTTGGAAGGCTGTCGGCTTTCCTCTTGCTGTCACCCTGAGCCGTGCAGAAAATTCCCACCCAGCATCACGGGAAGATGAATGCAAGCTTAGGATGGGGGGAGGGAGGGTCTCATTATCCAATCGGCAACGGGAATGCCTTGGTACCCTGGGAATAAGTGTGATTTTTTTTTCTCTTTTGGCATATCCTATGTGAATTATTTATACACAACACATGCACCTCGGGAACATTGTTAAGTATAGAGAATTCCAGATACAATAAAAACCTACTTGTTATAGTAGTAGTATATATATATGTGTATATATATATATATAGATATATATATGGTATATAGATATATACATCTGTGTGTGTGTATATATATATATATATATATATATATATATTTATAAATAGAAATATACACACACTGTAAACATATTTATCTATCTACTTGTTATAGCAATATGTATATATATATATATATATACATCATATTTATCGGCGTACACCGTGTACGCTTTCCCCTTAAAATAAGGGGAAAATCGTGGGTGCGTGATATACGCCGATACCCGCTTCCCACGCTCAGTTTGAACTGAGCCGTCGACATATACCTAGTGCAGTACACTCGGGTACATTCGGCAAGGCTCGGCTTCGCTCGTGCTCACGCATAAACGTCACAGAGCGTGAGCACGAGCCTTGCCGAATGTACCCGAGTGTACTGCACTCGGTATATGTCGGCGGAGGTGTTCAAACTGAGCGCAGGAAGCGGGGATTCGACTCGAGACATCGCTGGAGAAGCCAGGAGGACACCGAAGACGGATGCCGGACCGGACAAGGCCGCCGATGGACGCCGTGCAAGACACCAAAACTGTAAGTAAATATATCTATCTACACACACACACATATACATATATATATATATATATATATATATATATATATATATATATATATATATATATATATATACATACACACACAGTATCTCACAAAAGTGAGTACACCCCTCACATTTTTGTAAAAAATGTATTATATTGTTTCAAGTGACAACACTGAAGAAATTACACTTTGCTACAATGTACTGTAAGTTGTGACTGTACAGCTTGTATAACAGTGTAAATTTGCTGTCCCCTCAAAATAACTCAACACACAGCCATTAATGTCTAAACCGCTGGCAACAAAAGTGAGTACACCCAATTGGGTCCAATTAGACATTTCCCCTCCCCGGTGGGAAAAAGTGTTACAAGGTCTCAGGTGTGAATGGGGAGTAGGTGTGTTAAATTTGGTGTTATCGCTCTCCCATACTGGTCACTGGCAAATAACTCTCTGAAGATCTGAAAAATATTTTTTTGCTCTTACATAAAGCTGGCCTAGGCTATAAGAAGATTGCCAAGACCCTAAAACTGAGCTGCAGCACGGTGACCAAGACCATACAGGACAGGTTCCACTCAGAACAGGCCTCGCCATGGTTGACCAAAGAAGTTGAGTGCACGCGCTTGTCAGTCCCGATTTCGGCCACGATTACAGAGACACTTATGTAAATCGCAGGCCGAAATCGCAAAAAGTAGTACCGAAACGACTTTTTAAAATTAGTGCAGCGCCGCAGATGCGGCGTCTCACAAATTAGGATGGTGACATTTCCGGTGTCCTATCATTCTGGGTCCCCTATCAGATAGTGCCTGGATTGGACTGTGCATGGGCAGTCCGAGATCACGGAAATCTCAGAGACTGAACATCTGTTCCATCAGCTGTAGTTGGAGCATGCACAGTTAAGACGCTCGCTCCCCATGGGACCCATCTTCATAGAACAGCTCTGACAGCGCTCACAGCAATACAGCAAGGGGCGAGTGTATTATTGAGCAGTGATTTTTTACAGGTTGAACATCTCGATAGAACAGCGCTGGCCGCGCTCACACTAATGGGCTTATGTTTTTTAAAAAGGGGAAAGTGTATTATTGAGCAGTGATTTTTTTACAGTTTGGACATCTCGATAGAACAGTGCTGGCCGCGCTCACAGCAATACAGCAAGGGGCTGATGGTTTTTAAAAAGGGGCGGGTGTATTACTGAGCAGTGTTTTTTTAAATATCTGCCACTTGCTGTATTGCTGTGAGTGAGGCCAGCGCTGTTCTGTCGAGATGTTCAACCTGTAAAAAAAAAATAATACAATTTTAAAAAGTAGTTTCTGTACTACTTTTTGCGATTTCGGCCTGCGATTTACATAAGTGTCTCTGTAATCGTGGCCGAAATCGGGACTGACAAGCGCGTGCACTCAACTCCTTTGGTCAACCATGGCGAGGCCTGTTCTGAGTGGAACCTGTCCTGTTAAACCGCTGTATGGTCTTGGCCACTGTGATACACCCGCCCCTTTTTAAAAAACATCCACCACCTTGCTGTATCGCTGTGAGCATGGCCAGCGCTGTTCTATCGAGATGGGTCCCCCATCTGATACAGCGAGCATCTTGGATAAGCACCGGGAGCGAGCGGCCTGTTAACTGCGCACGGAACAGATGTTTAGTCTCTGCGCTTTCCATGATCTCCAATTGCGCATGTGCATACCTCCCAACCGTCCCGGATTTCGCGGGAATGTCCCGAGATTCGCAGTATAACCCGCGGTCAGGGCTGGAGTCCCGCGATTCCCCCCCCCACTCAACAACTTACTTTGATCTGCGAAACAACTCCGATCCGCGGAACACTTATGTAAATTGCAAAAAGTAGTACAGAAACTACTTTTTAAAATTGGTGCAGCGCCGCAGATGCGGCGTCTCACCAATTAGAACGGTGCCATTTCCGGGGTCCTATCATTCTGGGTCCCCTATCAGATAGTGCCCGGATTGGACTGCACATGGGCAGTCCGAGACCAATACAGCCCCCGCTCAACAACTCCGATCCGCAGAACCCCCCGCTCAACAACTCAGATGCCGTGAAACCCCCCCCCCCCTGCTCAACAACTTTGATCTGCGAAGCCCCCCCGCTCAACAACTCCGATCCGCGGAACCCCCCCCAACACATTGCATACTTTTGCTGATAGGTGTCCCTCATTCCCATCTCAAAAAGTTGGGAGGTATGCATGTGCAGTTCAGTTGCCAGCAATTGCCGACATGTAAAATCGCACCAATGTGAACCAGGGTTTAAAAAAATCCGGAAGTCACAATCAGAAAACGGAGCCTGTGTACGTAAGCAGATATGGCCACCCCCATGTACATATACAATTACAAATTGTGCTCATGCTATAGCGTATGTTTTTGTTGTTACATGTGCTTTGTTGCACTGTTATGAAAAAACACTATGGGGGTCTCTTTTTAAAGCAGAGAATGTGGTATTCACAAACATTCGCTGATGGAGAATCAATCACTTCCGTTTACAACACATGCACTAGGATAGTTCTCCATCGGAGAAAGATGAACGTCACATTCGCTGCTTCATAAATAGACCCCTGTGTGTTTTCTGCAATACAAACCATACAAAGACCTATATGAGTTAAAGCGGATCTCCACCCTAAAGTGAAGTTCTGCTGATCGGAACCCCCCCCCGGTGTCACATTTGACACCTTTCAGGGGGAGGGGGGTGCAGATACCTGTCTAAAGTATTTGCACCCACTTCCGGCCCGCAGTCTCGGGCCAAAGACGAGTTTTTCCCATTGTGTGCTGGGAACTCTCGGCTCCCAGCACACAGCGGGAGCCAATCGGCGGGCGCAGCACGACTCGCGCATGCGCCGTAGGGAACCGGGCAGTGAAGCCGGAGCGCTTCACTTCCTGGTTCCCTCGCCGTGGATGGAGGGGGGAGCAGCAGAGAGACGAGCGATCGCTCGTCCTCTGCTGCGGACGCCGCTGGACTCCAGGACAGGTAAGTGTCCTAATATTAAAAGTCAGCAGCTGCAGTATTTGTAGCTGCTGGCTTTTAATATTTTTTTTAAGGGGCCATCCGCTTTAAGGGCAAGACATGATAACACACAACGTTACTATAGGGAAGCAAAAACAACCTTACACAAAACGCTGAGTCAAAAGCAAGCCAAATGCATGTGAAAATTCATGTAGTGGTGCACAGACCTCCTATAATACAAATAACATAGGTACATAAACAAATCTGCCAGGGGTTCTAGCCTTTATCTACTATACAAAAGAAACATTTTTAGAAGTGTCTGTGTTACTTTGACAGTTGACTCAACTTTCTGTATGGTGAAACTCTGTCAACAGTGGGGAAGTGAGGGGAAAGTGAAAACCTGATTCATTAAACCACAAATGTTTAAAAAAAACCTGACAGAGGTTCTAACCCTTTTTTACACTTTCTAAAAAAATTAAGAAAAAATATGTGGCTGGGCATTCACTTTAAACAGCAGATAACACAGACAGTCAAGTTATATAGAAGGCACATATTTTAATTTCTGTACATAACGCGGCAAGGATTCCCTTCCACAGGCGGTGGTATCAGCGGGGAGCATCGATAGATTCAAGAAACTATTAGATAAACACCTGAACGACCACAACATACAGGAATATACAATGTAATACTGACATATAATCACACACATAGGTTGGACTTGATGGACGTGTGTCTTTTTTCAACCTCACCTACTATGTAACTATGAAACGCAGTTGTGAAAATGTAAGTTCTGTAAATCTGTAGAAACTGATGCCATCACTGATTTAAAACCTGCTTTAATATAATAGGTAAAAGATTCACACCATATAGTTTGGCCTGTCCAACTCTAGCTCCAACAGGTTTCACCCCGCAAAGGGCTTAATCATGGAGTTCTGTATATCTATTAGGGTAAATCAGCCATAGATTATGCAATTTTCTTTCCTTCCACATGATAAAAGGAAAGAAAATCACACGATCCCCCCCATAAACACAGTCAGCTGATTGTATGATGAATTGACTTGGGTACAACCAACCTGCCCATAATTGGATTGAATCTCAGATGGTCCCTGCTGAACCAGCTAAGATTCAATCAATCTATGACCGACTTAAAGTGGATGTAAACCCAAAACATTTTTTAATTTTTTTTATGTCACAATGTAGAGTATAAGATTTCCTATCATTTGTGCCCAGTCTTGCCACACAGAGTTAATCCAGCTCTGAGCAGTCCTCTTTTAATGTTCAGTGAAAATTAACAGAATTCCAGATAAAAACCTGCCTAAAAAAAAGTCAGTTTCTGTCTTCTTGCTTTGAGTGACAGGTTATTTACATATCTAGCTTGGACATGTTTATCATATGTTATGTTAATCATAACAAGAGGTGATTTACATTATAAAAAGTGAGAAATCAACCCCTCCCCCACATAACACATCCTGGTAATATACAATGAACTTTGGATCACCTCATGTTATGATAAACATAACATAGTATATAATAAACATGTCCAAGCTAGATATGTAAATAACCTGTCACTCAAAGCAAGAACAGAGAAACAGACTTTATAATTTGGCAAGTTTTTATCTGTAAATCTGTTAATTTTCACTGAACATTAAAAGTGGATTACTCAGCGCTGGATTAACTGTGTGGCAATACTGGGCACAGATGATAGGAAATCTTATACTCTACATTGTGACATCAAAAAAAATTAAAAATTGGGGGGTTTACATCCACTTTAAGATACACAGGTAGTTTTACATTTGATTTGGCGTATCTTCTAATACACACAGGGGTTGATTCACTAAAGATTATGCTCATACTAGCATCCTGAGCGAACACGCAAATCATATGTTCACAGTATTTACTGTGTGTCTAAAAAGTGTGCCAACCAAAGGCTATAGAATAGATACACAGAATTTACCGACAGGGAAGGTTTGCTATGGAATGTATGCTCCGGCATCTTACCATACACCATAAGTCGTGGTGTGCCATAAATACAAATGTGATTTTCTCTATATTTTTAAGTACATAGTATACACATACAATGTAGAAAGTGCATCAAGAGTGCATGACTACCAATAAATTAGATTGTTAAAGAAAAAAAGCCTTTCTTAGTAAAATGTTTTGGTAAACACGGGGAGGTATTGTGACATCATGTATGCATTATTGTGCAGAGGTGTAAGGACTAGCATAGATGATTCAATAAGCTGCTATTTGGAATAGAGATCACCATGATAAAAATCAGAACATACACTGCATTCTTTCTCATCATACTGTAACATAGTGTACAGATTTTTTGTGAGATGCCATTTAGCTTGGGGCACATGCAGTTCATTGCTTAGTGAGCTTGTCATATTATTTATTTCAATACATTTGTTAAGAAAAATGTTGGTTATTGACATTCTGTGATGTACCTTATAGGAACAGAAGGCACAAAGGCAATGCTATTTGGAAGTTTAAGGTGCACCACAAGCTAGAAGCGCACTGTACATAGTACAGGTTCAGTGATCACGGCGGTACATAGGTGTGTGCAGCATATAGCATTAGGGTGTGCACCCTAAAGATCAAGCACACATTACTGATCACTCACGATGTTCATTCAAAAAGGGAAGGGGATGGTCAATTACATAATTACTGGCCCCTTCCTCCATCGGCCCCTTGCTGTATTGCTGTGAGCGTGGCCAGCGCTGTTCTATCGAGATGTTCAACATCCTTGCAGCAACAGCTGGCTGGAGAGGAGGGAGGCTGGTAGTACTGCAGGGGGAAGCGGGGAGCCAGGACAGTAGGGGGAACCTGTGCGCACATCCATGCGGCGGTATAAGCACAAATGTGTGCACAATCCAAGACAAAAGTCCACATATTTGCCAATGTACATGATTTGCTATGCTGATACATGGAATAGAGAGTCCATGTACATACCTGTACATACAGTGACTCTCACCTACAACAGCATAACAAAAAATGTTGGCATGCACAGTCTGTGGTGCACCTTTTAGGAACAGTACATTATTTGGACATTCGACATCCTAGGCAAACTAGGAGAACCCAGTATACATTGAACATCTTCTGAATGGTCTGGAGTTGTGTGTGGGGTACCACAGGCCTCTGTCCTAAGGACCAATCCTGTTTAACTTGTTTACAAGTGAAACAGAGCTTGAAATAAATAGTTCAATTTTGGTGTTTGCTGAAGATACAAAACCAGGGCCGATCCTAGGGTCACAGGCGCCTGGGTGCAGAAATATTTCTGGGGCCCCCACATGGGCGTTGTCATTTTACTAACTCCTCCCCTTTACATCTCATTATACATCACATCTGCAGATGGACTAGGCGCAGGAATGGGCAGGGGCTGTGTATCCTATGCAATCTATCATGCCATAAAACATCTGGAGCAGGGGCAGCCCAGAGCACGTGTAAAGGGATGCTGGGGATGCCATCCCCCAGCACACAACACACTGAACACTGTGACTCACCTCAATTCTCTCTCTGTGCAGCCTGAGATAGAGATGGGAGTGGGAAGCATTCCAACTGGAGTTGGTGGAGACAGTGCGGGATCCAAGACTCCCAGTGTGAGGAATTCATTCCTGCACATCAGCACTCAACAGTCACTGAAAACTAGAACCCTTGTGTCAGGAAGAGGAGCGGCCCCTCCCCCGAGCACTGCCAGGCTGGACAGGCTGCCCTATGCTCACACATCAGTTCTGGACGGACACAAACAAGGAGAGAAAGAGGGAGGGGAGAACTCTGGCACTTCGGTGCCCCCACCTCTGCAGGCGCCTGGGTGCAATGCACCCTGTGCACCCTGCCTAGGATCGGCCCTGTACAAAGCTAAGCAGAGCAAACACTTCACAACAGGATACAGCAACCTTGAAGAGGACCTAACTAAAATAGAGGGGTGGGTGGCTATATAGCAGATGAAGTTTAGTGTAGAAAAATATAAAGGAAATGGAAGTTAAACATACAAATACAAGTTACTCGCTAGGGGGAGAATCGAGGGGGAATCTGGGGGTTCTAGAAGATGATAGACTCAGCAATGGCATGCAATGCCAAGGTGCAGCAAGCAAGGCCAGCAGACTATTAGCATGCATTAATAAGGGTATTTATTCCAGAGATAAGACTATAATTCTACCACTTTACAAAACTCTGGTTCAGCCACATCTCGAGTATGTCGTCCAGTTCGGTCATAGGTCATCAGGTCACCAGTCCTTGAACTGGAGAAGGTCAAGAGAAGGACAACAAAAGTAATAAGGCCTGGAGGATCTCAGTTATGAGGAATGACTTCATTTTCCACATTTTGTCATGTTACAACCAAAAACATAAATGTATTTTTATTGGGATTTTATGTGATAGATCAACACAAAGTGACACATACAGTGCTGTGAATTCTTTTTTTGCCCCCTTCCTGATATTTGATTTTTTTGCATATTTGTCACACTAAAATGATTCAGATCATCTAACAAATGTTTAATTTAATATTACACAAGAAAACCTGAGTAAATACAAAATGCATGAAACAAGAAAATCTGCTCCAGATGAGAGAGTCTCTGTTTAATCCCCACACACACCAGTCAGGTGCCAGCCCAGCTTGCATGCTGTGTAACATAAAGAAATAATTCCAGACAGCTGCACTTCCAAAAATCCTTTTATTGAAGCTTCATATGACAAGTGGTTGACAGATGGAGCAGGGGACAAAAAGGTAGACGCGTTTCAAGTATCAAGCAAATATAGAAGCAAGTTATGAGACGGAAGCACTCGTTCTGGTAAAACTAGCGTTCATAATGGAGATACACATTCGTCACGCTGTAACAGACTAAAAAGCACGAAGACTGAAAAGCGTGAATTGTCTCTCACGAAACTTTTACTAACACGAAATCAGCAAAAGTAGCCCAAAGGGTGGCGCCATCCGAATGGAACTTCCCCTTTATAGTGCCGTCGTCATAGGTGTGCGGAATCTATTGCATTAGGGTGTGCACCCCAAAGCTCAAACACGCATGAACGCCACCTGCTGCCACATGGAGGAGGCTCTGATTGCGGGAGGCAGCTGATTGGGAGCATATTATGCTACACTCTAAATACAAGTGAAGTGTGTTCCTATGGTTGAACCTAGTCTTTAATATAATAGGGGCATTTACACTGGCCGCTGGCACCCCAAACCACCCACCTGGTGCCACTCCTGGATAGTGTTAATTTACATGGGGTGATTAGGGTGTGCCCAGGCACACCCAGCACACCGTGTGCGCACACCTATGGTCGTCGTACATGTTGTACGTCACCGCGCTTTGCTCGAGCATTTTTTTTCACTATCGTGTGTATGCAAGGCATGCTTCATAAGAATCACGTAGAGAAAAACGTTTTTTCCATGACATGAAAAATCGTTGTGTGTACGGGGCTTTATGATATGTCCATTGTGATAACATGAAGCAGTCAGCCTTTGAGACACCGATTAAATCCTAATTAAACAGCATAGAGTATCTCTGTCCATAATTAAGATAATTACCAGCTATTCAGAGAATCAGAGACAAAGCACAGCTCTCAGAGGGGTTTTAGTTATGTTGCTGTGATATATATCTGTGCTAATAGTTGTCTGTAAACCCAACAAATACAAACAGGTAAAATACTGTAGATAAAATCCAACTTCTAGTTCTGCAATTAAAACAAAAAGAAAGAGATCGATCGCCTTCTAAGTGCAGCATATTTAAAACATTTTTAATAAAAAGGGATTAAAAACACTCAGGCGGCGTACACACGACCGAGGTTCTCGCTAGAAACCAGCGAGAACCTCGGCCGTGTGTACGCTCTCGGCGAGCATCCCGTCGGGAATGCCGTCGAGCAGAAATAGAGAGCATGTTCTCTATTTGCTCGACGGCCCGCCTGGATGAATGGCTGGTTGCCATTCCCGACGGGCGGGTCGCCGAATCTGACGGCCGGCAGAGAACCTCGACGGGCGGAACGATGTGTTCTGCCCGTCGAGGTTCTCTGCCGTGTGTACGCGGCTTCACATTTCAGTAGAGATAATCAGGCATGTCAAGGGTTAAATGTGTTTCATCCGCATTAGTCCTGGTGGAGTGTGTAAATCACAGGCTGATGGTGGAGATCTGAGTCCTGTAGCACTCCTGTCTGCACTGAATGTGTACAGTGCTGGCCGGCAGCTGGGACGGCAATCGTGGAGGCTCCATGATGTGAAGTTGTCGTCACTTCCGGGATTCAGGCTGGTGGGCAGAGCTTCGCGATCGTGACATGTGTGTCCCTTCTTTATTACTCAAGCCTAAAGAAGGGACACGCATCAGCCCGTGATTTACACACTCCACCAGGACTAATGCGGATGAAACACATTTAACCCTTGACATACCTGATTATCCCTATTTAAATGTGAGTGTTTTTAATCCCTTTTTATTAAAGATGTTTTAAATATGCTGCACTTAGAGGGCACTGTTCTCTTTCTTCTTGTTTGTTCTCAGAGCCTCTTCTAGCTTTTTGGACTGGCAGCCATCTACTAACTCAGCAACTTTGCTGTATACCTCCTTACATGGACTATATACCATATATGGATGGATTTTAACCCCTTCCCTGCCCATCCACTTTCCTTTTAAATACTTTATTGTTCTTTTTAGACAGCTATATCCAGAGTGTGCCATATCAACCCACTGTTTTTTGTTAGACGCCTTTCACACTGGGTCGTTAGGCAGGCGCTATTGCGCTAAAAATAGTGCCTGCAAACCAACCTGAAACAGCCGCTGCGGTGCGCTAGCAGGACGGTAAAATAAGTCCTGCTGGCCGCATCTTTGGAGTGGTGTGTATACCACTCTGCAACCGCTCCTGCACATTGAAATCAATGGGACAGGTGCTTTGCGTTGGCTTTTAACCCTGTCTCAGCCGCTAGCAGGGGGTAAAAGCGCCCCGCTAGTGGCCGAATAGCGCAGTGAAATTGGCGGTAAATCGCCACTAAAAATAGCGGCGCTTTACTGCCATCGCCACCCCCGCCCCAGTGAAAGGGGCTTTACACAGGTGTTTTTTTAGAAGTATGGAGTACAAGTGACAGCTGGATCTGGCAATGATCTCATGTCAATGAGCAGCTTCAAGTGGTTGTAAAGGAAAATGCATCCTCTACATCAACCTCCCTGGCGGTATTCCCGAGTGTGACTCGGGGTGGAATTTCAGTACCATTATCAGTAACCCCCGAGCCCCACTCGGGATTGCATCGCAGGAACCTGGTAGAGGTTACTTACCTTGTCCCCGGGATCCCGCAATGTACTCCCTCTGTGTACGGTGGCCTGATCTTCTGCCCGATGCCCTGGCTTCCATTCCCTGCGAGCGTCACGACGCAGGGTGGTGGAACCGGCGGCAAATTCAAATAATATAAAGCATTGGTCATCAACCCTGTCCTGCAGGGCCCACTAACAGGCCAGGTTTGCAAGATAACTAAAATGCATCACAGGTGATGTCATTTGCTGCTCAGTGATTGCAGTATTCCAGTCTTCATCTCCCCAAGGTAATACATAAAACCTGGCCTGTTAGTGGGCCCTGCAAGACAGGGTTGATGACCACTGGCCTATAAAGCACAACACACAGATACATTGTAATTATATTGGATTACATTACTAAATAAAATAAATTGACCTTAGCTTGCCCCCCAGTGATTTCTCCAGTGCCCTTGCCTGCAGTTTTACTGTACTTTCTGTCTGGAAACTGCAGAGCGACGATGGCATCAAAAAAGTGCGCCTCTACCTCAAAAGTGGTTTATGAACTGCTGGAATACAGCGACAGTGATACAGTGTGCCCTGCCAAACATTAAAGAGTCTCTAAAAGTTAGAAACAATGGGTTTGATAGCAGAGCTCAACTCATTTGGTCCGGGCGCTTTATTTGCCTTTATTTTGTCTAAATGTTTCTGGACTATATCATTTTTTGAGCCTTTGTGAATAATTTGGGGCTGTGTCAATATTATCCCCAGTAAAGTGGTTGTAAACCCCAGACATGTAATATAAACCAAGCAAATCCCTTTAAAGTGTGTACTTGTCTCAATTAAGAGCACAAATTGTAAAGTAATTTTTGTCTTCTGACAAGTGTTCCTGACACCAAGAGAAAAATGGTGACAGGGAGGGATCTCCAGCAGATTGACAGCCTCAGCTCTATTCCTGTGAGCTGTGTGGAGGAGGGTGTGTCTCTTCCCTCCAATCAGCTCTCAGAGCTCTCCTTACTAAGCTGTGCAGAGTGTATTTTTAGCTCTTTGCCCCCTTTTTTCTAAACTGTCAGACAAGCATTATAAATTAAGCAGTTTGAAGGGATGTAGAGAAGAGTGGGCTGCACCTCATGTCAAAGAACTCTCTGAGGGTCTGAAAAAATAAAATTGTTGCTCTACATAAAGATGGCCTAGGCCAGTGATGGCGAACCTTGGCACCCCAGATGTTTTGAAACTACATTTACCATGATGCTCAACTACACTGCAGAGTACGTGAGCATCATGGGAAATGTAATTCCAAAACATCTGAGGTGCCAAGGTTCGCCATTACTGGCCTAGGCTATAAGAAGATTGCCAAGACCCTGAAACGGAGCTGTAGCACAGTGGCCAAGACCATACAGCGGTTTAACAACACAGGTTCTACTCAAAACAGGCATCGCCATGGTCCACCAAAGTAGTTGAGTGCACATGCTCAGCATCATATCCAGAGGATGTCTTTGGTAAATGGACATATGAGTGCTGCCAGTATTGCTGCAGAGGATGAAGGGGTGGGGGGTCAGCCTGTCACTGCTTAGACCATACGCCGCACACTCCATCAAATTGGTCTGCATGGCTGTCGTCCCAGAAGGAAGCCTCTTCTAAAGATGATGCACAACGTGGCGTGGCCAGGTGACATGGCAGGTGACGTGGCCATGTGATGTGGCCAGTAGACAATCCACAACTTGTGGCAGGTGGCATGGCCAGGTGACGTGGCAGATGACGTGGCAAGTGGACAATTCAGAACTTGTGGCAGGTGACATGGCAAGTGGACAATCCACAGCTTGTGGCAGGTGATGTGGCAAGTGACACGCTAACTACAAGTATACTGCTGCTCTTTCAGCTGCTACTCACTTTGGTCTCACAAAATGGCTGAAATGGTTAAATAATATTGTTTTTTGAGCTTAGGGAGGGTCTTAAGATGTTTCTTAACTAAACGCTTATAAACGCAAACGTGGTAAAACGCAGCGAAATTCGCGGCAAAAACGGGCGTTTAATAAGGCCGGTTTTTGCCTTTGAAAATGTGTGTTTAGATGTGTTTGCATTTGCGTCTCGTGTGCATGGGGCCTAAACGACCCTGTGAACATGGAATGATAAGATAACAGAGGAGAGTTTAGGAGAAGTTGAAAAAAATGTCCAACTGCTCTTAAATGTTTGTTTAGCAGCAGCAGTGTACATGAGGCCGTATACAAGCTGCTGTACATCCATTACATTACATTGCAACAAGGTGTCATTTCTTCAGTGTTGTCACATGAAAAGATAAATAAAATATTTACAAAAATGTGAGGGGTGTACTCACTTTTGTGAGATAATTAGTAAATATTGTTCACCTGTGTGTAATTTTAATCTCAGTATATATACAGATGTTCTGTGAAGCCCTCAGAGGTGTGTTAGAGAACCTTGTTGTGTAGAAGTTTAAAGCAGGGTTAGGTTATAAAAAAATATCCCAAGATCATCTCACAGAGCACTGTTCAATCCATCATCCGAAAATGGAGTATGGCACAACTGCAAACCTACCAAGATGTGGCCATCCACCTAAACTGACAGGCTGGGCAAGGACAGCATTAATCAGAGAAACAGCCAAGAGGCCCATGGTAACTCTGGAGGAGCTGCAGAGATCCACAGCTCAGGTGGGAGAATCTGTCCACAGGACAACTATTAGTCGTGCACTCCACAAATCTGGCCTATGGAAGAGTGACAAGAAGAAAGCCATTGTTGAAGAAAAGCCATAAGAAGTTCTGTTTGCAGTATGTGTGAAGCCATGTAGGGGACAAAGCAAACATGGGGAAGAAGGCTTTTTGATTAGATAAGACCAAAATTTTGTCCTAAAAGCACAACGCTATGTGAGGTGGAAAACTAACACTGCACATAACCTTGAACACACCATCCCCACCGTGAAACATGGTGGTGGCAGCATCATGTTGTGGGGATTCTTTTCTTCAGAACTTTTTCTGATTGGTCTATTACTGTAGTATTATATTAACAGAACGTTGTGTGTGGCCCTTTGATTATGTCAGAGGCTGAACTTGAGGCCTCCTATATTAAGTAAATTGACCAACCCTGTTCTAAGGTTATCACTGAATGTTCTCAACACTGAGCAACAGGAATTGGGGGCGTGCTTTATACATTTGTATCAACACCGACCTCCAGTCTATGGCTGTCTTCTGAAGCATTTCCACATTCTCCGACAATCTCCCATAGCATGTTCGCAGTCTCTGACTATCGTTTGGTGCATATCTACCGTCTCTGACAGGTGCCCATAGCATTATTTTCACAGAATTTTAAATTGCTGCCCTTTGGTGATGTCAGGGGCTGCATTTGGAACCCTCTATATACAAGTAAGTTGACCACCCATGATCTAACAGCATCTATACACATGTAAAGTACAGTGCATAGCCAACCTCATTAAATGAAGAATACTTGTTCCCAATTGCTGATCGCTAAATGCAGTAACGCTTATCAGCCAATCAGAATCCAACCACTGGTTTACATTTAAAAACAAATGTTCTATTACTGCAGAAAACAATATAAAAGCACAAGCCTACCCGGATGACCCAGAAGGAGATGCACTCCCTTTATGACCTTCATATTGCTTCACCATCGCCCGCACACTCCAGTATGGGTTCCCGATCTCTTCTTCCACACTGTTGTCCCTAGGAAGCAATGTCATTAAGAGGTTATTCATTGTAATACATTCAAATCAAAAGACAAACCTAGTGCTCATAGGCACAGCATAACCCCTCAGGATTTTTAGGACAGACAAGGTGAGTATTTAAAAAGTATTATTTATTGAAACATTTAGTAGTCTATACAGTAGAAGAATAAAATCAATTGCAGTACAATAATACAGGCATGAATGTAAATGTAAAAGGAACAAATCGGCGGTAAACCCTATAAAACTAAATAAATAAATGAACAAATGTGTTGCAAATTAATAATGAATGTAAATGCCCTCTGGTATGAAGGGCTGTTTCACGTAGCTGTAGGAGATGACATGACGCCTGACATGTTTCAGACCCCTAGGTCCTTCTTCATAGGCTGAATGTCATCTAAAGCATACATACGTCTATACATAGAGTGAACATATTTGAACATTAGTATAATAGTACAATTTTAACATTGATCGACCTATTGCATGGAATTAAACATCCATGCAAGTACAAAAAATAAGTATAAAAGACTTGCAACTGCAGATTGCATTAAAGGAGTTGTAAAGGAAAAAAAAATTGCCTAAAATTACTGTCTGCAAGCTAGACAGACAGAATAGTGTAATGATTCTGTTAAAAAACGAGTAAATACCTATTAAATTCCTTCATCTATATCACCTCCGGCGTTCTAGTTTCTGTTCTCTCATTCACTTCCTGGTTTGCGGCACTCGTTCATGTAAGAACTACATTTCCCAGTGTGGCACGCCCAGTAATTCACACCTCCTTGAAGTCTCTAACACGTATAGAGCGTCCTGCCGCACAGATGTAGTTCACAGGAGGGGGCGAGCAAGTCACTGACCACCGCAGTAAAGCCTCCCTTCACGGTTGTGGTGAGTAACAATCGGACAAGCAGGAAGTAAACAGAACAGGGAAGAAATAGAGCAACTTCTGAGCAAAAACAAACAATGAGGAAGTGAAAAGAGGAATGTCTGCAGGTATAGGATTCTTATTATGAAAAATATATTTTTTCCTTTATAACCCCTTTAAGAATAACTTCAGGGAACAACTGAAACCATTAAACTGTTAATGATATCCAGAAATATTACAAATGTGCATAAAGCTGTCTTCTACTGTATCTGTAGAATAATGGGATTTATAAATTACCCATAAAACCCCCTTTTTATAGAATACATCATAAGACAAACCTGTTTATGTAAAGTCTGCAGATCTGTGCAGCCCTGGACACAGATGTGTTCTAATACTTTTTTTTTTTTTTTACGCAGCTAAATGCAGCACACATTTTTACTTGTAGATGAAACTGTGTGTATTGCGCATCATTGATTACTATAATGCTGCATTTAGATGCATACAATACTGTATGTTGTACAGTTCCAAATGCAGTGTTTTTGATGCCCATGTAAGTGAGCCTTAAATCATACGTCACAGGACTATTGGGATGACCAAAATCAATCCCACGAGGAGCAGGCAAGAGCAAACAGCTAGCAGGCACACAGATAACAACCCTTTTAACAGGAACAAACAGAGGAATAAACTGAGAAAATCCGTACGAGGCAACTTGGAGGACCTGCCGACAAAGACTGGCGCCCCCTTGGGTTGTGACTAAGCACAAGATGTGTGAAACATGTTAACCTTCCTTTGACTGCATCTGTATAAATTACACTAAAGACGTTTTTATTGGTATCCTGTTGCGGTGTGTGGCTACCTATTCCAAGCGTCCTTGGTGTAGGGTGACCAGACATCACCAGTTTCAGGGGACAGTCCCCTGATTGAGGACACTGTCCCCGGACCAAGTCTGTCCTTGGTTTTGTCCCCTGATTGGATTTAGTAGGGGGCAGGGGCATGTGCAGGGGGTTGTATTTTTCCCATTATCTGTGCCCCTTTCTGATGATCATGTGCTGGTCGGAGTGGAGGGAATATTTCTTCCGTTTCGGGCGCATGCCCATTCAGCTTTGTTTGCATGTTCTTCTGCCTTGGCTCAAATCCTGGTCAGTCTCCTGCCTATCTCCTTGCCTTCCCTGGCGGAGTGATCTTCCTCGGCTCCCCATCCAGTAGTAGCCGGGGCCCGAAGAGTAAGACTTGAGAGGCTGTGAGGCGGGCGGCGACGGGCAGATAGTCGCTGATTGTTGCCATTACTAGTAAAGAAAAAATATGTCTCCGGATTTCATTAAAAAAATCTGGTCACCTTACCTTGGTGCCCCCTATGACCTGGACACCCAGCTTGTAAAATCTAGCACAAGTGTGTGGAGAAGACAATGCCTTAAGATCTGAGAAACCAAGGCCTGATCCTGGAAAGTCCACAAAGCACCATTACACTTCTAGAGGAGTAATGCCGCGTACACACGGTCGTTTTTTGTGATGAAACAAAACGACGTTTTAAAAAACGTCATTTAAAATGATTGTGTGTGGGCAAAACGTTGTTTTATGTCTTCAAAAAAACGACCAATTTTTTTTTCGAACAATCAATGTTAAAAAAAGGTTTTTGGGGAAATTACCCCTTTAAGTGAGAAATCTGTGTATTTATGAGCTGCTTATTGACTTTATGTTAAGAAAGGGTACTAAACTTCATTAATCACACCTGAGATTCCTAACCAAGATAAACATATATGAAAGACAATGAACTCATCACCTTGGAATAACACTGTGCTGCTTATCTATCGGAGAACAAAATGACCAGGCAGCCAGACAGCAAAGCATGAAGTGTCTGCATGGGATACTGAATGCCTGTTTCCGCACTCTGAGCAAGTATGTTAATGTAAATCAGAGCACCGATGATAGCTCAGAATCCAATAATTTACTAGGGCTGTATCATTTTCAGCATGGATATATGTGGTTTTCTCTATTGATAAATTAAAACACTTGGCTCTACATAACACAGCATGGTATTGGAAAGTAATAAAACAAATTACTCATTAAAGTATTATTGATCTCCCATGGGCATCAACCATAATGGCTTCTGTATGCAGTATGTATAATTTAGAGTCCCAAGTGAGTGAGCATATATTCAATTTTTTCTAAAGAATACTGCACTAATAGGGCCAGATTCAGGTAGAGTTAGGCTGGAGTATCAGTGATACTCCAGCCTAACTGTCACTTTGAGACGGCGTTTTTGTTTTCTGTAACCAGAAAACAAGAAACGCCAGGTTGGAGTTCCTATACGAGCGGCGTAATTGTATTTCGCCGTCGTATCGGAACTTCAATTTTAAAAATGGCGCTTGGGGCGTTCCCGCTGATTAACGCCAAGAATATGTTAATCAGCGGGAATCGGAAATTCACGATCGTATTCGGGCCCGACGCAGTGACGTTCCGACGTTTCCGTAAGCGATACGCGGCGTAAAGAAAAACCAGCCCCCTAGTGGAGTATCCTATGTTAAGTATGGCCGTCGTCTTCCTGTCCCACTTCCTCCTTTCGCCCAGGGACCGCTTAGGCGATACGTCATATCGCCTATGGCGGCCCCTCCCTGTAGGCCAGGGGTCTCCAAACTTTTCAACACGAGGGCCACATTGTACATTTTACAAGTATTCAGGGCTCAAAAAAAAAACAATATGTATAAAATATCAGCGGCGTCTTCATCAGTGTCCCCATCCCCATCAGCAATGACCCCATGTCCCCATCAGCGGTGTCTGTCCCCATGTCCCCATCAGCGGTGTCCCCATCAGCAGTGTCCCCCATCAGCAGTGTCCCCATCATTGCTGATGGGGACACCAATGATCGCCGCTGATGGGGACGGCAGTGTCCCCATCAGCAGCGTCCCCATCATTGCTGATGGGGATACCAATGATGGGAAAGCCAATGATCACTGCTGATGGGGACGGCAGTGTCCCCATCAGCGGTGTCCCCATCAGTGGAGCAACGTCCCCAGAAATATCCCCATCAGCACAGCAATGTAGAAAACTCCCCTGTAGTATGCTTATCAGTATTGTGCAACACAATAACATGATCAGCCTCTGGCTCGTAACTTCAAACAGTGGGCGGGAGGATGGGAGGTGCCGCGCCTCGGGTTCTCTTGTTTAAAAAAAAAGGTGTGGCAGCATAGGCGGCTTTGTTTCCACTGCGGGCCGAATAAAACACACAAGCAGGCCGGATGTGGCCCACGGGCCGGTGTTTGGAAACCCCTGCTGTAGGCAATCGCCAGGGACACGTGACAGGTCCCAGGCGATCGCCTGTCCACTCAGGGAACGCTGAGCTGTTCACGCATGTGTAGTAAGTGCCCGGCTGTGAAGCAGAAAGCTGTCATGGCCGGGTGCCCACAATTACAATGGAGGTGCCGGCGGAGAGGAGGGGGAGAAGAGCGAAGCTCCGGGCGGCGCGGCGCTGGACCGTGGAACAGGTAAGTGTCTGTTTATTAAAAGCCAGCAGCTACACTTTTTGTAGATGCTGATTTTTAATAAACATAAAAAAAGTCTGGAACTCCTCTTTAACTTTCACGGTTTGCTGGATATAGTTAGCAGTTTCTTGATTGATTTAATTTGTTTCCTGTAAATTTGCAGGCCAAACATTCTGACTGTAGATATTCAATAGGAAAACCGAACACAATGCATATTAATGGGTATATTTAAAGAAACAAAATGATCTGTAAACTGTGATTCAATTTTTAACATCATGTACACAGAGTTTATTGCTTAGGGTGTGCATGACGACTTACCTCTGTCTGTAGCGGGAAATATCTCGTCCTGAGAGTGACATGTCCAGCCGAACATCAGCAAGAGCAGCGGCTGCACCCTGGGCCATTGCTGTAGTAGACTGAGGGCGATGATTGGCAGAGAAATTGGACTGGCCCTTTCCAGTTGCTCCCTGCACATTGTGGTTGACGGATCGTCCTGACACAGGTTTAAAATGGGCTGCCAGTGTCAGTATAATTCTCATAATTGATTTTAAATTTCCATCAGCTATATCTGTGGAAAAATAAAGAAAATATGTGCAATCTTAGGATACCTTCTAAGAAAAAAAGCATGTCAAAATGATCAAGAGATATAGGGGTGGATTCATTGAGGGCAAAGAGGCTGCTGTACATTCTGAAAAATACATTAGTGTAAACCTTGTCTAAGGCTCTAAAGCCAGCCTTACATGGATCGGAATTTGGCCAGTCCCTACTGAACCGGCTGAATAGGGGGGAGGGGAGGAGGTGATGATGCAATTTTTTCACATGATCTCATTGGTGGCTGTTTTTTTATATATGTAATGGTATATATGATGCACTGATTCACTTTATCACTCGCCTGACGAAGAGGTCCCGCGTGGCCTCGAAACGTTGCACTTCTTGTGATGCTTTCTTTGCAATACATTTTTGGACGTAATTTACGATCCATGGTGTGCTGACGAATATGTTCATGTGAATGTCAATCCATGTCTGGTGGTACACAAGTCTTTTGATGGATCGATTTGTGTACAATCAGCCTGTCAGGTTTTTCCCAAAATATTATTGCCGCTGGCTATAAGCAACAGTAATCGTGTTCTGCTGGCAGGGAAAACATCACACCGGCACAGCACAATAGCACTACAGGATGGCGGAAGGAAAAAAAATGCATAATATATGGCCTGCTTAAAGTGTAAACCTAAAAAAAAAAAAAAAAAATTTTTTGATGTCACAATGTAGAGTATAAGATTTCCTATCATCTGTTCCCAGTCTTGCCACACAGAGTTAATCCAGATCTGAGTAATCCTCTTTCAATGCTCAGTAAAATGAACAGCCTTCCAGATAAAAACCTGCCTAAATAAAAAGTCAGTTTTCTCTCTTCTTGCTTTGAGTGACAGGTTATTTACATATCTAGCTTGGACATGTTTATCATATGTTATGTTATGTTTATCAAAAAGTGAGAAATCCACCCCTCCCCCACATAACACATCCTGGTAATATACAATGAACTTTGGATCACCTCATGTTTCATTTGATTCATGTCAAATTCAACAAAAAGGAGTTTCTGAACAGCAAGGGTATAGAAAACAATCATTTGGCTAAGACACGTATGAGAAAATTAGCTACTTTTGGTGTATAGGCATTGTAATAAACACAAATATAAACTCAATACAAAAGGGCATCCAGCAAAGCTTTATTCTGATCATGTACAGAGGGACTGCATGTTGACACATTGGCCACATTAAGACCCCTTTCACACTGGGGAGTTTTTTAGGTGCTTTAGTGTTAATAAAAAAGCGCCTGGAAAGCACCTGAAAGAAGCTGCATCTGCAATCCGAATGTGAAAGCCCAAATGCTTTCACACTAAAGCGCCTGAAAAATGGCCAGTGTGAAAGGGGTCTTACCATTAAAAAAAGTGCCTGTAAAGCGCCTGAAAGAAACTGTAACTGTCAGGGGTTAACGCCGTTTACGATATTCCATTCCACCAACCCAAGACAGCTTCTTGACACTCCACAATCCAGCAGACACGACCCATAAGAATTCCCCAGACAAACGAGACACAGCTCTGTTCTCTGGTTCCAAATGAATAGATCTTTTAATGGTAAAACTCAGGCTTTTATACAGTTAACAACCAAAAAGCATGCTGCAGTAATCAAAGGGACAATGACACACTCCACCCACAACACCATACAATGAGTACTAACGAGTCCCCCTCAATCCACATCTTAGACAGACATTCTTACTCCGCAATAAGCTATTCTCACCTGCTACACAATACACATTCCTTTGTAGCCGTAATTGACATGCTAATCAACTACAGCTGAAAAGTCAGACATCTGACCTTTCAGACTGCCAACCCACAACACATCTATCATCAATAGAAATTCACACAAAACATTGTCAATTAGCATAGCACAATGAAATATCTTAGGAGCCAGTTTTAATTAACACCTTAACAGTATGTGGCCCCACATTGAATGAATCATACTATTATTGACCTGTTGGGTTCAGAATTAACCACCTGTAATATTTCAAGATATCCTGCAATACATTGTGAATTATCATTACTGTCCCATCTCAAGATATAATTTCTCAGTCATCCTATGCTCCTAGTGGACATAGGATGACCCTAGACGCAAGAGTCTTTGGTGAAGCTGAAACAGGAGTCCCCCGCATCCTTCAAGAGATTCTGGGTCCCACGGGCCATACCGTTACAGAAGCCTCATCTGCAATCCCAATGTGAAAGCCTGAGTGCTTTCACACTGAGGCACAGTGCTGGCAGGGTGGCAAAAAAATTCCTGCAAGCAGCTTCTTTGCAGCGCTTTAGGAGCGGTGAATACACCGCTCCTAAAGCGCCCCTTCCCATTGAGGTGCTTTTTTTTAATGCTAAAGCGCCTGAAAAACGCACCAGTGTGAAGGGAGTCTTAGCGAAGCTTTACCTGTGTTTTTCGGGAGCTGGCAGTGTGAAAGCACTCAGATTTTCACATCGGGATTGCAGATGAGGCTTCTTTCAGGCGCTTTACAGGAGCTTTTTTTAACGCCAAAGTGCCCAGTGTGAAAGGGGACTTAGGTGTGCCGCTTTCCCTCGACAGAAGTCGATCTGTCGAACTGGAATGTTGGAAAATGTTTCTTAATCAGCGGCTGCAGCCAACTAGTTTATTATGACAGTGGAATGTTAATGTCATTATATGTAGTGTCAATAGGATGAATTCCTCCATCTACTTTGCTTGTGTGGATGAAGGAATTCATGATTTTTCTAAAAATCAGCCCTCTGGTCAGCTTTATGCAATTTATAACTTACATGGCTTCTTCAGCTTCCAGCAGCTACAGTACCTTGAAAAAGTATTCATAACCCTTGACATTTTCCACATTTTGTCATGTTACAACAAAAAACATTAATGTATTTTATTGGGATTTTATGTGATAGACCAACACAGTAGCACATAATTGTGAAGTAGAAAGAAAATGATAAATGTGTTTTTTCAAATAAATATCTGAAAAGTGTGGCGTGCATTTATATTCAGCCCACCTGAGTCAATAATTTGTAGAACCCCCTTTCGCTGCAATTATAACCGCAATTTTTTTTGTCGATGTCTCTACCAGCTTTGCACATCTAGACAGTGACATTTTTGCCCATTCTTCTTTGCAAAATAGCTCAATCTCTGTCAGATTGGAACAGCAATTTCTAAGTCTTGCCACAGATGCTCAATTGGATTTTGGTCTGAACTTTAAATGGGCCATTCTAGCACATGAATATGCTTTGATCTAAATTCTAAACTATTCCATTGTAGCTCTGGCTGTATGTTTAGGGTTGTTGTCCTGCTGGAAAGTGAACCTCTGTCTCAAGTCTTTTGCAGACTCTAGCAGGTTTTCTCCTAAGATTTGGGTCCATCCATCTTCCCATCAACTCTGACCAGCTTCACTGTCCCTGCTGAAGAAAAGCATTCCCATAACATGATACTGCCACCACCATGCTTCACGGTGGGGATGGAGTGTTCAGGGTAATATGCAGTGTTAATTTTCCGCCACAGGTAGCGTCTTGCTTTTAGGCCAAAAAGTTGAATTTTGTTCTCATTTGACCAGAGCACCTTCTTCCATCATTTGCTGTCTCCCAAACATGGCTTCTCGCAAATTGCAAATGGAACTAATGCTCTCCTTGCCAGGCCTGTCAGTTTAGGTGGACGGCCATGTCTTGGTAGGTTTGCAGCTGTGCCATACTCTTTTCATTTTCGATGATGGATTGAACAGTGCTTGGGATATTGTTTATAACCTAATCATGCTTTAAATTTCTCTACAACTTTATGCCTGAACTGTCTGGTGTGTTCTTTGGCCTTTATGATGCTGATTTTTCATTAAGATTCTCTAACAAACCTCTGAGGGCTTCACAAAACAGCTGTGTTTATACTGAGATTAAATTACACATAGGCGGACACTATTTACTAATTAGGTGACTTCTGAAGGCAATTGGTTCCACTAGATTTTAGTTAGGGGTATCAGAGTAAAGGGGGTTGAGGGGGCCACACTTTTCAGATATTTATTTGTAAAAAAATAAAAATAAAACTATTTATCATTTTCCTTCTACTTCACAATTATGTGCCACTTTGTGTTGGTCTATCACATAAAATCCCAATAAAATACATTTATATATAAATTTCAAGGGGTATGAATACTTTTCCGGGCTCTGTAAATGGGGGGATGGCAATAGGAAGGATACAGGGAAGAGGGACGTTAAAGATAACCTGTTTCTTTGTTGCACAAGGGCAATGCAAAAGTTCACGTTAAAGTCAAATCTAAAAATATTTAAAGAGTATATGATGAAGTGATAGTGAAAACTGCATTTCTAAATGATCATTGGATTTAGAACATTGGCGGTTTATCACTGCCAAATGACAAAGATAATGAACCTAAAACCAATGTTTTGGCTCCTACAGCTTTTCCTGTGTCAACCAATCTCAATATAGCTAGCAGCAGTTAGTCATGTTCAACTGGACTGGTTGAACTGGAAATATACTAATTATTAGCAGGGGTTTCCCTGAGACCAGGGAATATATATTTCAAGGGTTTCCCCATGTTAAAAAAATCTGAGAAAGGCTGTTCTAGTAGGTATAGGAACACATTCCACATTTATAGACAGACTGACCCTAAATATGGTTACTTTGCTTGTATTTGAATGTTGAGTCCAAAACAAAAACGAAAAAACACAAGTCAAGTAATCTGGTATATGCAACTCAGTGTAGTGAGGGAAGCAAAAACCTGGGAGGACCAAAACGGATGGCTCAACATAGGAGAGAAGTCTCTGCAGGTCAGGACTCTGACTCTGAGTTCACAGTATGTGCGGCGCAGGGCACAGCAGGGGGTCCGGTGCGTTCACTGTTTTAGGTCTGAATTAGCTCCGAATTTAGACCTGAAACGGCGCCAAAGATGCACAGGACCCTTCAGGGAGCCAAAGACGCAAACCCGCATTGAATTTGGATAAGCAGTGGCGGCCCCGTCCATAGGGACGCACGGGCACCGCCACCCCCTCCCGCAGTCACAAAAAAACAGGCCCTTTAAGAACTTTTATTTGGCTAAAATGTCATTTTGACATTTTAACCGCAGATCTGGCAGCCGTCTATAGAGGGCGCTGCAGCGCCACCCCCTCTCGCAAATAACACACATTCAATGCAATGCATTGAATGTGTGTTATCATTGTTGCCAGCTGCCTGGTCTATTCATATAACCGGACATGGGTCGCCGGTTACCCGAATAGCGGCAGCTGGTTGGCTGAGGGGAACTGCCTATCAAAGCCAGCGACTCTCATAGGCTTTTCCAGTACTGCCCTCCGACTCTCGGAAGTCTATACTTGGAGCACAGGCAACCTGCGTTCCTTGCATAAGACTGACGGCCATTTCAGCCAATCAGGTTCCCGGATTCTGGTTATCAGGAACCTGATTGGCTGAAGCTTCACCACGGCGGTAGAAGACATCGAGGGAGGACATGGGAGCTTCAGGTAAGTGCTTTTTACAGGGAAAGGGGCGACAATGGGCACAGTGGCATCATGGGGCACAGTGGTGACAAAGGGCACAGAGGCGACAATTGGCACAGTGGCATCATGGGGCACAGTGGTGACAATGGGCACAGTGGCATCATGGGGCACAGTGGTGACACTGGGCACAGTGGCATCATGAGGCACAGTGGTGACAATGGGCACAGTGGCATCAATGGGCACAGTGGTGACAATTAAAGGGCACAGTGGTGACAATTGGCACAGTGGCAACAATTAAGGGGCACAGTGGCTGCGTTTGATGGCATGGCAAAGTGGTGACAATTGGCACAGTGGCAACAATTGAGGGGCACAATGGCTGCGTTTGATGGCATGGCACAGTGGTGACAATTGATGGAACAGTGGCTGCGTTTGATGGCATGGCACAGTGACTGCGTTTGATGGCATGGCACAGTGGTGACAATTGATGGCACAGTGGCTGCGTTTGATGGCACAGTAGCTGCGTTTAATGGCATGGCACAGTGGTGACAATTGATGGCACAGTTGCTGTGTTTGATGGCATGGCACAGTGGTGACAATTGATGGCACAGTGACTGCATTTGATGGCATGGCACAGTGGTGACAATTGATGGCACAGTGACTGCATTTGATGGCATGGCACAGTGGTGACAATTGATGGCACAGTTGCTGTGTTTGATGGCATGGCACAGTGGTGACAATTGATGGCACAGTGGCTGCATTTGGTGGCATGGCACAGTGGTGACAATTGATGGCACAGTTGCTGTGTTGCATGGCACAGTGGTGACAATTGATGGCACAGTGGCTGCGTTTGATGGCATGGCACAGTGGTGACAATTGATGGCACAGTTGCTGTTTGATGGCATGGCACAGTGGTGACAATTGATGGCACAGTGACTGCATTTGATGGCATGGCACAGTGGTGACAATTGATGGCACAGTTGCTGTGTTGCATGACACAGTGGTGACAATTGATGGCACAGTGACTGCATTTGATGGCATGGCACAGTGGTGACAATTGATGGCACAGTTGCTGTTTGATGGCATGGCACAGTGGTGACAATTGATGGCACAGTGGCTGCATTTGGTGGCATGGCACAGTGGCTGTGTTTGATGGCACAGTGGCTGCATGTGATGGGCACAGTGAGGCTGCAATTTTTAATTTTTTTTCATTTGCGCCCCCCCAAAAATTTTGAGCACCAGCCGCCACTGTGGATAAGTGTGAACCCAGCCTCACTCCTCCATGTTAATGAAAAGGGACATTCGGTCAAAGACAATCCGGCACACATTTTGAAAACATTATTTGAAAGACGCACAAAAGTGGCTGTCTATGTTAAACTGGAACAACTATCCCTAAATGGAGTGGGGACCTTTGACACCATCTGTCAACCACATACAAGGCTGTTTTAAAATCTCTACCACAGCAATGAACTCAAATGAATAACACATGGCCCAAACTTTATTACAAGAAGGTTATTGGATTATATAATTAGAAAAGGGTCGAGTCACAAATTTCACACCTTCCCTCAGCGTGATGGGATTACGGTGACAAGTTGCAAGTATGACTATAAATCCTGAGGCATGTTCCTAAAACTCAACAGATACAAAGAAGCAGCTTGGATGGGTAGCAAAAATCTACTGTATAGCAATATAGAACAACTCCAGTTGAATATGAATATGATTAGCTATACCATGACTTGGATAAATTAAAAAAATTCACAGACAATTCCAATACCAGTTTGGCCACAACAGGGATAAAAGGCAGTGCGGCTGCCCAGGACACTCAATTTTCATAATGGCATGTTTTCATCCATAGAGTAATATAACTAGTATACGCGGTCGGAATTTCCGATAGAAAAAGTCCGATGGGAGCTTTCCATTGGATATTCCGACCGTGTGTATGCCCCATCGGAATTTTTCTATTAGAATTTCCGACGGACTTTAGATAGAGAGCAGGTTCTCTATTTTTCCGTCGGAAATTTCCGACAGAGTTTTGCCCAGTGTGTGTACGCAGCATTAGTGTCCAACTATAAGAAATGCTGAACTGAACGTCACACTGCTACGCTTACCTTTTGCTGTTGTTTGATGCATCCTAATCTTTTTAGAAGCCATAAATTGAAGTACTTGTTCCACATTGTCCTTCATTTCCTGTGTGTTATTTGGTTGCTGATGAATTCCACTGAGCTTCTCACCAGCTGTAAGATAGAAAAGCAATGTTTCTAATGCATTCATTGACCTATATTAATTATCAAGCATTTATTTAAAACCTTTTTGCCGATAGCACAGCATGTATACTGATGAGTGTGGACTCTGTTCCCACTACCCTCAGGTGACAGCTTAACTATAGCATTGTGCACTCACTAGCCACAGTGTTACTATTTTGACAGCTGGTGCATTCATGCCATGTGCTCCTTGCCCACCTTGGACAGCTAGTTTAAATTAGAACAGCTGCACTTGTGGCGAAGAAGCCACCAATCTAGTGTCTTCTGCACATACTGTACTGACGTATTCCCTGTATGGTGCCCTGGGGCGTTCTGGGGTGCACAGCGCGACTTTGCAAGGCGACTTCAGCGCGACTTGGAGCAACTTACAAAGTTTCCTCCAGGACAGGCGACTTTGGCTGTGGCCAATCACAGAATAATCAGTTCTGTGGGAGGGAGGGGTTTGCCTGAGTAAACAATTTTATTTTCCTGTAAAGTTGCTTCAGTTAAGACTGTGATCTGACTTTGGAGGCAACTTGCATTGAAATCTATGGGTACAAGTTGCCTAGAAGTCGGATTGAAGGAGTACAGGAACCTTTTCTGAATCCCAAATCGCAGTAGTGTGAACCGGCACTAAAACAAAGTTTCATGAAAACAAATATTGTAAAAATCTAGCTCCATTTTGCTAATGGTGGTTAAATCATCAGCTCTGTAGCCAGTATTTTTCATTAATTTTTTATTTTTTTTGTTTTGGTTGGAGGAAGGAAGAGAAGAGCCAGACTTTCTATCGGGTTTTTATTGCTGTTGGCGTGTCCTCTTTAGGGGAGATCACACTTCTATATGTACTGGGGACCATTGTCACAAGATGAAAGTGAGGGGAAATCCATAATTTTACAGTTGTCCCCAGAACAAAATCTAGAAAAGATCTTCCAATGATAACCGCTGTTCTGGGGACAACTAAGCTAACTTTGGGAAATTTTCTCTTTCTGTTTAGCCTCTGGGACACAAATTGAATGAAAATTTCCCTAATGGGATACAAACAGCAAAAATAAATACATAAATGAATAAAATAATGGGTTTTAACCTTTCCCTACTCTATCCAAAACATTTTAGCCATAATTATCGTAAATGTTAAGCTGACTGCTCAAAATATCAGTTGTACTAGCTGGCAAATATTCTGATTTTGTCTGTTGCTGTTTAGACAGGGTTTGATTCACGAAATCACCAATCAGTTTCCATGGTTTAAGTGTCAGTCCACCTATCACTGATATTTAGGTAGATGTGGATGATAGCAGCACTTTAGCATCAGAGTCTGCTTAACTGTTGGGATCATTATGAGCCTTTTCCCTTCTAAATTTTTGCAAGCAGCAACAAATCCTTCCATATAAAATCTATTAGGTACATTTCACATTAATATAAGCTAGTCAATTAATTGCATCAATGTAAGACTTTCATATGGAAGGTCATGTTGCTGGCTTGCTGCTTGGTTACATGTGTCAGATACAAATAAGTGATTATGAATCAGCTCCATAAGAGTTCTGAGTGTGCATTACAGCCAGCGCACTCCTATTATTCTCTTGACATTCTTAAACTTCCTAGCTTCACAGTAATTGTCAGAGGAAATGAGGGGCAAAAGGGGATAGATAACCATAATATGCAGCATATATATATAGTTGCAATAGAAGGAGTACAGAAATTACTGAAGCCAGATTTTAAAAAGACACGTAGACAGAAATGACTACAGAATCTCAACAGGTTAGGCCACATGTCTAATCTGAATGGCCATAGAGGCACTATCCTCATCCTGCAAAAATCCAAAAGTTTTCACCATTTGAAAATAACAAGAGCATGTCATGCCTAGTACACATGTATGGGTTTCCCGGCTGACTTTTTACCGCCGGGAAACCCGAGGGGAAAACCAAGAACCTTGCTCGGTTACTTTGTCCCCCTAGGCCGCGCACACACGATCGAACATGTCCACTGAAACTGGTCCGCAGTGGACCAAAGTTTCAAAACATGCTTGAAAACATGTCCGCTGGAAACCTGTCCGTCGGACAGGTTCGATGGTTAGTACACATGCTCAGAATCAAGTCGCATTGAACTTCGTTTTTTTCATCACGTCGTTGTGTTCTACGTCACCGCGTTCTGGTCCGAGGAGATTTTGGTCCGATGGTGTGTACGCACATCAGACCAACAGACAAATTCAGCCTGGTCCGATAAAAACGGTCGTACAAGTTCCATCGGACATGTCTGATCGTGTGTACGCGGCCCTACACACGGCAGGGTTTCCCGACAGGAAAACTGCCATGAGAGCTTTGGTCGAGAATGCTCCACCGCAGTCTTTTCCCATAGGAAAACTGCCAGCTTAAAAAACATTGGGAATCCCGGTTGGCAAAAAAAAGAGAGCTGGTTCTCTTATTTTCCCCAGGAGTTTTCATGTCGGGAAAACTGCGATGGAGCATAAACAAGGCCGGGATTCCCTCATGGCAGTTTTCCCAGACAATAAAAGAAAGAGAGTTGACGCTCCAGGTGGATTGCGTTGGAATGATCAGTATGGTCTCAGGAGATCAAGGGTGCTGGCAGTGCACAAGGCAACAAATGGAAAAAGAAAATATGAACAGCCGCACTCCAAAAAACCTTGATCGTTGTCTTTATTTAAAAAAGGAAAAATGCACTGCAAATCACAGCACGGGAGTAAAACAACTGACACGTTTCGCACTATAAATGAGTGCTTAATCATAGCTATGAAAGACAACCATCAATGTTTTGAGTGCGGCTGTCCATATTTTCTTTTTCCATTTATGGCAGTTTTCCTGACGGAAAACCCGTACCTGTGTACAAGGCATCAGATTAACAGCATGTAATTCCCTCATCATTGTACCCCTACTCCCCTTGCCCACAATTTTACAACTATTAGTGGGGGAGCTTTACTAAAAAACTGCAGCGTGCAAAATTTGGTGCAGCTCTGCATAGTAACCAATCAGCTTCCAGGTGTTATTGTCAAAGCGTTATTGAACAAAAGTTAGAAGCTGATTGGTTACCATGCACAGCTGCACCAGTTTCTAAAGGGCTCCAGTTTTAGTAAAACTCCCCCAATGAATCATTATTCCAAGGCTTCTGCACTGTCGGTATAATCGTTCTTCTATGGTGGTTAGTTTTTCTATGAGACTGTCTATGTCACTGCATCCAATACATCCATTACTTAGCAGGATGTGAACAGTCAGATGCCAGCTTCTCTGCTATGTGATAAGGGACAATCATGCACACCTGTCAGGTGGAGTGGAAATAGTAATCTATGCCATGCATGTAATCTATGAAATCAGAAATCAAAGCAATAACAGTAATGCAGTTATACTTTCATTACAACTTTGCAGAATATAATTTTAATTATATATCAGACAGGAGGCTCATATCTTATGCATTATTCTTTCTTTTAATAATGCTCATAGCAGAAAAATACAGTAAATCATTTAGTGTAACTGAAAAACTTCAAAACCTCAGAACTACAACTCCCAGCAGTCCCTGGGCCACAGTAGCCCCTCCCAGACCGTAGCCTGTATATAAGGGACTGTCTCTGGTGTAATTGTCCTCTTTCTTTCTGCTCATGGCAGGCATTACAGATAAGTATTGTTACTAGGGTTGTCCCGATACCGATACTAGTATCGGTATCGGGACCGATTCTGAGTATTTGCGGGAGTACTTGTACTCCCGCAAATACCCCCGATACCAAAATAGAATACTCCCCCCCCCCCTCATATTGCAGCGATGGCCTGTCCCTCATACCTTTAGATATGATGATGCCGCCGCTGCCGCATACCGCCGTTAATCCCCTGCAATATCGCGTAGCGCACATTACAAGCTTTCATTCTGAATACTTGTAAATGCCCGCGCCGCCATGTACAGACACTCCCCTTCTCCGGATTGGTGGGATCCCTCCAATCCCGAGCAAGGGGGAGTGTCTATACGCGGATTCGTGCATAGACACTCACCCTTGCTGAGGATTGGAGGGATCCCTCCAATCCGGAGAAGGGGAGTGTCTATACATGGAAGCGCGGGCATTTACAAGTATTCAGAATGAAAGCTTGTAATGTGCGCTACGCGATATTGCAGGGGATTAACGGCGGTATGCGGCAGCGGCGGCATCATCATATCTAAAGGTATGAGGGACAGGCCATCGCTGCAATGTGGGGAAAATACATTGCTGCAATATGGGGAAATACATCGCTGCAATGTGGGGGACATACATGGCTGCTGCAATGTGGGGGACATACATTCTTTGCCGTCAAGAGCTTTATACCACAAGCCTCCAATTGTTGTGTGTTATTCCGCATGGACAACGTGGCAGCGGTTCAGTATGTCAACCGCTTGGGAGGCACCAGATCCAGGATCCTAGCAGACCTTGCAAAGGAGTTCTGGCACTTTTGCCTAACACACAACATCGTCCCCATAGCGGAATATATTCCAGGGGTCTTCAACGCGGTGGCCGACTGGAATTCACGCCATCTTGCCGATTCCAGCGACTGGCGACTGGATCGTTCAGTGTTCCTTCGATTGAGGCAGCTTTGGGGCCCGCTATGCGTGGACCTCTTCGCTTCTCGTCTCAATCACCAGTTACCTCGCTTCTTCAGCTGGAGGCCGGATCCGGAGGCGCCCGCGGTGGACGCTTTCCGCCACATTTGGCCGAGGGGAAGGCACTATGCGTTTCCCCACTTCCAGATGATTTCCAGGTTTCTCCTCCATACAGCGAACCAACGGGCGACAGTTGTGTTGATCATACCCTGGTGGCCGACACAACCTTGGTTCCCTCTCCTCCTTGGGTTGGCCATGGATTATCCCAGGCTGATCCCCCACTTCCCACATCTGCTGACCAACCCGATCAGAGGCCTTCATCCTCTAGTCGTGGAGGGCATCTCCACCTCCTAGCATGGTTGGTTTCGGGGTCCCGTACGCGGATAGCGATCTTTCAAGATCAGCTAGGGACCTCCTCGCCTTGGCCTGGGCCCCCGGGACTAGATCGGCCTATCGATCTGCCTGGCAACTCTGGGTTCGTTGGTGTGATCAACGGCAAGTTGATCCCATACACGCACCTGTGTCAATAGTGGTGAACTATTTGGCAGATTCCTCTGAATCTGGCAAATCTTATAGTTCCATTAATGTATACCGTTCAGCCACCTCGGCATACCATTGCCCAGTGGACTCTCTACCAGTGGGAAAACACCCACTGGTGTGTAGACTTCTACGAGGCATTAGATTCAAACGTCCCCCTAGGCCTAGATATAAGGCAACCTGGGATGTCTCCAGGTTGCTCGACATGTTTACTTCATGGAAGGACAATGACGACCTGTCCCTAAGGCTGTTGTCTTATAAATTGACCGTTTTACTATGTCTAGTTTCGGTCAAACGCGTCTCGGACGTGAGAGCGTTGGACAATTCTAGGCGACAAATCTCACCCCAGGGGGTCAAATTTTCGGTGGTCCGTAGGACCAAGACGGGCATTCACACGGTCTTTTACCCGTTCTTTCCCGCACATCCCCGGCTTTGCGTCGTACGTTGCCTACAGGCATACGAATCGCAGACGGTTGACCTCCGCTCTCTGAATTTCTCCCAACTTCTCGTCTCTTATGTTAGACCTCATCTTCCAGTCTCTTCCGCCACACTAGCGCGATGGGTGCGTTCCGCCATGGAGATGGCGGGCATAGACACCTCCCTGTTTGGTGCTCACTCTTCCAGGGGCGCTATGGCTACTAAAATAATCTCTTCAGGAGGCTCCCTTTCTGACTTACTACTGGCGGCTGATTGGTCTTCTGAGACCACCTTTCGCCACTTTTACTTCAGACCGGAGGACCACGTGTCCATGTCAGTTTTATGATGTTTTGTCTGCATTATTGTATAATGTTAGCACTGCTGTTGTTAGCTTTGAACTTGCATAAGATATGAGCCTCCTGTCTGATATATAAATTGAGATTTTCCTAGCTTGTGACGGAAAATATTAGTTATATGAAGACAGGAGGCGAGTATCTTCCCTCCCTTCCCATCCCTGTTACGATTCTTGTTTCTTTCAGGATATTGAACACTCCGATTGTGGTCCCGATCGATCGGTTACGGATGTTTGGATTCTCTACAGTCCCCGTTGGGACAAAGTTGGCCCATACTTGGCCATGTTCCTTGTTGCTCCCTCCAGAATCGGAAGTTGCGGACCCGCCGGTGGGTTTCGGGCAACAGTGGAGATGTCTGGGTGGAGTTTGTGGTCCTGAGCGATGCTGTTCCGCGTAAAGAAAGAGGACACTTACACCAGAGACAGTACCTTATATACAGGCTACGGTCTGGGAGGGGCTACTGTGGCCCTGGGACTGCTGGGAGTTGTAGTTCTGAGGTTTTGAAGTTTTTCAGTTACACTAAATGGTTTACTGTATTTTTCTGCTATGAGCATTATTAAAAGAAAGAATAATGCATAAGATACTCGCCTCCTGTCTTCATATAACTAATATTTTCCATCACAAGCTAGGAAAATCTCAATTTGTGTATCAGTCTCTTGCAGAAATCCCCATCACAACAGTTCTCCAATTGGGGGCCAATCGGTTGTGCTGCATGCATACTGTATATTGAAACAGGAGGAGAGAATAGAGAGAGGACTCATCAGTATTCTGCTGCTCTATCACTTTCCACTCAACAGCTGGGGTCAGGAGGGTAACCAAGTGATACTTCCTAACCCACTAGGATTGTGTAAATCTCACGACTGGATAAAATACTAACCCTTTTCTACAATTTATGTAATACTTTATGTTTTTATGTGCCTTTCTAATTTAAGCAGGGAAAGTGTGATTTTCTTTCTAGGTGTCATGATAGAAGTAGATGTATACGGCAGAGGTCAAACTCAGTAGTACCTTAGACTGGTCCTACGTTTGTAATTATGCAAGACTGCACAATGTATAAAAGAGAAGATTAAAATACTATTAAATGGAGAATAATGGAGCAAGTGGCACATTTATTTGTACTCATTATGGAGGTTTTAGAATTTAAATATACTTTCATGACCACTTAGATTGGCACAGTGATTTAATGTGACGTGTATTATAATGTAAAATTGGGTTATTTGTACTCTGAATACATTAAAGAACACCATTTAGAATGAAATTAAACCAAGCTGTATTTATCTCCTCCAGTACTTCAGCTGCCCTCATTATTCAATGGAGTCTGAATTTTACAAGAATACAGCAGATAAAGCGTTAATAATTGCAACCATTGTGGAAAGGATTAACACATGTCCCGTCCATGTGTAAAGGTGTCACATCAGATCTGCAATATTTGTAGAATGATAAGACATTTGAGACATCTATGGGTAACAACAGACATTCAGACTACCTCAAGTCACCAATGTCAGATAAAAAAGCTACCAGCTGAAATCAAAATTTCCCTAACCTTGATAAAACATGGGCATATCAGGTGGCAGATGAAGCTTTGTCTACCATACTTACACTGTAAATAAACACATATGCACACTCTGCTAACACTAAGGGGCTGGAGAGTTCACAATCTGGCGCAGCTTCCAGTTTTTTTTTTTTTTGTTAAAGCTTACTTAACCACTTAAGCCCTGGACCATTACACTGGTCAAAGACCGGGCCACTTTTTGTGGTTCGGCACTGCGTTGCTTTAACTGACAATTGCGCGGTCGTGAGACGTGGCTCCAAAACAAAATTTGCGTCCTTTTTTTCCCACAAATAGAGCTTTCTTTTGGTGGTATTTGATCACCTCTGTGGTTTTTATTTTTTGCGCTATAAACAAGAATAGAGTGACAATTTTGAGAAAAAATTCAATATTTTTTACTTTTTGCTATAAATATCCCCAAAAAATATATCAAAAAAATATTTGTTTTCCTAAGTTTAGGCCGATACGTATTCTTCTACATATTTTTGGTTAAAAAAAAAAAAAAAATCGCAATAAGCGTTTATTGATCGGTTTGTGCAAAAGTTGTAGCGTCTACAAAATAGGGGATAGTTTTATGGCATTTTTATTAATATTTTTTTTTTACTAGTAATGGTGGCGATTTTTATCGTGACTGCAACATTAAGGCAGACACATCGGACACACATCGGACGTAGATCTGCGCTCGGTGGTCGGCAAGCGGTTAAACAAGCTAAAGTTAGAAGCTGATTGGCTACCATGAACCGGTGCACCAGATTTTGCACTGTTTAAGTAACTCAACCCCTAAGGGTGGAAACAGATGGAGTAATACTTACAAACAATGTTAAAGTTTCAAGCATTGTTTGCCATACCAAAAACTAAAATATCACATTAGGGTGGGTGGACTGATCCAAGATTGAAACTGCTCATTATTGCAAATAAAGATTTGCAGCTTGTTGAAAACATCTCCTTGCACATACTGTAGGTCCTTATCCTTCACTCCTCTGTAGAGAAGACTGAAGGATCAGATTTATCATGCAGGTACCGTTGTCAGCACAGGGTGAGGATTGTGGTGGATGCCATTTATAGAGTAACTTGTCCAAGGGCGAGCAAATATAGTGTTTTCATGGAAACATTGAGCCATTATTGGTCAGTCTTTGTAACTAAAAATCTCTATGCCTAGTAGTGACTGACCAAATCCCTTAAGATAACAAACACTTGCTCAACGAGTACTCAATTGTTCATTGAAAATGCACTTTTTTAGTAGGCAGGCGACCCAGGAAGCTGCAAACCTAAAACAGGAAAAAGAGGGGTCACCTTTCTAGCTCCCCACTGACTGCTCCACTCTAATCTTAATCAATAGGCAGAGGACTGAGAAGAAAAGCCAGAGAGTACAAAGAACTTGGTTGTAGTCACCACCAGAGTAGTATCTTATGCATTGCACATCTATTTCACATCCAAGAATAATGACTGTGAACCAAGCTCATACCTTAGAGACACACCGGTCACCAAGTGTAAGGCCTCGTACACACGACCGAGAAACTCGACAGAATCCATCAAGAAACGTGGTGGGAGAGATTTTTTGCCGAGGAAAACGGTCGTGTGTATGCTTTTCATCGAGAAAACTGTTGAGGAACTCGACGAGGAAAAAAGAGAGCAAGTTCTCTTTTTCCTCGACGGGAGTCTCAATTTCCTCGTTGCTGCTTTTTGACGAGAAAAACGTTGGTGTGTATGCTTAGAAACCCGCGCACCTTCGGTAAAAGTTGTATTTGTAATGGAAATAGCACATTTGTCACGCTGTAACAGACTGAAAAGTGCAAATTACTCTTACCAAACTTTTACCTAACACGCAGTAACATGAGATTAGCAAAAGCAGCCCCAAGGATTGTGCCAGTGGAATCGAACTTCCCCTCCCTTTGTATGTGTTGAAGTCACCACATTTGAGAACGAGGAGATTTGGTCTTGACAGTGTGTACGCAAAGACAGATTGTCAAGTTTCTCGACAAGCCTGACAAGGAACTCGTCGAGGAAAACGATGTGTCTTTTCCGACCAGTTCCTCGGTCGTGTGTACGGGGCCTTAGGCATCTGGTTTTCAGTTTTACAAAAGCAATACATTTAATTGATAATTAGTAGAAAAAGAATAGTATCGTATAAAAAAAACAAAACAAGATACCTCTACACAGGTCTGTGTACTTACCCACAATTTCAATCAGATGACCCAACACCACCCCATCCCGAAGGTCGAGACGAAGGTCTTGAACTGGACCAACCCCAGCTTTTTTCTTTAACTGTGAATTCACCCAGGCAACGTAGGCCTGTAGTTGTTGCTGAAAGATAAAAAAAAAAATATTGTTTCATTTAGATTCATTTCATACTAAAATATATATATATATATATATATATATATATATATATATATTAATTACGGTATATGTAATTGGTAAAAAAGAGCTCTGTAGTGAAACAATCAAAATCCAGGAGGATGGGCTCACAGGAGGCAAGAAGTTGCTCAAAGCAGGACTTTTATATGCTGAATGTAATCCAACTGCACACTACATTCGACCCATCAGCCTTCTCCACTCCACCAAATAGATTCTGTCTAAGGCCGCGTACACACTATCAAATCTATCTGCTGAAAGCGGTCCGATGGACCGTTTCAGCAGACAAATTTGATCGTATGATACGGGCAGACAGACAGATTTCGCCAGCAGACAGATTTTAAAGCATGCTTTAAAATCTGTCTGCTGGGAACCCGTCTGTCCGACATGTCTGCTGGTTAGTACGCTAACCAGCAGACATATCTGCCCGCACATGCATCAAATGGATCCGACGCACGCGTGGAAGTAATTTACTTCCCGGTGTGGTGACGTGGCGGCGTCAACGTCACCGCGCTGTCTGCCGGCGGAGATTTTGGTTTGATCGTGTGTACACGATCAAACCAATAAATCCCAGCAGACAAATCGGATCAAATCGGTCTTATTTGGTCGTGTGTACACGGATTTAAAGTAGCAGATAATGAAATTCATCACTCTATGAAGTCCCCTTGTTGCATTATAGTGAACAAAAATTAACAGACTATGAATGGCCACCAAGTTGATTTCAGTGGGTAATCTGAATTTAGAAAAAGCAACCTCAGGCCCCGTACACACGAGCAAATAGATTTGTTCAAATTGGTCGGACAGACCGATTTGAACAAATCTGTCTGCTGGGATGTATTGGTTTGATCGTGTACACACGATCAAACCAAAATCCCCGCCGGCAGACAGCGCGCTGACGTGGAGGTGACGTTGACGCCGCCACGTCACCCCACCAGGAAGTAAAACACTTCCGCGCATGCGTCGAATCCATTCGACGCATGTGCGAAAAGATATGTCTGCTGGTTAGCGTACTAACCAGCAGACATGTCGGGCGGACAGATTCCCAGCCGACAGATTTTAAAGCATGCTTTAAAATCTGTCGGCTGGTCAAATCCGTCTGCTCGCCCGTACACATGATCGAATCTGTTTGCTGGGACGGTCTGGCAGACCGTTTCCAGCAGATAGATTTGATCGTGTGTACGCGGCCTCACTTTTAGAGCACTAAGAGATATTCAGATAGGGTGTTCAACCCTCCCCAAATTGCCATCCAAACCTGTAATAGCAGTTTTGGGTAGAATAACCATTTAATCAAATCACAAATGTAACAATAAGGACCCATTCACTTTCCTGTGCTTTCGGCATGCTCTTCCACATCTTAAACATTTTAACAGTGATAGTGGTTAGCACACTTGCCTTCAGACCCAGATCATCCGCTAGGCAACCAAAACAGATGCCTAGTGATCAGTGGATGTTCGATGGGCCCAGCTACAAACTTCCTGCCAAACCAGGGGGATATTGCAATTAGTCAAAGTCTTGACCCTGCCTGTCACTATACAAGGGAGGATGTCCAAGTAGGCAGTTGGTGTCTCATGGAGCCATGCCAGTACAGACAGTACAAATGGGGCACATTCTGTATCTATTGCAATCCTTATCAGTGGGGATTAGAGCAGGATCAGCAACCAATTAGCTTTTTCCCATTTGTCTCGCCTTACAGCTCTAGGGCCCCAGGGTTAATTAACACCAAGTACAATGCCTATAGTGGTTTACAGGTTCTCCCTTGTTTGTGTGTCATCCCACAGTCCAAAGATATACAAAAGCTGGTCCTACAACCTGTTGTAGGCACATTGGATTGAAAGCTCTTTCACGGGACTAGGACAGCAATTAATTGTTTAATGTAGAGCAGGGGTGTCAAACTCAATTTCATCGGGGGCTGCATTAGCATTATGATTGCCCTCAAAAGGGCCGATTGTATCTGTAAGAATAGATGTCCAGTAAGAAAAGAAAAAGGTTATCCCGCACATGCAATATTCTACTATTAATGAAAAAAGAAACAAATATGTGCAGGTCACTGGGGGATTTCGCAGCAATCTCCCTTCTAAAACCCTCCGCCGATTGTTGTGACAGGATAAAGCCCTGCTTTTTGCTAGATCAGATCCGCTCTGTAATGAGCTCTGTATAATCTAATATGCTGAGTCAGTCGGATGTAATACACATTGAGACACATGGCAGGGAGGCCTGCAACAAAACAACAGGAAATTATACCAAATCCAAAACAAAGTCATTTGAAAATTCTTAAAAAACGAATAATGTACCATGGTGCAATAAAATAATTTTTTTTGTATAATATAATTTAATTTAAAGGGAATACAAAGTGGTTTCGTATATATTTTCAGTTATTCACACTGTTCAGATGGGGCTTTAATAAAACACCAGCAATTTAGGCTGGTTCGAATTGCAGCAGAAGCATCTTTCTGATACCTACTGTGGCTGTGAGCGGCCAGGTGCAGCCGCCGGCCCCGTTTACTATAATAACATGTCGCCATTGGGCATCCACAAACTGAATCCAGCAGCTAAGAGCTGTGCGAATAGCTGTGACCTGTCATAGTAAACAGGGCTGGTAGGCTACACCAACCTGCAGCAGGAATCAGAAGATTCTTCACGCCGGCCTAAATTGCCTGTGTAAATGTAGCCTATGGCCGGTTCACACAGGGGCGACCTGGGATCCGACTTCAAGTTGCCCCAAGTCGTGTGGTTGAGAAAATCAATGGAAGTGAATGGAGCCGTCTTAATACACACTACTGAAGTCGCTCCGACTTCAGAAAAGGTTCCTGTACTACTTCAATCCGACTTCTAGGCAACTTGTAGGCAACTTGTGCCCATTGATTTCAATGGAAGTTGCCTCAGAAGTCGGATCACTGTCTTAACTGAAGCAACAATACAGGAAGAGAACATACATTTCTCAGGCAAACCCCTCCCTCCCACAGATTTGATTGTTGTTTGATTGGCCACCGAAAAGCCTCCTGTCCTGGAGGCGACTTGAAGTTGCCTTGTACTGTCCTGGAGGCAACTTGAAGTTGCCTTGTAAGTTGCCTGATGATTCATACTCAAGTCGTGTCCAAGTTGTCCCCCAAAGTCGTGCTGGAAGTCGTGTTGCCCCAGTGTGAACCAGCTCGGCACAATTTCACTCCCGCAGTCAGTCCTGATTTCGGGCGCAATTACAGAGACATCTGTGCAGGTAAATCGTGGGCCGAAATCGCAAATAGTACAGAAACTACTTTTTTAATCGGTGCGGATGCGGCGACGCACCGATTAGGACCGTGACCTTGCCGGCATGCGATTTGACATCGCACCAGTGTGAACCGGGGCTTAATGAATTTATTAAAAACTAAACAGTAAAGCTAGCCCAATTTGTTTGTATAATGTGAAAGATGATGTTACTCCGTGAGAATCGTGATCTTTATTCTAAGCAAAAAAATATATTGTGAGTCTCATTTTGGGTAAAATCGTGCAGCTCTAATTAATTGCCTCATTCATAAGCTTCCTGTGAGAGGGCACGTTCTCTAAACGCTAATAAGCCACTTGATAGGACCACTTATTGCCCCATTCTTTACTAGCAGATGACAAAAAGCAGTAAGCTTTGTCCCTAAACCACAACTGCATTTCCCCTATAAATACGGGTAGTCATGGGCCGGCATGGGTTCTGTGAAACTCATCAAACATATGCCAGCTGCACGGAAGTGGCTGAGCTGTCAATGCGATGAATGTTTGTTTACATGGGAAAAGAAGGTCTGAGCCTTTGCTGCCAGGGAAGAATGGCCCATCTGTGTCTCTTATACTGTAGACATTGTTTACTAGGCTTTCCTTACCCAAGACGGCTCTCCAGGGGTTGGCTGTATGTCAGATATTGAGCTGCCATGCAACAGTCACTTAAGATTACATTTATCAGACAAAGCAAAAATCAATACATGTGGGGTGCGGACTGTCAGACTAAACCTTGTGTTCAAGCAATGGTGCTTGGGTACCAATTTAATCACCACAGCTAATCTCTTTCAACTGCATTTCAGCAGAGCTGGTGATGCCAGAGATTTCATTAACCATTTCATACCCTGTGGTTGCTTGCATGTCAATGATTGGGATCTTATTTACTGCAAAACGTTGCTTTAACCACTTCTGCCCATGCTTCTTAAAGGCATATTTTCCTGTTTTTTTTTTTTATTATTGCATTTTAGTCTATATGAGATCTGAGGTCTTTTTGACCCCAGATCTAATATTTAAGAGGACCTGTCATGCTTTTTTTCTATTACAAGAGATGTTTACATTCCTTGTAATAGGAATAAAAGTGATCCATTTTTTATAAAACAGTGTAAAAATGAATAAAATAAATAAGAAAACAAAACATTTTTTTTTTTTTAAAGCGCCCCGTCCCGACAAGCTCACGCACAGAAGCGAACGCATATGTGAGTAGCGCCCGCATATGAAAACGGTGTTCAAACCGCACAAGTCGTTAGAGCGAGAGCAATAATTCTAGCCTTAAGGCCCGTACACACGGTAGGACATCCAACAAAATTTCCCTTGGATTTTTGTCCTAATTGATTTGTCCGGTCACACCCATAGCATACACACAATCCGACTTTTCTCCAAACTTTTCTAAAACTTTCCCATTATCACATGGTTTTTCTGCTCTTTTTTGCTTTTTACCGCCACCCTTTGGTTAACTTCTGCTATTGTTAGTTGATTTTAACATTGGTTCTGAGCATGCGTATTTGCACTTTGTACAAAAGTTGGTTGGATTGCTGTACACACGGTCACACAAGGCACCATCGGACTTTTGTTGCCGAAAAGTTGGTCTGTCCGCAGACCCAACTTTTTGTCAGATAAAACCAGAAAAAGTTGGTCCGATGGAGCGTACACACGATCGGACAAATTTGAAAAGTTGCAGATTTTGAAGTTGGTTGGCCAAATGTCCGACCGTGTGTATGGGGCTTTAGACCTCCTCTGTAGCTCAAAAGATGCAACCTATAGAATTTTTTGAAGCGTGACATGTTGGGTATCATTTTACTCGGCGTAATATTATTTTTCACAATATAAAAAAATTGGGCTAACTTTACTGTTGTCTTATTTTTTAATTCAAAAAAGTGAATTTTTTCCAAAAAAAGTGTGCTTGTAAGACCGTTGCGCAAATACGATGTGACAAAAAGTATTGCAATGACCGCCATTTTATTCTCTAGGGTGTTAGAAAATATATATATAATGTTTGGAGGTCCTAAGTAGTTGTATAGCAAAAACAAACTGTTTTAATCTTGTAAATAGGAGTCTGAAAAACAGGCAAAGTGGTTAAATAACATGGATATGGAAAATATATAGTCAGCTCCCATGCACAGTGATTCACTGATTAGCACATGATATCATATTTATGTTTTTTATTTTTCTTTAGAATGGATCACATGCACTGCACAGAAAACTTACATGCCACTTTATGTGTTAATATAACCCAAAGTAATGGCTTTGGAACAACCATGTCTTATGGTCGCCATATTATCAATCTGATTGTTCAATGTGACTAAGCTAATTGAATGAAATAGAAATTGCAAACCAGTGACCGTCCATTAAATTGATTTAGAGCGCTCATAAAAGCTTCGCACTCAGCGGCGTGGATCAGCTGTGGTGGAATTTTATTGATCACTTTTCACTTGAATATCTGTGTGTGCGCCTGAAAGCCATTCGTAATAAACATCAATGAAACTATGTTTTTTAATTGGTATTCTACAGCTGTAAATGATCAGTCATATCTTAAGTCAATAATTTTAGTCAATTGCAAAATGCATGAACGATGTCGCATTCGTCTGATGTTTTAATTAATGACGAATTGCTTGTTTTGTGATCTCTGGTACTTATACCAATCACAAATTGTTATTTGTGTGGCCACAGTTTGGTTGTCCGAAGGTGGACCAATTTTTTTGGAAGATGTGACCACAGACTTTGAATATTCAACCAACATCACAGCGTTCTAGCTGGAAAAACAATTACTGAGGCCGGGCAGAAGATCATTTGATGCAATCTTTTGAATAAATGTTATAAGTGTAAAAAACTGTTTATCATATACCATCAGTGTATCCAGGGTATGGCACGTATGCCATGGGAACCACTCAAAGGGGGATGCCGAATCCTGGACTTCCCAGAGTCCTCTATTTAATATCACTGCACAGTGCTTATGTGTTCTCAAGGTGTAGACAGGTCAGCCCACACCACAGCCTAACCCCCCCCCGAATTCTTTAGAGAGTAAGATTCCATCCATGTCCAGACCCAATCCGCCTCCTGCCCTCTGCAATGCTGCTGTACTAATTGTTAGTTAGGTCACTGATGTGTGGAGGCCCCGAGTTCTCTGATTTAAAGAGTCACTGGGGACACTGATGTGAGGGGGGGGGGGGTATGATGTGAAGGAACCTCTGGGGATTCAGATGTGGGGGGTTCCAAGGACTCTGATGTAAGGAGGCTCTCAGAACACTGAAGTGATTGGGGCTCTGCCTGTGGACTCTAATGTCAGGGGGCTCTAAAGACTGGGGTTCAATGTGAAGGGGGGCTTTGATATTATAGGAGAACTCTGATATGAAGGGGGGACCTAATTTGAAAGGGGGCTCTGATGTGAAGGGGGTTCCTGATTTGAAAGGGGGGGGCTCTGATGTGAAAGGAGACAAGAGAGAGCAATGCTGTGACTCTTAAGCCATGTACACACGGCCGGGAATCTCGCCAGGAAAAACAACTTTGGTTGACGGGATTCCTGGCAAGCTTGCCTTGCAAAGCTGTATATACAGACGGCCACTCAAGAAAACCGCCGTTCTTTTGAATGGCAAGATCGCTCTGACATCATCGACTACGACGAGTCGGCGTCTCGTCACATTCGAATCTCTCGCCACCATCTTGCTACACCCCACACAAACTTTGTGTGCTACCGCGCATGCGTCAAAGTGTTATGGCGCATGCATGGTTTTTCTACACTCAGGTAAGCATACAGACGACCAGTTTTCGCGGCAGGGAATCCCAACGGAAAAATAGAGAGCAGGGTTCTTTATTTTCCCGTTGGGATTCCCGGTTGTTTTCCTATGGGAAAACTGCTAGAGAGCATACACACGCCCGGTATTCCCGGCCAAATGCTCTCCTGGCAGTTTTCCTGCAGGGAAAACCGGTTGTGTGTATGAGGCTTTACAGCAATGAAGCATGAGCATTTTCTAGGGCAATATCCGGAGTCTGGAGTGACTGCACTGTCACACAGTGCGGTGAAAGATTTCACTTACAGCATGCTGGGTTAGTGAATCAGCCACTCATGGGTACAGATTATTGTTAATTAAAAGATTAACGAGTTTGACATACATTTTTGAGTTGATGTTATGGTAAAGATATCTAAAATATGGGTGACTGCCCTCTTTCCCACTGTAAACATTCCCCTCAAATTCCATGCAATTCAACTCTCCCCCTCTGTGGTCATACACTGATCAACACTGGGCCAGTCCATCAGCAGCTGCCGCAAATCATCTGCAGCCACTGATCAGTGTATTTGCATAGTGGCAGGTGCAAGATACACATTTCCCAGTAGGCAGAATCCCTCCAACCACCTTGTTTGTGTGAATGGAGAAATCTGTTCTTTTTTTTTTCAATCAGCCCAAAAACTAACCATGTATGCCCAACTTTAGACCATGGAAAATGTTACCAGGAAGAACTGTAGCATAAACAAGGAAATATCCCAATTGTAATATCAAACAAAGAGCTGACAAATGAATGCAGCAAAGCAAAAAAGAAGACTACGTTAACTGACTTACATTAAAGGGGTTGTAAAGGTAAAAAAACAATCACTAAATAGCTTCCTTTATTTTAGTGCAGTCCTTCACTTACTTCATCCTTCCATTTTGCTTTTAAATGTCCTTATTTCTTCTGAGAAATCCTCACTTCCTGTTCTTCTGTCTGTAACTCCACACAATAATGCAAGGCTTTCTCCCTGGTGTGGAGAAAGCCTCTTGAGGGGGGAGGGGGCGAGCAGGAGTGTCAGGACGCCCACTAACACACAGCTTCTTTCTCTATCTGCAAAGTAGAGAGTGTGCTGATATTCCCCCCCTTCCCCTCAAGACGCTTTCTCCACACCAGGAAGAAAGCCTTGCATTACTGTGTGGAGTTACAGACAGAAGAGCAGGAAGTGAGGATTTCTCAGAAGAAATAAGGACATTTAAAAGCAAAATGGAAGGATGAGGTAAGTGAAGAATGTAAAGAAAGCCATTTAGGCCTTGTACACACGACCGTTTTCCTCAACAGAATCCATCAAGAAACTTGGTGGCAAAGCTCTTTTGCCAAGGAAAACGGTCGTGTGTTTGCATTTCATCGAGAAAACTGTCGAGGAACTCAACGAGGAAAAAAGAGAGCAAGTTCTCTTTTTTCCTCGTCGGGAGTCTCAATTTCCTCGTCGTGTTCCTCGTCGGGCTGGTTTTCGACGAGAAACACGTTTGTGTGTATGCTTAGAAACCCACGCACCTTCGGTAAAAGTAGCGTTTGTAATGGAAATAGCACATTTGTCACGCTGTAATGCCGCGTACACACGGTCGTTTTTTGTCTTGTAAAAAAAACGTTGTTTTTTTCTCATGAAAAAAAACGTTTTTCAAACTTCATTTTGAGAAACGACGTTGCCTACACACCATCGTTTTCTGAAAATGCTCTTGCAAAGCGCGGTTACGTACAAAATGTACGACGGCACTCTGTTACATTCAAGCTTGCGTCATAACTTGCTTCTGAGCATGCGTGGGTTTAAAAACGTTGTTTTAGCCCACACAAGATCATTTTTTATGACCCAAAAACAACATTCTGAAAAACGACATAAAAAATTGAAGCATGTTCAAAAAAAAAATTTGTCGTTTTTCAGAAGACATAAAACAACGTTTTGCTCACACACGATAATTTTAAATGATGTTTTTTAAAACGTCGTTTTATTTCATCACAAAAAACGACCGTGTGTACGCGGCATAACAGACTGAAAAGTGCAAATGTCTCTTACCAAACTTTTATTTAACACGCAGTAACATGAAATTAGCAAAAGCAGCCCCAGGGGTTGTGCCAGTGGAATCGAACTTCCCCTGCCATTGTATGTGTTGAAGTCACCGCTTTTAAGAACGAGGAGATTTGGTCTTGACTGTGTGTACGCAAAGACAGCTTGTCAAATTTCTCGACAAGCCTAACAAGGAACTCGTCGAGGAAAACGATGTGTCTTTTCCAACGAGTTCCTCGGTCGTGTGTACGAGGCCTTAGGGATAAAATTTTTTACCTTTACAACCCCTTTAAAGCGGAGTTCCACCCAAAAATGGAACTTCCGCTTAATTCCCTCCCCTCCCCCTTACATGCCACATTTGGCATGTAATTTTTTTGGGGGGGGGAGTTGGGGCTTCAGGAGGAGTGGGACTTCCTGTCCCACTTCCTCCTTCCACCGAGGGGCTGGTAAGGCGATTAAGCTTAATCGCCTCACTGCAGCCCCTCCCCTAGGCGATCGCCTAGGACACTGACAGGTCCTAGACGATCGCCTGTCCAATCAGCGGCAGGCCGCGCCGCGCGCGAATGCGCAGTGCCGCTCGCGCATGCGCAGTGGGTGCCCGGCCGTGAAGCCGAAGGCTGTCACGGCCGGGTGCCCACAGTTAAAATGAAGACGCTGGCCCGGGGGGGGGGGAGCGGAGCCCCGGCCGGCGCGTCGCTGGAACGCTGGAGCAGATAAGTGAATGTTTATTAAGAGCCAGCAGCTACACTTTTTGTAGCTGATGACTTTTAATAAACATAACATTTGGCTGGAACACCCCTTTAAGGCTGTAATCACAATAGTGCAGTGCGAATTTCAGCTCTCTTATCTCTGCAGGGAGATAACAGAAGTGTTCAGCAGATTAGTTTGGTTTTAGCTGCGAATTTGGAGAGCTGGGAGAGGTTACAGGGGAGAGGAGAGTGGGGGAGAAGTGTATTGGGCTGAATGAGAGAAATTCCTGAAGAGAAATTAACACATCTGCAAATCAGCTGCGTACCCATAGAAGATAATGGGCCTGAACTCGCACCTGAGCCGCACCGCAAGGCATAAAATACGCACACTATTTTTCTGCAATGCGCAGTGCGAATGCATCGCACATATGTGAACCAGCCTCATTGAAAACAATGTATTTAGAAATGTTCTGCATATTGGATGCGATTTAAGACGCAACCAATTCGCATAGGTGTGAATCCGGCCTAAGGGGTTTTCTGCACTAAAAATGCATGCACAGTGTTTTCCATGTATTCCAATGGCTCTAGTTCACACCACGCAGTCAGTTTTCCAGTCAGTTTTCCAGTCAGTTTATGCACCGGAAACTGCCTGCATGGTGTAAACTAGAGCCATTGGAATACATGGAAAACACTGTGCATGCATTTTTAGTGCGTCTGGTGTGAACTAGCACTAAAAACGATCCTTTCTACTTTAACGAAAAAAACAAAGGGTAATTGTACTTTGTGTATGAGAACAATGCAAAGCAGTAGTCAGGTAAATGTCTTCACAGGTATAAGGCCAATGCACATCACATGCACTAACCTGCGTAATGTTCGGTTTCAATATTCTGTGTAGCAGCAGAGTCACTGGAATGTTTATTTATTATTCTAGTGGTTTTCCAGTGTCAAAGCCCCAAAATATTTCCCTGGGAACAGCTTGTCTGTGAACTACAAAGAGGACTGGGCATACAAAACTGCCCTGCAGTGGCTGACCATGAGAACTGGCATGGCTTCAGCCAGCACTGTAATTAATTTGCAGCAAAAGAGCCAATGTCTATCTGGGGGGCAATAAGGCAAACAATGGCCTCCACATCAAACTCATTAGTAAGCTGTCTGACTAAAGCCAAGCCTTGGAAAATATTCATATTCACTTTTTAAGTCTATGGGTCACATTTACTAAACCTGGAGCACTCAGAATCTGGTGCAGCTTTGTATGGTAGCCAATCAGCTTCTAACGTCAGCTTGTTCAATTAACCACTTTAGCCCCGGGGGATTTGGCTGCCCAATGACCGGGCCATTTTTTGCGATTCGGCACTGCGTCGCTTTAACTGACAATTGCGCGGTCGTGCGACGTGGCTCCCAAACAATATTGACGTCCTTTTTTTCCCACAAATAGAGCTTTCTTTTGGTGGTATTTGATCACCTACATTTTTTGCGCTATAAACAAAAATAGAGCGACAATTTTGGAAAAAAAAAGCAATATTTTTTTACTTTTTGCTATAATAAATATCCCCCCCCCCCCCAGAAAATATTAAGAAAAAAAATTCTCAGTTTAGGCCGATACGTACTCGGCTCTGAGTCCTCTCCTCCATGGTGGCTTCCAGGTCCTCCCCTCCTCCTCCTCCTCCTAGGCATCCAATAGGACCACCTGTCCTTTCAGCCAATTGGAATCCATGCGCCAATTTCCTGAAAGGGGCCATATCCATGGATAGGGGGGCGGCGCCCATGCACCCTTAATGGACCCTGCCAATGGGCTACACCAGTGAAAAGATGACAACCCAGAAAAGCGACATGAATACAAGAACAGAATGTTGTCACAAAACAGGCCCTGCCTCAACAAGGACCTCCAAGGTAGGTATTATTTTATTAAACACTACAGTTTTAAATATCATTTGAAATTAAATGATTAATTATTCTATAAGATTTTTTTATTTTATTTTTGGATTTACATATACAATTTCAGCCTGCCACATATTCCATTTATCATTAATGGAATGCTCCTCCACCGCCCCAGCCATTTGAAATGAATGGGCAAGTGCTGCGGAAATGCCTGCAAATAGCTTCCGCAGCGCTGCAACAAGGGCGCTATTAACACTTTCTTTGGTTAAAAGTGCCCCACTAGCTGCTGAAAATCGCCGATATAACAGCAGTAAAGTGATTTACCGCCAACGCCGGCACCACCCCAGTGTGAAAGGGCCGGTTCCCACTACAACCTGTGCACTCCCGTGCAGTCCTGCATGTTCTGGTTTTGACAGTCCATTACTTTCAATGGGTGCCAGCACTACTTTTTCAGAACACGCCACACCAAACCCTGTGCTACTGCAGTATCAGGTGGTTTGGTGGCCACAGCGCATTTGCAAGATGCATTTGGGGTGCCATTGCCAAATAATGGCACTTGCGTGTCTTGCGGGTGTAGGAAACACACATGAAACGTGCCTTTCCCACACTGTTTCAATTTGTACTAGCCCTTGGGGCTGGCAAACTGCCTTTGCACCCAGACCCTAAAGCCTAGTACACACGGGCCGACTGTTGACCGCCATCGGGCAGTTCAATAGAAACCAGCTGACATTTGGCCCGTGTGACCAGCTCCTGATCAGTGCTCTCAGCCAATGGGAGCTCTGACCCGAGTGTTTGGGCTGAGGCAAAACCCAATAGAACGGTAAGGGAGATCGATGTACTAACATTGGACTATTATTACAATAGCTACGACCTTTGTTGTCAGTTTTTAGTTCATTCAACTCAGCGTGTTTAAAAAAAAAAACTATAAGGCCGCGTACACACGATCAGACCGGTCGGATGAAACTGGCCTTAAGGCCAGTTTCATCGGACCAAATCGATCGTGTGTACGGCCCATCGGACCGTTGTCTATCGGACCAAAGTTTTAAAACTTGCTTTAAAATCGGTCCGATGGACGCCTGACCATCGGACCAAAACGATGGTTAGTACGCAAAAGCATCGGACCAAAAAACCCGCGCATGCTCAGAATCAAGTCGACACATGCTTGGAAGCATTGAACTTTGTTTTTTCAGCACGTTGTTGTGTTCTACGTCACCGTGTTCTGACCTGATCGGATTTTGGACTGATGGTGTGTACGCACATCAGACCATCAGGCCACTTCAGCGGTGACCCGATGAATTCTCATCGGACCGGTCTGATCGTGTGTACGCGGCCTTAGTGTATACAAGGCTTTAGAGGACAAAGGGGAAACTTAGGAGGTCAAAGCAGCAGAGTTAAATTTGACTTTTACAGGAAAATGTCAGAATTTGCATATTATTCAGCTGACTACTGTATATGTCTCCTGGTTATTTACAGAAGGCAAATTCTAACCTTCTGTGTATTTTTTATTTTAGACTCATTTTAAATTGGCCAGATGTGTGGCCAGTTTATATATGAATACATACGCGGCATTATTGGTTTGTTTTATTTTGCTCTTTTATTTATTGTTTTTACTGATTTTTCGTCATTTTTTGCTGCCACATTTTGCAATAAACACGACCAAAAACAGCCTTTAAAATCCCTAAAAAGACAAAGAAAATACGCCCGAGGACAATTCCGTGTTTTAACGTCTCTTTCTAAACAAAATACTAAGGGCCCATTTACACCTCTCAGCGCTCATTAACACGTGTTATCTTGTGCATTGACGCGTGTTGTGTTAAGATATCCCGTTCAATTTCAACTGGCCATTAGCAAGCCTCAGACGTAAAAATGTAATTGGACTATTTCTGGTAACGCAGCGGACCACAACACAAAGAATTCACACTCACACATTGGAGAGTACTATTGACAGGTGCTTTTTTTTTTTTTTTTTTTTTTTTCAAGGATGCCATTTAAAATTAATAGTAACACACAGATATCATCTATTACGGCGACTTGCATTAACATTCATTAAAATGCAGGTTTTACGAACATATAGAGGTGAAAATTGCCTAAATATCTGTGCCTAGACAGCTATGCAGAGACTGAGGCGCGTACACACGACCGAGGTTCTCGCTGGAAACCAGCGAGAACCTCGCTGGAAGCTGCATTCCAGCGAGGACCTCGGCCGTGTGTATGCTCCTGGCTCGCCCCGACCGTCGGGAATCCCGTCGAGCGAAAAAGAGAGCACGCTCTCTTTTTGCTCGACGGCCCGCCTGGATGAATGGCTGGTTGCCATTCCCGACGGGCGGGTCGCCGATTTCGACGGCCGGCAGAGAACCTCGACGGCCGGCAGAGAACCTCGACGGGCGGAACGATGTGTTCTGCCCGTCGAGGTTCTCTGCCGTGTGTACACGGCCTAAGTGGAACATTACAAAGGAATAAAACGAAGACTTGAAATTAATAATAATAATAGGAAATGTCTTATTTAAATGCACCCTGATGGTGACGCGCTACCCTCTGTTACTCCACTCACATACATCCCTGTAAACTGTTCACATTAGCATTGCACAGATGCTGGGATCGGTGCCGATACTAAGCATTTGCACATATACTTGGACTTGGAAACTGATGCCTTCAAGTCTGTAACTGCCGCCTTTATGGAGAGAGGTGCAGAAGGACATTGCACGAGGGCCTGGCAGTGCGAGACGTGACATTCGGACTGCAGTGCTCTACCACTACGCCACCAGGGCAAAGGCAGGTGAGCTGGACATTATGTGTAAAAAATAAATGCATCCAAGGGCAATGATCGATTTTATGTTTGCTGGCTTACCACCACCAAGGCAGAGGCACAGCAGCTGTCTAGAAATATGTATCGGTAATTGGTATCGGCAAGTACTTGAGAAAATGTACAGTAAAACCTTGGTTTGAGAGTAACTTGGTTTGAGAGCGTTTTGCAAGACAAGCAAAATATTTTAATAAATTTTGCCTTGATATACAAGCAATGTCTTGATAAAAGAGTAGCTTCATGTCACAACTGAGTATAAAAAAGGAGAGAGGAGCCTCTAAGTGTAGCAATATGGTTACATTTAATGAAGATAAAACATTTAGCAACTTATTGCTACACTTAGAGGTGCCTCTCTTCTCTTTGATACCCTGTAAAAAAATGCTTTGATATACAAGTGCTTTGGATTACAAGCATGATTCTGAAACGAATTATGCCCCCAAACCAAGGTTTTACTGCATTGGTCTTAAAAAACTGGTATTGCTGCATCCTCAGTTCAGATTAACATAATGTGTAGATCATGTACATCAAGATAAACCTAGAAACAAGACAAGAGCATGCACTCCTAAAAAATTTACACATGGCAGAAAAAACGATTTCCCTTCAGCAGCCAGCTTTCTAGCATTCTGTCTGCCCATTTTTTTTATTTTGCAAACTTAAACACACTTGGAATATGTAATGGCAGTCCAAAAAAAAAATGTAATAAAATGTATCTCCTTGAAGCCTAGATAAGTGGTTGGAGATTTCTGCTACCCATGAACCTGTCAGATATGGTGAAGTATCCTGGCCGTCAATGATATTGCTGACATAGTAACATGCATGCTCAGTTCACTCGTTCAGGATATAAAAATAGCTACAATATTTGCCTTCCCAGACATGGTCTGTTTTCACAGAGGAATAAGTTGATTCAGACATGGAGCAATTCACTCATCCAAAAGACACGCTTTGTTAAAGTCACAGCCTGCTTAGCGAAGATACAGCTAAGTAGTTCCATTAATGTTTAAACACCATACATTCCACATTGCCTCTCTCCGTGCATCAACATCAGCACAGAAATGTGCCTTTATAAAATTTCATGCCTGTGTTCCTCTTTGCTTACGATCAAAAAAACTGTTATAGCCCCGTATGGAGTAAGGATAATTCAAAGCACATACTGTATCTGTACGTATAATGCTACATTAGATTGGAGGCAATGAAAAAGAAAGCTTGGCCATGTCCAGTGGTGAAAATAATGATGAAGAGACCCCAGATTTCAACCTCCGCCTTAAAGCAAGTTTCTATTCCACTTGTCCTGATGGGGTATACACTCCCCATTGGAATGAATGAAGATTGTAGGGGGCATGGAACCTGAACATGGAGATGTTGAAGATGGAACCTGAACGTGGAGATGTTGAAAATGGGACATAAACTTGGAGATGTTGAAGATGGGACATGAACGTGGAGATGTTAAAGACGGGACCTGAACGTGGAGATGTTAAAGGCGGGACCTGAACGTGAAGATGTTAACCCCTTCCATACAGGGCATTTTCACCCCCTTCCTGCCCAGACCAATTTTTAGTTTTCAGCGCTGTTGCACTTTGAATGACAATTGCGCGGTCAGGCAATACTGTACCCAAATTAAATCAGTATGTTTTTTTCCCCACACAAATAGAGCTTTCGTTTGGTGGTATTTGATCATCTCTGCGGTTTTTATTTTTTGCGCTATAAACAAAAGAAGAGCGACAATTTAAAAAAAAACACAATATTTTTTCCTTTTTATTTAATACATCTCACAATATTTTTTTAAAAAAAACTTTTTTTCCCCTCAGTTTAGACCGATACATATTCTACGTATTTTTGGTAAAAAAAAAACCCGCAATAATCGTATATTGATTGGTTTGCGCAAAAGTTATAGCGTCTACAAAATAGGTGATAGATTTATGTCATTTTTATTTTTATTTTTTTACTAGTAATGGCGGGGATCTGCGTTTTTTTTTTTTTGTGACGTTGCGGCGGACTTATCGGACACTTTTGACACGTTTTTGGGACCGTTCACATTTACACAGCGATTAGTGCTATAAAACTGCACTAATTACTGTGTAAATGTGACTGGCAGGGAAGGGGTTAACACTAGGGGGCGCTGAAGGGGTTAAAATGTGTCCTAAAGTATGTTCTAACTGTAGGGGGAGGGGGACTCACAGGGGGAGGAGATCGATGTGTGTTCCTCTGTACTGGGAACACACATCAGTCTCCTCACCGCTGACAGGAGGTGAATCTGTGTGTTTACACACACAGATCCACACTCCTGCCATGATTGGCGGAAATCGCGGGTGCTCGGCGGCAATCACGACCGTCGGGCACGCGCGCGGGATCGCGGGTGGTGCCGCGGGCACGTGCGCCCTAGAACGCCGTGAAGACAGGACGTTGTGCAACGTCCTGTCTCATCGGCGAGGGGATCACCATGACGTGATTCCCCTATGGGCTGGTAGGGAAGGGGTTAAAGGCGGGACCTGAACGTGGAGATGTTAAAGGCGGGACCTGAACGTGAAGATGTTGAAGACGGGACCTGAACGTGGAGATGTTGAAGACGGGACCTGAACGTGGAGATGTTGAAGATGGGACCTTAACGTGGAGATGTTGAAGATGGGACCTGAACGTGGAGATGTTGAAAATGGGACCTAAACGTGGAGATGTTGAAGGTGGGACATGAACTTGGAGTTGTTGAAGATGGGACCTGAACGTGGAGATGTTAAAGACGGGACCTGAACGTGGAGATGTTGAAGATGGGACCTGAATGTGGAGATGTTGAAGATGGGACCTGAATGTGGAGATGTTGAAGATGGAACATGAACTTGGAGATGTTGAAGATGGGACCTGACCTGAACGTGGAGATGTTAAGGTTCCGTGACATCAAGTAGATTCTACAAGTAGAGTTGCCTGATAAATTTCGGCAGACGTAGCGTATCTCATTTACACTACGCCTCCATAACTTACAGAGGCAGATACCCTATTCAGAAAGAATTTGCGCCGTAAGTTACGGCGGCGTAGTGTAAATGAGCCGGCATAAGCCCACGTAATTTAAAGTAGGTGGAAGGTGGGCATGATCCATGTAAATGAATCGTGACCACACGTAATTGATGCTCTTTACGAACGGCGCATGCACCGTCCGTGGACGTATCCCAGTGCGCATGCTCAAAATCACGTCGCAAATACTCAATGATTTTGACGTGAACGTAACTTACGCACAGCCCTATTCGCGAACCACTTACGCAAACAACGTAAACGACGGATTCTACACTGTCCCGACGTCCATACTTTACATTGGCTACGCCTCCTATAGCAGGGGTAACTTTACGCCGAAAAAAGCCTTACGTAAACAACGTAAATCAAGGCCCTGGGCGCACGTACGTTTCTGAATCGGCGTATCTAGCTCATTTGCATATTCTACGCGTAAATCTATGGAAGCGCCCCTAGCGGCCAGCGTAAATATGCAACTAAGATACGACTGCGTAAGAGACTTACGCCGCTCGTATCTAAGCAAAATTCCGGCGTATCTTGCTTTCTGAATACAGAAAAAATATAGGCCAGCGCATCCTAGAACTTAAGCGGCGTATCAACAGATACGCCAACGTAAATTCTTTTTGAATCTGGCCCAATATGTACTCCAACTCTCTAAATTTAGAGTTAGGACTGCAGTACACTGGGGTGCCGTAAAGTGGCCCTGCAGCTTATGCATATAGTTGCAAATTTATGCAAACCAAAACCTTGGTTTTAACATGAAATGTTAGACAGGACAATTCTGTTTGTTGCATGCTGGCTGGTAAGTGAGCTGGGAATTTTTCATTGTTTTTTGACATGCGTCATCCTTCCATCTGCTCCTTGCTGCAAAGGCCAGTTATAGGTTGGGGTGGTTGCCATTTGTTTGTACTGCTTATTTTGTACAACCAGCCTGTTGGAACATTTCTGCATGATCTCCTTGCCATCAGAACACAATATGTGAGTCGGAGGGATTGCCCCAACCACATTCAACCTATATCGAAGTGGTAGAAATTGGGTAATTTTTTTCCATTTAAGCCGCTGGTTTAACAAAAAAAAGACTACTGTTTGGGCTGCCCTACTGATCCCTGTGTAAAACAAATCACCTGGGTGAATTTTCTTGGCCAATAATTGCTTTTTCTGAAATATTGCACCAACACAAGGGGATTTCCGCAGACTTTATAGACATGCATATGTAGTCAATTCAATTGTGTATGTCTTTACAACAATCACTCCACAAAACAATAATGTCCACCAAGAAAAACATATTGAGTTATCAATAGAACAAAACACATGTAGTACTCTGTCTACCTGTGCACTAAATGTACAGGTAGACAGTGTTGGTGCACAGCCAGCCAATGCTGTAGCTAGCAAGAAGATGGCTGCTTTGATCGCAAGCACCTGTCTCCAGTTCCCAGTTCTTGCCCAGGGCAAGTGCTAGTAATAGGAATGTAGCCTCCTGTCCCTCTGCAGCCCTCTTGCTGATGATTGCCTAGGGCAAGTGCTGGGAGCCAGAGACCAGCAATACAAGGCAAAGCAGCAGTCTCCTTGCTAGCTGTGCTGTTGGTCAGTTGTGTGCCTTGGTCAGTTGTGTTACATTGGATAACATTGAATGAGTTTAGGGGCAGTCGAAAAAAGCATCCAACTGCCTCTGAACATACGTTTAGCAGCGTCCCGTGTACATGGGGCCTTATTATATTATTTGGATAACTACATGAACAGTTCAGATGGCAGATAATAGAAACAAAATTATTAAAAAGTAAAATAAATCTCATAAATATTCACAGGTGTAACTTCTATTAGAGGACCTGCCTTTATCTAAACCCCCAACATGCTTTATAGTTTCTTCGACACCTAACAACGGAGTCCATTACATTTATTTTGCTTCAATTTACTGTAAGAAAAGTCCTTTACTCAGCTATGTATTTACATCCTATTTTTGTCTGTGCTCTATATCCAGCTGTTACCTTCCTCTATTACTCATTTATATGCCACCCACCTTAAATGATATACAGGGAAAGGGGTGCATTCCATGATTATACAGCTGTCATGGCTGTACATCACATTACCGGTCACCTTCACATAAATCATCACGGCAGATCCCTGTCAAGAAATGCTGAGTCTGCAAAATTAGTTTGTGTGAGAATTAAACAGTTTTTACATTTCATATATTTGACTGATTTTGTGGTCCCAAAAAGGAAATTGTGTCCTTATTCCTGTCCATGAAAATTCTCCTAAATACCTGTGTGGGCTAGATACTCTACACCTAGCATGAGTGCACTATAACATTAAAGTGACACTTCAAAAAGAAAAACCTGTTTTCTATTATCTTCCGCTTGACATCTTAGGTTGCCGAGATGGCAATGAGACCTGAACAGAAGAGGGCCAGTCACATCACCCGTGTTCTGTCATAGCAAAAGCGATGAGGAGCGCCATAACATATGGGACCACTTCTAATTAAAGAGGCTTTAATTTACAGTTTATTGCTCCTAGAGCAGCCATGAGCTTATTTTAATCCCTTGATCGCTATGATGTTTACTATATGTCCCTGGATGTGTAATGCCTTGTACACATGATCGGAATTTCCGATGAAAAAAGTCAGACGGAATTTTTTCACAAGATATTCTGACCGTGTGTGTGCCCCATCGATTTTTTTTCCACCGGGAATTCCAACAGACTTAGAAAGAGAACATGTTCTCTTTTTTCCCACTGAAAAAAAATTCTATCGCAAATTCCGATCATCTGTGTGGAACTCCGACGGAGAAAAAAACACACATGCTTGGAAGCATTGAACTTAATTTTTCTCAGCGTAGTGTTGTACGTCACTACATTTTGGACGGTCGGAATTTGGTGTGACAGTGTTTATGCAAGAGAGCTTGAACGGAATTACGTCGGAAAAATCCGTCTGAGTTTATCCCGACTGAAATTCCGATCGTGTGTACGAGGCATAAGCGAAGGCCTGCCATGGCATAGAGAATAGGGGTGCAACGGATCGTCACCGATCCGTGATCTGAATGGTCACCCCGTTCGGATCGGCACACCACGCGATCCGTGGAGCGCTCTGGAGCCTCGGCCGTAGGAAAGTCCCCGGCTTCGGCCTAGCTCCGGAGTGGTGGCCATCTTGCTCCACCCCCGTGTGCTTGCCAGAGCCCAGTGCACAGTGTGACGTGCCTGCACGCCTCAGCGCGCTCACTACAGACCCGGGACTGCAGACATGTGGAGACAGCACCTGTGAGCTCTGCACCTGCAGGTAAGAGATACATCATCACCCGGGGAGTATGGCTGTCTGTACACCAGAGGAGGGGGGTGACACCAGAGTGTAGGGGGGTGACACCAGAGTGGAGGGGGGTGACACCGGAGTGAAGCGGGGTGACACCGGAGTAATGATAGTGATTAGGGGGCAAGTGGACATCTTTTATTACACCCAACAGAGTTTTAGATTCAGTTATTTTCATCACAAAACGGAGCTTATGTGCGTTTTGTCACATTAGCAATAAACAGTCCGTCGGATTTCCAAACACTGTATTTAACCACTTCCTTACTGGGCACTTATAACCCTTCCTGACCAGGTGAAATTTCAGCTTCTGGCACTGCGTCGCTTTAACTGACAATTGCGCGGTCGTGCGACGTGGCTCCCAAACAAAATTGGCGTCCTTTTTTCCCCACAAATAGAGCTTTCTTTTGGTGGTATTTGATCATCTCTGCGGTTTTTATTTTTTGCGCTATAAACAAAAAAACAGCGAAAATTTTGAAAAAAAGTCAATATTTTTTACTTGTTACTATAATAAATAGCCCATTTTTTAAAAAATAAAATAAAAAAAATTCTCAGTTTAGGCCGATACGTATTATTCTACATATTTTTGGTAAAAAAAAAAAAAAATCGCAATAAGCGACTGGTTTGCGCAAAAGTTATAGCGCATACAAAATAGGGGACAGAATTATTATTAATTTTTATAATTTTTTTTTTACTAGTAATGGCGGCGATCTGCGATTTTTATTGGGGTTGCAACGTTATGGTGGACACATCGGACACTTTTGACACATTTTTGGCGCCATTCACGTTTATACTGCGATCAGTGCTATAAAAATGCACCGATTACTGTATAAATGTGACTGGCAGTGAAGGGGTTAACACTAGGGGGGCATGGAAGGGGTTAAATGTATTCTGGGTGTGTTCTAACTGTGTGAGGGGAGGGGGGTGACTGGGGGAGGTGACCGATGCTGTGTCCCTATGTACAAGAGACACAGATCGGTCACCTCACTTCCTGACAGGACGTGGATCTCTGTGTTTACACACAGAGATCCATGTCATGTCCCTGTAACCGCCGATTGCGAGTGCCTGGCGGACATCGCGGCCGCCGGGCACGCGCATCGGCACCTCAGGAATGCAGCGGGCACGCGCGCGCCGCCCGTGGCGCTCACGCGCCCTCTAGTGGCCATTAAAAGCACAGGGCGCATATATGCGCCCTGTCAGAGATTCAGGACAGCCCGACGGCCGCATATATTCGTACGGCCGTCGGGAAGTGGTTAAGCACATAAGCTCCGTTTTGTGATGAACATAACTGTGAAATCTAAAACTCTGGTGGGTGTAACAAGATTTCTGTTTTTTTTTGTTGATCCGAAAATGATCCGATTCGTGACTCCTGATCCGAGGATCGATCCGATCTGTGAGTTTTCGATCCGATCTGTGGGTTTCTAAGCATACACACGAACGTGTTTCTCGCCGTAAACCAGCCCGACAAGAAACGCGACGAGGAAATTGAGACTCCCGACGAGGAAAAAGAGAACTTGTTCTTTTTTTCTCATCGAGATCCACTACAGTTTTCTCGACGAAAAACATACACACGACACGACCGTTTTCCTCGGCAAAAAAAGCTCTGCCACCAAGTTTCTTGATGGATTCTGCCGAGAAAACCGGTCGTGTGTACGCGGCCTTACATTTAAAACTCTTGACATCAGTACAGGGATACCATATAGACTTCATCGGGTGCTGGAATACAGCAGCGGTTATTGAATCTTCAAACCAACAAGTGAAGGACAGCTGTCAAAAAAAACTGATGGAACTCCGCATTTTGCAGAACTATACACTGCCTACTCCTATGTGATACTGGCTATAGTGGGCAGTGATAGGGGGGCGGTAACACGTTTCAAATGGTACAATCCTCATTTGTCAAAACCTGCAGGTTGACAGGTTCTGATGGCTTTCAGCTGTCAAAGTAGTTTGCATATACCTTTTAGATGAACTCTTCTACATCTCAGGTGTACCTAATCCAGGGCTTTCTTTAACCAGCAAGTTTCAGCACTTTCTAGAGCAGGTGTGCCCAACCCTTTGAAGAGCGAGGGCCACTTAAGCGACTTATTAACTGGTCGCGGGCCACAATGAGCGGAGAGGGTGGATGGCATGTCCGTGTCCGCTCTGCATACTTTTTAGCAGATTGTATTGGAGGTAGAACACAAGTCGGTTTATGTCTGCCACTCCTTAGAGGTGAATGGAGGGTCCAATTGGTCAGATTGACCATGTCAAAGGGGTCCAAAGCTGCTTTCACACTGATGCACTGCGGTTTACCCGCACCACGGGTGCAATGCAGTGTACCTTTTGGCTTCTCTGTACTTTGCAGTAGACTTCTATTATATTCTACAGGTTTGGTGCACTTTCAGAAAACTCACCAAACTCGCAGGTAATTACAGAAGTCTATGGCTCAGTGCAGGTAACCCACAGGTAAACTGCTCTGCATCTGCGGATTCATTTGAAAGCAGCCCAGTAACCACTGTAGAACAGATATGCCCATATATACACTGTGATTTTAGTAATAAACTGACCTTTAATAACAGTATTCTATTCCATTCCAGAGCAGGAGGTCACGGGCCACATCAGAGGGCTCCGCGGGCCATATGTGGACCCCGGGCCACTGGTTGGGCACCCCTGTTATAGAGCTATGAGAGCTGACCCCACCACCCTTCTACTACCTGAAACTTCCTATTGGCCTATTAATATTTAAGCTGCAATTACTAGCCAATAAAAGCCTGTGAATGAACAGCAACAACTCATCCAAAGGAATGTGCAGGCACCGCATGGGGTGTCTGGAAGGGGGCAAAAGTTTTATTCAAAGTCAAGATGGCAGAGTTAAAATTGATACCTTTAGCACTTTAAATATTCATAAACTCTTTCTCTGTTAAAAAAAAATATATATCCATAAACTCAATTATTGTTATTTCAGTAATTTCTCAAAAATGACCACATGGCAAAATATTACAATTATGCCGCGTACACACGATCGGAATTTCCTATTGTTTTTTTTTTCCCCATCGGAAAAAAATAAAACATGTTCTATTTCTAAACACTGACGGAAAAAAGTCCGGTGGGGTCCACACTCGATTGGAATTTCCGATGAAAAAAGTCCATCCGTCGATCCGTCAGTGTTTAGAAATAGAACATCCGATGAGGGGGAAAAAAAAATGATAGGAAATTCCTATCGTCTGTGTGCAACTCAGACGGAGAAAAAACCCACGTATGCTCAGAATCAAGTCGGCGCATGCTCAGAAGCATTGAACTTCATTTTTCTTGGCTCGTCGTAGTGTTTTACGTCAGCGCATTTTGGACGGTCGGTATTTGGTCTGACAGTGTGTATGCAAGACAGCTTGAACGTAATTCTGACGAAAAATTCCATGGGATTTTAGGCCATCGGAAATTCCGTTAGGCAGGTCTTTTTTACCATTTTCTTGCTTTTCAGTAACAAAATATCGAGCTATTCTTTAAATAAAGGACTTCTCAAAGTTTCCCTGATTTATTTTATGCCTAAAGAATACGAAAATGAGGGGGGAGGGGTAAATGTTTTCGTTCTACTTGTAAAAATGTGATAAGAAAACCATCAATCCCATGGAATAAAGATTATAAAAGGCTACACTGAAGAATTTAGCTTTTAATTAGACAGAATATGAATCTTATCATTGCCAAGGAGACCCGCCAAGCAGCACAAAGAAAGATAAAGGGAGACGTTCCAACTGGAAGTCTGGAGTAAACTGCATTACAGTAACTCTATGAGTAACGTAGCTGCTCTACGCAGCTAAAGTAAATTATGTAGGTAAATCATTTTATAAACACAGCATGATAGTGAGTTTGGCACAACATACAAAAAACAAAGGCAAAACACCCTAATGTAGTTTGTAACTAAATTGCTTAAAGGAGAAGTACAGCCAAAGCTCGTTTAGCTGGGCTTCTCCTATGGATTACAGGAGTGCAGTTCTTATTACACTCCTGTCATCTGTTTTGAGCAGAGAACGGTCTAAAATCCGCTCTCTACTGATGTCAGAGTCGGTCCAGGCTGGAGCATCATTACGATCATGGAGTCGGGACCTGCCAGATCCCTGGACTGGCACCCGGCTCAGCCTGTCAGTGAGCCGCTGACAGGCTGAGCCGGCCACTCCCACCCCCTCCACAGCCCGACGCTCTAGTGAGCGAGGAGTGGGCAGACCAGGGAGTTACTGACTGATCCCTCGTACAAACGACCGGTTTTCCCGTCGGGAAAAAAAACGATGGTTTTCCCAACGGAATTCCTCTAAAGCCTGCCTTGCATACACACGGTCATACAAAACTCCGGTCAACTTTTGTCTGACAAGAACACAGTGACGTAAAAGACTACGACGAGCCGACAAAATTAAGTTCTATGCTTTTGAGCATGAGTTAAATTGTTTCCGAGCATGCTCGTTTTTTTTCCTGTTGGAAAAGCATATAGACGAACGGTTTTCCCGCTAGGATTTTTTTCATGAGATCTCTTTTTTTCCGCCAGTTTTCCCATCGGAGTTCCCGGCCAATAGCTCTCATCGCAGTTTTTCAGACGGAAAAACCGGTCGTGTGTACGCGGCATGATAGTCTGCAGCTGTCTGCTCATGGAGCTGTAAGAACCGAGCGATCGGCGGTATTCACTCGCTTAGTTCTCAGTGTTAGAGGCGCTGGAGGACAGTCCACCTAGGCAAGTATGAATAAAAAAAAAAAAAAAGCATACTTCTCTTTTAACATACAAACCTACCTGTAATTTGGTCCTGCAGTGCTCACGTGTCCTAGTGAGCACACACTGCTATGTCAATGTCAGCTGAGCCTTAACTGAATGTGAATGAAGATTCTGCTAATGTTGACCATGCATTGGGTCACATGGCTGCTTCAGGTCATGTGATATGAAACTAGACCACTTTGGATGGAACCTGAGACTGCTACAGTATTTCTGTAATCCGTCATCTGTCATCAGTTTAGTAAAGGTTAGTTTTTATTCCTTTTGTGTGTGTTCTTCACCTGGTACTATGTTGAGAGATATATAACATATATAATCATTTTCTTTGGAGTCATTGGGGTAAATTCACTAATGTTTATAGCATGCGATAACAGTCATGTGACTCATTTGCATGTGGTAAAAAAATGTGAATTCCCCCAAAAAAAATTATTATGTGGCATTTACCACAAAATGAAAGATGTGCTGGTAAATATTGACAAAATACTATGGGCCGGATTCAGGTAGAGTTACTCTGGAGTATCAGTAATTCTCCAGCCTAACTCTCACTTTGAGCCGGCGTTTCTGTTTTCTGTAGTCAGAAAACAAGAAACGCTGGGTTGGAGTTCCTTTCGCCGTATTTCGCCGTCGTATCGTAACTGCAATTTTAAAAATGGCGCTGGGGGCGTTCCTGCTGATTAACGCCGAGAATATGTTAATCAGCGAGAATCGGCAATTCACGATCGTATTCGGGCCCGACGCAGTGACTTTCCGACGTTTCCGTAAGAGATACGCGGCGTAAAGATAAAGCAGCCCCCTAGTGGAGTATCCTATGTTAAGTATGGGCGTCGTCATCGCGTCGAAAAAAAAAATTTGAGTCGTTTGCGTAAAACGTCCGTGAATGGGGATTGACGTCATTGACGTTCACTGACAGAATTTGGAGCATGCGCACTGACAGTCGACGCATGCGCAGTACGTTCGCCGCGGGATCGCGCCTAGTTATAATACACGCCCCCTACCCGCCCAATTTGAATTCCGCCGGCTCATTTTCGCTACGCCGCCGCAACTTTAGGAGCAAGTGCTATGTGAATAGAGTACTTGCTCCTAAATTTTCGGCGGAGTAACGTAAATGAGAAAAGTTACTCGAACATAAAGATTCGCCCATCTACCTGAATCTGGCCCTATGTGATAAGCTCTTAAATCCAATGATCAAAAAGAACAGAGAGTAAAAAAAAAATGATATTTATCACCAGGGTTTTGCCTGCAGTATTTGTCAGAAACCATAGCTGGTTGCTAAGGAGCAGGCTGGGAAGCCGGCTGCCGAGTTCTTAACGATAGATGACTCATCATCTGTCAGCATGCTGGGGTGTCGACATCACAAGGGGCGGGGTCACTCTATGACATCCCTGGGTGACTTCCCCCTTAGCTATTTAAAAACTGTCAGATGGACGAGCAGGCAGTCTGTGGGAACCTTTGTTGGGTTTCGATTTTTTTTCTCTTCTTTGACGGGTCTAGCGGTAAGACGGGTGTCGTGATTGACATTGGATCTACTCCGGGGGGATTTTTTATTCATTAAATTGTAGCGCCCCCTACTGTCAGTTATGGGTGCTAATGTAAATTTAGTGGGGGGATGAGAGAGTTACCCTGCTCTCATCCATGTTAATCGCCTAAATTTGTGTTTCGGGCTGGGCTGCCTGTGGTCCCATTTTCTGTCCTGAGGATATGTTATCATCCTTGGGCAGCAGATGGCGCCAAAGGAGTTCCAGAACAGAGCCGCCTTTTCTGAGCAGCCGATCAGAGGGGTGTTTCGCAGGTGCGGCACCCACCTTCAGGGTACGCACATGCCAGGAGGCCGCCACTATGGCCTACCTGGCCCGGGGCCCACACTATGCGTAGCTACGAACTCTGAGCGTCATGGCTCAGAGCAACTGATGCTATCAGGGACTCCAGTGACCTACTGGGTTCCCACTTCTACTAGAGGATCCCGGGCTGAGTGCTGTTCGGTGGGGGATCGGTCTGAGGAGAATTTGGAGGCAGGTGATCCAACAGGGCTTGAACGATCCATCGGGGATCTGGTTACCAGAACCTGACAGAACATAGTCAGACTGTCAGCTGGTGACCGTTACTAAAATACCTACTGGGAGGATTTGCTCTACAGTTCTACTCTAGAAACATTGGGCCTGTGAGAGAGGTTTCCATCTTAAAAAACCTAATCAAATTAGAGCCAAGTTGGTGGCAGAGACTTGTTCCTTCCCAGAAGCTCTAAGTGACGCTTCGGCTACCAGGCCTGTGAGAGGGTTCTGTCCGGGTGCACTTTACCCACTCTGGCTAGAGTGGCGACGTGATAGATACTACTGTTGAAGGCAGGACTGCTTTCCTTATCTAAAGCCTGATGCTGCAAAGTTCTTCTTCCCTTCATCAACCTATCCTGTCTACCTCAAGTTGATGTTGGTCATGTTGGACCGGGAATAAAGCATTGGAAAATTCAACTATCAGCCTGGACATTCAGTTACTGCTTTGCTCACCACCTTCACCCCTAGACACCACACAGAGGTAACTTAAATATGCCAATCCCAAATCTAATCAGCAGCTCCTGAGGGGGCTAGCACTACAAAAGGAATTATCAATTTCATAGGGGGGTGGGAATCTTCCAGATTCTGATAAGTCACCCACCAGCAGACTCCCACAACCATCACCCAGGTTTGTTGTGACGACACCCTTGTCCCATTTAATATAGGTGGACATGTTTAATATAGGTGGTAAGGTGGACATGTTGAGGGGATGTGGCCTGGTGTGATTCAGGAGGATATTGGGGGGAGGGGCCCACAATGTTTTTTGGCATGGGGGCCTGGTAAGCATTGGCGGGAGACCCCATGTTTTTTTTTTTCCATAATTATTGCCGGCATGTTCTTTACATTCAGCTGTCAGCAGGGAACTCTTAGGCCCTGTACACACGATCACACATGTCTGATGAGACTTGTCTGACGGACCGAACTTGTCTGATGGTCTGGTGTGCGTACACACCATCGGACCAAAATCCGATCAGACCAGAACGCGGTGACGTAGAACACAACGACATGCTGAAAAAATGAAGTTCAATGCTTCCAAGCATGTGTCGACTTGATTCTGAGCATGCACGGGTTTTTGGTCCGATGAATTTGTGTACTAAACATCGAACCTGTCTGACGAACAGGTTTCCATCGGACAGGTTTTAAAGCATGTTTTAAAACTTTGGTCCGCTGGAAAACGGTCCGATAGGCCGTACACACGATCGAACATGTCCGCTGAAACTGGTCTGCGGACCAGTTTCTGCGGACATGTTCGATCGTGTGTACACGGCCTTAATGAATCGACCCCATTGCATCTTAACTTATAGTGGAACTAAAGGCAAAACTTGTTTTTATTTTTGATAAAGTAAAGGAGAGTTTTAACCCCTGTTTTTTTGCCATCTGTGTCCAATCTGGGAGATATCCCTTCAAATTCTGTTCACAGGCAAAGCAGGAAGTGATAAGAAATCCCTCCAAAGTGGGGGAGTCCTTGGTTGTCACTGGGGTCACCAGAACTAGTGCCTCCATTTGAAGATTTCCCCCTCTATTACTGTTCTGGGGACAACCCAAAATTTGGGATTTTCTTTCACTTTTTTTTTCGATGATAAATGGCAAACATGACAAATAGAGAAGGTGGATCTTCCTAAAGGGGGTACAGATAGTAGTAAAAAAACATAAAAGGTGTTCTAATCACTCTCCAATCATTCCAAAAAATAAAAATAAAGTTTTGCCTTTAGATAAACAGTGCCCCACAATTGGAGATCTCTTGTAAGCGAGGAAAGATTTGACTAATAAAGCCCCAGATAGCACTAAAAATCAAGAGGGGTTCTATCTAAAGAAAATAAATTGGCCTGAATATACACTTTAATAATAAAGGATTTGTCTATGCAACAAACAGATACCTAGTAAGGTCAAACAACCAAATCTGCCAGATTATTGGCCTGTAGCCAATCAGAAGCGTGAAAAATTTGCCTCCATATTGCATGCTGAATATTAGAAAATTAGGCCACTTTAGACCATGGATGTGCATCACCGTCCAATTAGCCACCACAATTTTAGCACCTGTAGTACCTAAAGGGGTTGTTACCAGCTTAGTACCATCACTTTGCATCATGGGATTTCCAATGGAAATGTTTTCCAATCATCCTGGATACAAAGGAATCCTATGTGTGAGTATATTTCAACCAGACATGACACATGTATGAGCCACTACGCTGCATGACTACAGAATAGGCTACATATGTAAATAGAAACAAATTTGAGTAAACCACAAGCAAATGCTTACCGTGTGGGGAAATGCCCAACACGCAACTCTGTGATATTGCTGTTCTGTGTTTGTGAATAGTAGTAATAGTCAAGAATGAATCATTGATTTGGTAGATTAAAGACTGCTTTATGTAAAAACTTCTATAACTTTAATTTTGGAAGTAAGGTGGTAGAAGAGCCGATTCATACTACCTTACTGGTACAACGCCTTTGTAAGGTTGATGTAAAAGCAAGGCTGCACCCTGTCCAGGCTTATTCACCATGTTCACACTGGAGAGCGGTCTTCTGCACTAGAGGACCACCAAGGCACACAGAAAACAATGGCCCAGATTCAGAGAGAATTAGATTCTCGTAGCGTATCAGAAATACACTACGCCGCCGTTTTTTACCTGGCTCTACGTGGAATCCAGGTAGATTTTGTCCAGTAAACGACGGCGGCGTAGTGTATTTCTCCCGTCGCAATCCATCTACGCGAGTAGGGGGCGTGAAGCATTTAAAATAGGCGCGTTCCCGCGGCGATCGAACTGCGCATGCTCCGTTCGCAAATTTCCCGCTGTGCATTGCGCGAAGTCACGTCGTTACGTCATTCGTTGTTTGAGTAGCGTCGTTTACGGACATTTCTATTCCCGAACGAGTTACGTAAAAAAAAAAAAATAATTAAATTTGACGCGGGAACGACGGCCATACTTAACATGGGCTACGCACCGTTAGACCAGCAAAAAGCTGGTCTAACAGTACGTAAAAAAAAATAGACGTAAGCGATTGCGAAGACCGCTCGTATCTTCGTGGATCGCCGTAAAAACTCATTTGCATATCCCGACGCATCAAAATGACGCAAACTCCTCCCAGCGGCCGCAAAAATATCGCAGCGTAGATCCGAAGGCTTACGAAGACGTCAGCCTCTCGGATCGAAGCCCGAAGCCGCCGTATCATGGTTTGAGGATTCAAACTAGTGATACAGCGCGCGAAATTTGAAATTACTCCTGTCTAACACCAGTTAGACAGGCGTAATTGCTCTATGAATCTGGGCCAATGTTTTCATTGTAATTACACCCTACCCCAACAGTCTATGGCAGGGGTTTCCAAACTGCGGCCAAAGGGCCAGATGTGGCCCTTTGCTAGCCTTTATGCGGCCCTTGAGGCACAATTCCTTCCAATGTTCTGAGGTTATATTCCTCCCATTAACACCAACAATGGGGCACTGTATCTTCCACTGATACCAATGATGGAATACTATTCCTCCTACTATTAGAGGGAATCCTCCTCCTATTGACCACCAACCCTGAGGCCATATTTATTCTCATTGATCTTGGGCCTGTGACATTTTCTGCCCCTGCTGGCCACAATCCGGCCCTCCTAAAGTGTGAAGGACAATAAAGTGGCCCTTTGATTGAAAAGGTTGGAGACCCCTGGTCTATGGGTACATTAGTATTCATGCGATAAGTGAGGTAAAGCTACCAATCAAAGAAGACGCTGCTGCAAGCCTTGCTAAAATGATGCCTGATCTGTTGACATGTTGCTGATCACTATGTTAAAGCCCAGCTGCACCCAAAATCTTTTTTTTCCAATCCTGCCAGGCATTTAATAATCCTTACCTTGTAAAGGCAGTTATGTCAGGCTTAAGAAGGATCCTGACGATATTTATACCAATTTAAAGTTACAGAAGAGGTCTAGTGCTAGAATTGTTGCTCGCACTCTAACGCACGTGGCGATACCTCCCATGTGTGGTTTGAACAGCGTTTACATATGTGGGCGGGACTTACATGTGCGTTCACGTCTAAACGCGAGCTACCGGGCACAGGGGCATTTAAAAAAAAAAAAATTTACTTTATTTTGCCACTTTCTTTTACATTGTAAACATCCCTTGTAATAGGAATCATTTGTGACAGGTCTTCTTTATGGGGAGATAAGACCCCACATCTCTCCTCCAGGCTGGAAAAAAAAATCAGAAAAAAAATCAGAAAAAAAATCACAATCCCATGCTTACCCGCCGCGATCACGGCTTTGTTAAAAAATGAGGCCCGGACGTGACATCATAATGTTGTGCCTGGGCCTCTGACGGTCATAGAGATGGAAATCTCTATTGTCGTCATGCGGCAGCGGATGATTCTTTTTCCAGGTCCCTGATGGCACGGAAAGACCCGGAGAAGCATTGAAATAGGGATGGAGGGAGGGTATGTCCCCTTCCGTCACCTGTAAGAACGATCAAGCAGCAGAACCACCGCTATGATCATTCTTGTGGTGCACAGAATCGCCGGCTGAAAACAAGGATATCTGAATGGTGCCTGTAGGCATCATTCAGATATTGGAAAAAGGAAAATTACCGCGCTAAATACCTATAATAACAACAAAAGAGCTGCAACAGCTGAGTGTTATACACACACAATAGTAAAAGCAAAAAATGTGAAGTTGCGCTGTAAGAAAATTAACAAATAAAAAATAAAAATAAGTGAACTAACTAAGGAAAAAGATATAGATATTATGATACCAAGTCTATTTAGGAACTCAGTATATAGGTGAAAAAAAGTGTCTATAAAAAAATAACAATGTAAACAATTAAGTTAATTTGTCAGTTCCACAAGGCCGATTAAATCAAGTCTTTAGTTGAATGGTGATTAAATATAAATAATTCAATGAAGTCCAATAAGAAGAAAAAACACCCGTCACCAAGAATACACCAATAATGGATGGAGGCTTACCAGAAGGCAAGCTCAACAGGCTTGCGGCTATAAACCCTAGCCCGGGCCTTTAAAGGATCCTCAGCAAGTGGTGGACAGTTGTAAGGAACAGAAGCCAGAAATTGATCTTCATATGGCTAAAATACCCTTAGCCTGGGCCTTGAGTGATGACGCTGCTAGCTGGATAACTAATCCTCTCAATAACACGTCAGCGGTGATAACAAAGGATGAAAAAAGGAAGCCCACATAGTGAAGTATGTAATAAAAAGGCTAGAAATTTAATAAAAGTTGTACTTACAAAACATCTTGATATAAAGGCAAGTAAAGAAAACAAAAGCCGTCGGCTTAGTTAAACGCCCGTTCCTCTTGGATCGTCACGTAGTTGCGTCAGCACGTCACCTTCCCGACGTACGTTTCGTCACACATTTGACGTCGCTTGCCTTCTGGTAAGCCTCCATCCATTATTGGTGTATTCTTGGTGACGGGTGTTTTTCTTCTTATTGGACTTCATTGAATTATTTACATTTAATCACCATTCAACTAAAGACTTGATTTAATCGGCCTTGTGGAACTGACAAATTAACTTCATTGTTTACATTGTTATATTTTTATAGACACTTTTTTTCACCTATATACTGAGTTCCTAAATAGACTTGGTATCATAATATCTATATCTTTTTCCTTAGTTAGTTCACTTATTTTTATTTTTTATTTGTTAATTTTCTTACAGCGCAACTTCACATTTTTTGCTATCATTCAGATATTCCCACTGAAAATTAAAGACGTCCTATGACGTCCTTGAGCTGGTAGTGGTTAAAAAAACCATACTTCTCCTTTAACCTGCCAGCATTCATTTGCGGTGTGGGAGGAAACCCACACAAGCACTGGGAGAATATGCAATCTCCATGCACATAGTTCCCTGAACAGGATACAAACCAGGGACCCCAGTGCTGCATGGCAAAAGTGCTAATCACTTAGCTATTGCATAAAGAGAGGGCAGCAGAAAGGAGCAAGTTGGATGAGTGCAGACGCAGTGCATAAATTTTGAAAGCAAAGCCATAAACACTAAATGCCACCTGATCACATAATCCCAGGGGCTTCATAGGGACACCAGGATGGATCACAGCTCTATAGATAAAGGGCCATACACACGTGCCAAAGGTGTCATCAGCTGGTTCAGCAGAAACCAGTCGAATGGGGCATGACCAAGATGACTGAAAGCACTGACCGGTGTGTTCTGGGGGGGGGGGGCGGTCCCTCTGTCAGAACACAATGGGCCAGATTCTCAAAAGAGATACGATGGTGTATCGCAGGATACACCGTTTTTTTATTATTGGGTATCTATGCGTGTGATTCATAGAATCACTTACGCATAGATACAGTGAAGATCCGACAGGTGTAAAACACTTACACCGTCGGATCGTAGATGTATGGCCGCTAGGTGGCCTTTACGTTGTTTTCTCATTTGCCTATGCAAATGAGCCTAATACGCCGATTCCCGAACGTTTTTACGCCGCCCCGTCGTCGTTTACGTCGTTTCCGTAAGCGTAAACCTACCCCTGCTATATGAGGGGTAGGTTTTACGAAGTTCTGTCGTATGCCATGTTAAGTATGGCGTCGGGTCAGCATCGTCTTTTTCCGTCGGTTACGTCGTTTTACTAAGTCGTTCGTGAATAGGGCATTGCGTAAGTGACGATCACGTCGTTTTCACGTCGGGTTCAACAACGTTTTCCGACGTGAGCTGGAGCATGCGCACTGAGCTTTTTCCCGGCCGGCGCATGCGCAGTTCGATCGACGCGGGGGCGCGCTTAATTTAAATACAAGCCGCCCCCTTTGAATTACGCGGGGATACACAGGGCCATTTACACTACGCCGCCGCAAACTACGGAGCAAGTGCTTTGGGAATACGGCACTTGCTCCATTAAGTTGTGGCGGCGTAGTGTAAATGGCTTACGCTACGCCGCCGGAGATTGTATGTGAATCTGGCCCAGAAGCTCAGCAGGGGAGATCGCTGGACTATCGTTGGATTGTTAGTACAGTGGCTTCTCCTGAGCTCTTCAGTTTTTTTGTCGTTCAGCCGCTGGGTTGAATGAAAAAAACTCAATGTGCACCAGCCTTGTAATCGGTTGTAAACCCAATTTAACAGTTTCATGAAATTACCTGTGTTAGACAATGCAATGTCTCCAGTGTTTGCTTTTTTGAAAAAATGCCTCTGTATACCTTATTTCCGAGCGCCACTTGGTGGTCAAGCGACTGGCCATCTCTCCCTATCTAACCGCTACAGTGGGAGGGGCCGAGAATCCTCGCTGACGTCAGTCAGGAGGAGGAGAGAGGCAGCCAGTCACATGAGTGCCGAGTGGCACTTGGAAATCAGGTATACAGAGGCATTTTTTTAAATAAAGTACATACACTGTAGACACATAGGGGAGGGGGTTCAGCTCTGGGGGGCAGATGAGCAGTGCTGTGTATTGGTGTATCAGATGAGGGGGGGTGATGATGAGTTTTGGGGGAGATGTGCAGGAGGTACAGTGGTGGAAGAGATGAGAGGGGGGGGGGTTCAGCTCTGGGGGGCAGATGAGCAGTGCTGTGTATTGGTGTATCAGATGAGAGGGGGGGTGATGATGAGTTTTGGGGGAGATGAGCAGTGCTGTGTATTGGTGTATCAGATGAGAGGGGGGGGTTCAGCTCTGGGGGGCAAATGAGCAGTGCTGTGTATTGGTGTATCAGATGAGAGGGGGGGTGATGATGAGTTTTGGGGGAGATGTGCAGGAGGTACAGTGGTGGAAGAGATGAGAGGGGGGGTTCAGCTCTGGGGGGCAGGTGAGCAGTGCTGTGTATTGGTGTAGCAGATGAGAGGGGGGAACAGAAGTGGGCCAGTCTGCTACAGTCTGGTGGGGCAGATGAGAAAGGGGCTTACAGTATTGGTTGGACAGATGACAAAAACAATGTTTTTTTTTTGTATAATACAGGTGAAAGAAGAAGGTTGCAGTTGGATCTGCGCACAGTCATGGAGGATATGCAGGCAGCAGAAGAAAGGCAGCTGGAAAGAATGGATAACCTTTCTGAGAGAAGGTTTCAAGCACAACGTCAGGATGCACAGGAAGCTATGCGCCAGGAGGCAGAAATTGCCCGGATGCAGATGGAGCAGTTGGCTACCTTCAATCAGGCCTTCCTCGGTGTCCTTGGTCAGCTTATTCAAGTGATTGGAGCCAATCGTCAACCCAGGTCACCACCCAGACAGTAGTGCCTTTCATGCAGCACAGGACCTGTACCAATTTTTACTTTTAAAGGAAATTTAATGATTTTGTGTTTAAAAAGTTATATTTTATTTTATTAATAGGCTACTTTTGAGCCAGCACCAATCACACAAGATTGGACACATTTCCTCCTTGCTGCACATGGCTTTAATTGTAGTGCTGCTCTGGCACCTTCCCTCCTGGCACCTTTGCATTATCATCCACGCCTTGGAAGGTGCAGCCTGGATTTCACCAAAAGGCACCCCCGGTGGCTTCATATGTTTTTTCTTTGTCTGAATTTCTCACTTCCTGTTCCTTCTCAGTAAACTTTACAACATGCTTACTGAGGAGGAACAGAAATTGAGAAATTCAGACAAATATTCCAAAAAAACATTTACAAGTGATGTTGAAAAAAATGTTTTACAACCTCTTTAGGTTATTGTTTAAGAGATTGTACATTCCCCAAATTTTTACTTTAAAAAAAGTATGAAGATGAATTTTTTGTTGAATAAAAAAACAAAATACACTTCTACGATTATGTCGTTTCTGCATCATTTTATTAAACTTATGGCATAATTCATAAAGTAAATAAACATTGTACTAATAAATGAGAAAAAATTAAAAGTTAAGGTGCCGCATCAGAGCCTGACGTATTTCACTGCACTCTTCTTCCACATCCTGTGCTGCTGTTACCGGTACTGGCTCTTCTGGAGATGTATTCCAATCCTGGTCAAAGTCTTCTCCATGACTTTCACAAAGATTGTGAAGAGTGTAGCAAGTTAGGACCATGGATAGTTGAATGTCACTGTCATTCCTCTTCATAAGACACCTCCACCTACCCTTAAGTCTTCCAAAAGCATTTTCCACTACAACACGTACCCTGGATGTTTTCTTGTTGTAGGTTTGCTGCTCTGTTGTTAGGCGCCCATTGTCAGGAAATGGTTTCAGAAGCCAATTTTGTAAAGGGTAGGCAGAGTCTCCAAGCACATAGTAGCCAACATTCACCCCACAAATGTTCTTAGTGCTCACCGGGTAGAGTCCTCCCTGGCCAACCCAATCCCAAAGTGTTGACAATTGGAGAACCCGAGCATCATGCAAACTACCTGGCTTTCCTACATTCACATTCCAGAACAGTCCCTTGCCATCCACTACTGCCTGGAGGATGATGGAATGCCAGCCTTTTCGGTTGAAGTAGTCGGTGTGGTATTCTTGTGGTGCTATTATTGGTATGTGTGAGCCATCAATAGCACCAACACACTGTGGAAGGCCCCACCTGTTCTCAAAGTACTCAGCCATTTCATTAAGCTTTTCCCAGTCCGGAAAATGCACAATGTCAGGAGCTAGCAATGTGCATACAGCCTTACAGAAGTCCTGCACACACCGACACACTGAAGATTTGCTCACACCGAAGAGATGGCCTATACTCCTGTATTCACTGTTGGTAGCCAGCTTCCACAGTGCAATGGCAACTCTCTTCCTCACAGGCAAACTGGCTCTGAAGTTTGTATTTCTCTTTTCCATTACTGGACGTAGCTTGGCAGAAAGGAAGGAGAAGGTTTCCTCTGACATCCTGAAATTCTGCACCCACTGTCTGTGTGTAAATCCTGGGACGGTCACATTCCACCAATCATTGGCACGAGGGAAAGCCCAAATCACTGGGCTGCGGCGCTGCTTTGCCAAAAGGAGAAGCACCTGAAAAAAAAAAAAAAAATGGTAACATATCTCAAAAAATAAACATCTTTCAAGTCAATGTGTATGTCAAGGTTGGTTGGTAGGTCAGTGAGTGTGTGTGTCATATTGGTGGGTCAGTGTGTGTGTGTGTGTGTGTGTGTGTCAGTGTGTGTGTGTCAGTGTGTGTGTGTGGGTCAGTGTGTGTGTGTGGGTCAGTGTGTGTCAGTGTGTGTGTGTGTCAGTGTGTGTGTGTCTCAGTGTGTGTGTGTGTGTCAGTCAGTGTGTCAGTGTGTGTGTGTGTGGGTCAGTGTGTGTGTGTGTGTCAGTGTGTGTGTGTGGGTCAGTGTGTGTGTGTGTGTCAGTGTGTGTGTGGGTCAGTTTGTGTGTGTGTGGGTCAGTGTGTGTGTGTGGGTCAGTGTGTGTGAGTGTGTGTGGGTCAGTGTGTGTGTGTGTGGGTCAGTGTGTGTGTGTGTCATTGTGTGTCAGTGTGTGTGTGTGTGGGTCAGTGTGTGTGCGTTTCAGTTAAGTCGGTCAGTTGTGCTTACCCTATAGCGCTGCCGTCTTAGCTGCACCAATGTGTACTTCTCCTCCCGGCTACACATCCAAGCTAAAAGTTTCCTTTTCTTTTCTGCTGTGTTTCTCCTGGCCGCTCGCAACCTTCTCCCATACAATGCGGCATGTATTTTGCCTATAAAGAACCAAAAGGCTAGCAGAGAAAACACAAGCTGCTGAATGACCTCCATTGTTGTTTATTTTTTTTTGGCCCCTCAGAACCGTTCCGTTCCAAGCGACCCGAACCGATCTGCTCAGTGGAAACGAGGCATAAGAGTGAGCAAATCATAGAAACAGATGGATAGGAATGTGTGGAGGTTTAGCAGCATTCTCCGACACAATCCGGAGTTGTTGGCGCTTTGCCTATCAGAATGGCGCGGTTTTGGCTGTGACATGAAGACTTGGAAGGCTGCTGCAGGTATTTAAGGTATATATTTATATAGTCTGCAGTTTTTCTTTTTATGTGTTTATGCATTTTGTACTGTTTTTATATTAATCATAGATTTTCGAGACCCAAGTGGGAAATACTGAGAACCACTGGCTTAGAGTAGTAACTGCTCATGATTTTTTTTCCATGGCTTGCACTCAGTGGATCATTGGCTGCTGTTTAAAGATAAGACATCTAGACAAGATTTTACATACAGATTAAAGGTCTGTAACTTGTTTCACTGATACTCCAGGAAGTGGCAGCTTATTTTATAATGCACATCCTGTAGTTTAATGATGCAGGAAGCAACTCCCCCATCTAATACAGGCAGTGAGCCTTAAACCACTTGCTTACTGGGCACATATTCCCCCCTCCTGACCAGGTGAAATTTCAGCTTCCGGCACTGCGTCGTTTTAACCGACAATCGCGCGGTCGTGTGACGTGGCTCCCAAACAAAATGTATGTCCTTTTTTCCCCACAAATAGAGCTTTCTTTTGGTAGTATTTGATCACCTCTGCGGTTTTCATTTGTTGCGCTATAAACAAAAAAAGAGCGACAATTTTGAAAAAACAATCAATATTTTTTACTTGTTGCTATAATAATTAGCCCAATTTTTTAAAAAAAAACATATTTTTTCTCAGTTTAGGCCAATACGTACTCTTCTACATATTTTTGGTAAAAAAATCAAAAAAAAATCGCAATAAGCGACTGGTTTGCGCAAAAGTTATAGCGCTTACAAAATAGGGGACAGAATTAATATTATTATTTTTTTACTAGTAATGGTGGCGATCTGCAATTTTTATTGGGACTGCGACATTATGGCGGACACATCGGACACTTTTGACACATTTTTGGTGCATTCACATTTATACAGCGATCAGTGCTATAAATATGCACTAATTACTGTATAAATGTGACTGGCATTGAAGGGGTTAACACTAGGTGAGGAAGGGGTTAAATGTGTACCCTGCATGGTGGTCTAACTGTGGGGGGAGGGGGGTGACTGGGGGAGGTGACCAATATGTGTCCCTATGTACAAGGGACACAGATGGGTCTCCTCTCTTCCTGACAGGACATGGATCTCACAGAGATCCATGTCCTTGTCTCTGTAACTACCGGTAGCGAGTGACCGGCCGACATCGCGGGCGCCAGGCGCACGCACCGGCATCTCAGTGATGCGGCGGGCACGCGCGCCCCCCCAGTGGCTTGGAGGAGCCGATTACGTAAAAAGACGGCGTCCCAGAGAAGTAGAGCCACCCTGCAGCCGTACATAGTCGTACGGCTGTCGGGAAGTGGTTAAACTACTAGATTAGTGTCCCCAATGTTTATCAACCATATCCAGGCATAAAAAAATAAAAATTACAGCCAAACTCCAAGAACATAAAAAGCTGGCCATAAATTATGCGATTTTTTTATTTCTTTATCGCATACTAGCACATTATGTGAAACTTACCTGCAAAAAAAGCCCTTGTTGTCACCGCTGGAGGCCGCATTTATCTTCACCCATATTTCTTCCAGGTCCGCTGACTCGGCTTGTGTGACTAGCCAGAGCCGAGTGACGTCACGGCACAGGGCTCTGAATGAACGGCATGGGTTCCTTTAGAGCGCATGCACCGATGACATCATCAGCTGCATGTACAGTAAATATTTCCTAAATGGTGCACGTTTAGGAGGTATTTACAGTACCTATAGGTAAGCCTTATTATAGACTTACCTATAGGTATAATTAATCAATAGGAGTTTACAACCACTTTAAGACGAAACCTAACCCCGCCCCCATTCTAAGACTATTCTATCTACCCTGTAAAAGAAAAGATGTCTATACTTACCTATTCTGAAGCCACTCTGCTCCAGTCAAATGACCAGCGTTTAGCACTGGCTTCACTGCATAGGTGGGGCAGTTGACAACCGCTGCCTATGGGTAACATCATCACCTAGGCTCTGCATCTGTTGTCGCTGCCTCTTCTCCACACTGAAAAGGAGTTGTAAGGTTCATGTTTTTTCACCTTAATGCATCCTATGCATTAAGGTGAAAAAACATCTTACGACCACTGGCCCCCCAGCCCCCCCCCCCATTTTACTTACCTGAGCGCTGGAAAGTCCTTGTCACGAACGCGCTCTTCCCTTGCTTGGCTCTTCATTGGATAGATTGCTAGCAGCAAAGCCATTGGCTCGTGCTGCTGTCAATCAACTCCATTGCTGGCCCGGGGGGGGGGGGGGGAGAGCCCTGTAGTTGTCGGCTATGGAAAGGTAACCCCTTTTGGAGAGCGCTTCCCAGAGGGTGTTATCAGGAGGAGCCGAGACAGCCGGCGAGGGACCCCAGAAGACGAATGACGGAGCCACTCTGTGCAAAACGAGCTGCACAGTGAAGGTAAGTATAACATGTTTGTTATTTAAAAAAAAAAATTAAGCTTTAGTATCACTTGAAGCCGATGATGGAACCCGTTCATGTGACCGGACCGGAGCGGCTTCAGAATTGGTAAGTATAGACATCTTTTTTTTTTTACATGGTAGATAGCATAGTCATAGACCAGAAATCTGCGCCGATCGCACAACCACTAGTGTGCCCTGGGAGACGAAGTTTCTTTACTTCAAGAGGAAAAAATATTACATTTCAAAATAGGGAAAGGTTTCTTCACAGCAAGAGCTGTGAAAATGTGGACGCCCTCCAGAGGTGGTCCTGATAAGCTCAGTAGATTGCTTAAAAAAAGACCTGGGTTCTTTACTAAATGTACAATATAACTGGGTACTAACCAGTGGCGGTTGGTGCTCAAAAAATTTGGGGGGGGGGCGCAAACAAACTAAAAAACAAAAAAACAATTGCAGCCTCACTGTGCCCATTAAACGCAGCCACTGTGCCCATCAAACGCAGCCACTGTGCCATGCCACCAATTGTCGCCACTGTGCCATGCCATCAAACACAGCCACTGTGCCATCATTTATCGTTACTGTGCCCATCAATTGTCACCACTGTGCCATGCCATCAAACGCAGCCACTGTGCCATCAATTGTCGCCACTGTGCCATGCCAAACGCAGCCACTGTGCCATCAAACACAGCCACTGTGCAATGCCATCAAACGCCATCAGCCACTGTGCCATCAATTGTTACCACTGTGCCATCAATTGTCGCCACTGTGCCATGCCAAACACAGCCACTGTGCCATGCCATCAAACGCAGCCGCTGTGCCATCAATTGTCACCACTGTGCCTATCAATTGTAGCCACTGTGCCTTGTAAAATGCTGAACTTACCTTTCTGAGGTCAGCCATCCTCCTTCCACGGTCCCTCAATGTCTTCTCCCGATCTCGATGACGCTTCAGCCAATCAGGTTACTGATAACCAGAACCGGTGAACCTGATTGGCTGAGACGCCTGTCAGTGTTAGCCAGGGAACGCACCCCCGTGTGTCCCCTGGTTAACTATTTGGAAGCCGATTACAGCCCAAGAGCTGCAGGCTTTGATAGGCGCTTCCAAAGCCAACCAGCTGCCGTTATTCAGATGGTCGGCGCTCACCAGGGGGCCGGCCATCTGAATAGTGGGCGGCAGCAACAATACATAGATTCATGCAATGTATGAATCTGTGTATTGTATTCAGTGGCGGTTCAGGAGCTAGAGGAGGTGGCGCCTCTCAGGGGATCAGGAAGGAATTTTTCCCCTGCTGTAGCAAATTGGATCATGCTTTGCTGGGGTTTTTCTTCTTCCTCTGGATCAATTGTGGGTGAAGGATTATGTATATGAAATAGTATGATTTTTTTTTTTTGGTTGAACTAGATGGACTTGTGTCAACCTGACTAACTATGTAACTATATTCACAATGGAATACTGGGCCAATAGAACACTCCCAGCACATGCCCAGGCATATATATATATATGCATGTGCATGTCAGACACACGCGCCTGGGGCTCTGTTGTGCCTGGGCATGTGCTGGGAGTGTTCTATTGGCCCCAGTATTCCATCATGAGAATTCACCCTCCCACCACTAGAGGGTGAAGATATCCCATTGTGACCCGATCTTCTCTGTATTTTGCTCTCTAATATGGGAGCGCCGCATGAGCGGAAGTGACGTTCCAGCCCTTTGGTTGTGATGGCTGGAACGCACTAACTCCCCATAGAGGATGGGCGTACGTCAGGTTGACGTTGCGCACGGCGGGCTGTACGTCGCGCGCATGCGCAGTAGCAACAGTACGCTGTGAGCCATCCAATAGGCTGGAACGCATACTCTTCCTGCTATGGCGGGCGTGCGCCTCAGCGCACACAGACGGAGACGATCGGGCCAATGAATGGAGACCGGCGCCCCCCAGGAGAGAAGGTACCCACATAACAGTTAGTGTGACTGATAATGTAACAAAATGACACTTACTATCGAACACCCCTCTCCTACCCACTATGCCTGCACATGTGTGTGTATGTGTAACTTGTTTTGACTAAATGACACACGGTGCCCCACACATGGGGAGTCTTGCCTTTTATCTGGGTTGGCCTCCATTAGAGGACCCCTGGTCACACTGTTGAGGGTAGGAGTGTCCGCACGAGATGTGGGAGTCCATAAAGGGGATAAGGGGCGTGTCCAGTGGGATTCCCCCCCATGTAGGAGGGGCGGCCTACGACCCTGACCACATGCCCATTTCTATGTATGTGTATATATACTCACAAGTTTCACTGTGAGGGAGCACTGCAGACCACCGAGACTCTGAAGAAAGGGGTACGCCCCCGAAATGCATCAGCCCTAACATCGGATTTTGACTCAAGCAACTATCGTGTTCTGCTGGTGTTGCTGTATTTCTGCTGTGCTGTCTTTTAAGGCTTGATTTTAAACTCAATTTTGTGAGTATAATTATTGATTTTTACATTTTAATAAAAACCTTGTCAAACGGTATCACACTAGGTCGGTGCGCCCTCCATTCTTTTTTCCTTTCTCTTAGCTCTATGAATTCCCACGATTATGAGGAGGGCTGCAAGACTTTGGAAGATACCTTTTAATTGGATCACACTACCCCATAGTAAAAAATACCGGAGCACAAGAGATTTGTTTCTGTTTACTATGTCCAGTAACAGTCCAGTGGTTTAGAACCCCTTGTCTAGAGGGCAGAAAGTGAAAAGAAATCTCCCCAATGGACCATAGACAGCAAAAAGAAACCCTGACAGGGGTTTCATACGTTACCTACCCCATTTAAAATAAAAATTTTGGGCTCCAGATGCTTTATATCTTTAAAATAACACATATAATAAAACATATCTGCATTGTTGCTTTGCAAACACAGGCAATGAAAACGGCCCATTTTCTATATTGGTGTATTTAGATACAGAAAAAAAAATGCTTTCTTCATTTGTAGTATAGGTAGATTCTAACATAAAATTTTACATGAATAGAATCAGTTATGCCCAGTATTGCAATCAATAAATATTACTTTAGCAGGCGGACAGCTGGACTGCTCTGTACTCCTCATTAATCTTCAGACATGACTTCATTTTACGTGCAGAACTTCAAGGGGACTGCCATGTGAACAGTCACAAGGGTCTCAAAAGCTTTCCATTTAAAATGCTGATAAAAAGCTTTGTATTTACAGATATCACGAGAGAAGCACAATGGGCCAGATTCAGATACACTTAATATTGCGCTGCGTAATCGAAATACTCTACGCTGCCGTATTTTACCAGGCTCTACACCGAATCCTGGTAGATTTTTGCCCGTACGCTACGGCGACGTAGTCTATTTCTCGCCGCGTAATCGAAATACGTGATTAGGGGGCGTGAAGCATTTAAATTAAGCGCGTCCCCGCGGCGATCGAACTGCGAATGCTCCGTTCAGAAATTTCCCACCGTGCATTGCGCGAAATCACGTCGTTACGTCATTCATTGTTTGAGTAGCGGCGTTTACGAACATTCCTATTCCCGGACGACTTACGTAAAAAATAATAAAAAACGTCGGAAAACGTAGAAATTCGATGCGGGAACGACGGCCATACTTAACATGGGCTGTCTAATATTAGAGCAGCAAAAAGCTGGTATAGTTTTACGCAGCGAAAAGATGACTAAAGATGCCGTAAGAGATTGCGATTGAAGATCGTAATTTCGGGGATCGCCGGCAAAAGCTAATTTGCATACCCCGACGCGGAAAACGACAGGAAGTCCACCCAGTGGCCGCAATTTTATTGCAGCGTAGATCCGAAGGCGTACGAACACGTAATCCAGTCGAATTGAAGCCCGCAGCCGTCTATTCATGGTTTGAGCTTTCCGACTAGCTAAAAAACGCGCGTAATTTGAAATTACTCCAGTCTAACACCAGTTGGACAGGCGTAATGGCTCTCTGAATCTGGCCCAATGTATTTAGTAAAATGGATACATTAAAGGAGAAGTAAACCCTTTTTTGGAAAATATCTCCTTAACCGTGTAGGTTAACCACTTAAGGACCGCCTACTGCACATTTACGTCGGCAGAATGGCACGGCTTGGCACATCAACGTATATATACGTTGATTTTAGTACCCAGCCGTGGGTCGCGGGTGCGCGCCCGCGGGCGCGCGCCCGTTACCCGGTCCTAAGTTCTAGGATTCGGGGACACGATCGCCGCTGGAGTGCGGCGATCCGTCCCTGGAGCGGAAGAACGGGGAGAGCCGTGTGTACACACGGCTTCCCCGTGCTTCTCTGTGGCCGCAGCATCGATCGCGTCATCCCTGTAATAGGGGGACGCGATCGATGACGTCACACCTACAGCCACACACCCCTACAGTTGTAAACACACACATTAGGTCACACATCCCCTACAGCGCCACCTGTGGTTAACTCCCAAACTGCAACTGTCATTTCCACAGTAAACAATGCAATTTAAATGCATTTTTTGCTGTGAAAATGACAATTGTCCCAAAAATGTGTCAAAATTGTCCGAAGTGTCCGCCATATTGTCGCAGTCACGAAAAAAATCGCTGATCGCCGCTATTAGTAGTAAAAAAAAAAAAATTAATAAAAATGCAATAAAATTATCCCTTATTTTGTAAACGCTATCAATTTTGCGAAAACCAACCGATAAACGCTTATTGCAATTTTTTTTTACCAAAAATACGTAGAAGAATACGTATCGGACTAAACTGAGGAAAAAAAATGTTTTTTTATATATTTTTGGGGGATATTTATTATAGCAAAAAGTAAAAAATATTGCATTTTTTTTTAAATTGTCGCTCTATTTTTGTTAATAGCGCAAAAAATAAAAACCGCAGAGGTGATCAAATACCACCAAAACAAAGCTCTATTTGTGGGGAAAAAAGGACGCCAATTTTGTTTGGGAGCCACGTCGCACGACCGCGCAATTGTCAGTTAAAACGAAGCAGTGCCGAATCGCAAAAAGGGGCAAGGTCCTTTACCTGCATTTTGGTCCGGGTCTTAAGTGGTTAAGGAGATATTTATTGGACCTACAGGTAAGCCTTAAAGTGGATGTAAACCCACTCTCATCCTTTCTAAACTACTGCCATAATGGTGATCTATAAGGATATACATGCCTCCTGCATGTATCCTTTCCTGTCAAATGTCTCCCCTCTGTCTGTTATAAGAACTGAAAAACTGCAGATTCTGTAGGTGGGTCTGTTTTCTGGAGCTCTGTGGGTGGAGTCATGATGTCAGTAGGCTTCCCGCCCTCCTGTGTATTCCTTACACTAAATTCTGCTATGATCACTAACATCCAGTCAAAATCCAGAAAAGTAACCACATGACTTCAGAAAAGGGGTGGGGGTGGGGGTGGGAATTAAAAAATAATGCCTGTCCCCAGGCTAGTGCATGAAATGTGTAAATAACCTGTCACTCACAGCAAGGGGGCGGAACAGACCAAGGTTTTCTCTGTAAGGTGGCGTACACACGGCAGAATTCAGCAAGAAACTCGATGGGAGACGTATTCTGCCGAGGAAACCGGTCGTGTACACTTTTCGCCGAGAAACCCGTCGAGGAACTGGTTAAGCCAAAAAGAGAGCATGTTCTCTATTTCATCGATGGGCAATGGGAAAATTTGGCTCGACGAGTTTTTTGACTGCCGAACAAGGAACTCGATGGGGAAAACGATGTGTTTCGCCCGACGAGTTTCTCGGTCGTGTGTCTGTTTTATTCCACTGAACAATAAAAGAGTATTTCTCAGAGCTGGATTAAGTCTGTGTGGCAAGACTGGGCACAGATGATAAGAAATCTTATACATTGTGACATCAAAATAAATAAATAAAAATTTTCGGGTTTACATCCACTTTAATCTAGGCTTACCTGTCGGCTAAAGTGGTCTGTAAGGCCTTGTACACACGAGGGAATAAATCCGCTGAACATGGTCCGACGGACCATTTCAGCCGAAAAATCCGCTCGTGTGTAGGGGCAAACGGACCGTTCTGGCCGGATTCCTCCGGCGGAAAAATTTCGAAGCAGGTTTTGAAATTTTTCCGCCGGATAGCTGCCCGTCAGATATGTTCGCTGGTTAGTACGGCAAACCAGCGGACATATCTGCCCGCACATGCATCGTATCCTGTGAATGGATCCGACGCATGCGCGCGGAAGTGTTTACTTCCTGGTGCGGTGACGTGGCGGCGTCAACGTCACCGCCGCGTCACTGCGCTGTCCGCCGGCGGGGAATTTGATCCGATGGTGTGTACAGCCATCGGATCAAAACATCCCAGCGTAAATATGCGCTGTAAACGGTCCGGGGACCGTTTACATCGGATATATTCCATCGTGTGTACAAGGCCTAAGGGTTTACAACCACTTTCATTTTTGCAAACAAAAAGGAGTATGCTTCCTCTTATCAACTTCTGGATCAGTAAAGCTGGGTACACACTATAAGAAAATCAGACGATCTATCGTCTGGTTTTCCTCGATGTTTTGCAACAAGTTGAACCAGAGGATGGTAATAATTGTACAAAAATTGGCCAACGACAATTGCCTTTTTTTTTTTTGTTGATGTAACGACGTTGTAGCGTCCATTAGGAAGTGATGTATAGTATGTAGTAGTGTGACCCTAGCCACGCCTTTCAGCGCCATTATTGTGAGTGTTGTGGATGCTTTGTTCTGTCTATGGAATTTTAGTGGCAGTAGAAACAATCACATTTGCACAATGGATTATATTCCAGATGACTTGCAAACATCAGTTAATTCCATTGTTCGGACATTACAGAACCAGCTTTGAAATATCAAAATCTACAGGGGATCAAATAATTATTTTCCCCCCACTGTATATATCGTATAGCTGTGTCTTCAGATGTTTTCAAGCTTTTGGCCCCTTCACGTAGGCATTCCATCAGTCTGTTTTTGATCCATGATTACACAGATCAAAAGTGGACTGAAACCTAACCCCTATGGGTGGCAGGCTGTAAACAGACGTGCGTCTGCCCTTTATCCGCCCTCATCTGGATCCCTTCAGGTTCAATAGAATGAATGGAAATATGTTTTCGTCCAGTTACACTTTTACTGACCTAACCGAATGTGGGCAGATATAGGCTGAAGAACATCCGTTTACATCAGGCCACCAATAGGAATGATATGGATTATGGATCCCATTACAAGATGGAGGAAAAAGGATGTTGTATATGTGACAGAACGGAGGGTGCCAATGTAAAAAGGGGGCCTAAAGCAAAAGTGTAGACATATATAAAATGCCTCATCCAAACCAGTAATGTCCTCATTTAATAAAAAATCCTTACATTTCATTTTAACAGTACAGTACATTAGTCTGTCTTTATATTATGCCTTGTTTCCACTGAACGGAACGGTCCGGGTCGGTACATTTTGGAACAGTTAGAATGGTCCGGTCTATTCTGGTGAGCGTTTACACTGCAAGTCGGACCGTCAGGGGCCATTCAGGGTTTAGAAAAAATGCCTAGGGTGTCCACCAATCAGTGGAATGTATTGTAGCTCCGCCCTAACCAAACCGTTTCATTTTCTATGGCCCCACATCTAAAAACAGGACCCAGAATGGTCCGGTACGGTTCGGTTTTATGGCACACTTTCATAATGGAAACACCCAAAAAAGCGTACCGAACCAAACCGTATCAAACCGATCCGCTCAGTGGAAACGAGGCATTAGTGTAGCGCCCCCTTTACTTTCAGTGCGGGCACTAGTCTAAATTTAGCAGGAATGGGAGAGTTACCTTTCTCCCATTCACACAATTGTTCAGGATGGTAACCCGTTATTCCTGAAGTGTCCTTTGGGCCAGTCTGCACTCTGGGGATATGGTATCATCCCTGGTCCGCAGTTGGCGGCAGAGGGGTTTCTGAAAGAGCAAGCTTCCCCAGCAGCCAATTGGAGGAGTTTTCCCTTGTGGGGCATGCTGGGGAGGGTTATATCTGGACAGGTATCATTTGCTCAAGGCAGTTCTGCGGGGTCCTGGTTCCAGGTGCGGCATCCACCTTCAGGGTGCGCGCATCCATGGACCCCGCCAGCGTGGCCCACCTGGCCAAACTCACAGGCTATGCTGGACCTCAACCGGAGGTCAAAGGGGACCCCAGTACTCTACTGGGTTCCCAGTTCTTTTGAGGAGATCCCAGGCTGGGCGCTGTACGATTGGGGGATCGGTTTGAGTAGGACCCGGAGGCAGGTCTTCCAACAGGGCTTGAACGAACCAATCGGGGATCTGGTGACCGGGATGCTGAAAGATACACTTTGCTGTCATCCGTTGACCGATGCTAAAGAAAATCTACTGGGAGGATTCGCTCTGTTCACCCATCTAATTTACTGAAGAAATTGGCCGGTTGCAAAGGCCCTATAGCCAGGTCTGAGATAGAGAGATCTGTTCCTCCCAGCGATCCGGAGTGACACCTCGGCTGCCAGGTTAGTGTGGGGACCTGTCCATGGGCACTTTACCCGCTCCATTCGGGAGTGGCGACAAGTTCAACTATTGCTATTGTAGAGGGCAGGTCTGCCCTGTTCACATCCAGGCCTGATACCACAAGGTTCTCTTATCCTTCCTTCATCACCTTTCCTTTCCTTAAACTGAAGATGATGTTTGCCTTGTTGGATGCAAAAATAAAAACGCATTGAAAGAAACTTTATTGACTGTTTGGACATTCGCTCATTGCTCCGCTACTATTATTTCACCCCTAGACACCAGGGTAACTTGGTGTGCCAATCCCAGTCTTTAACCAGTGGCTCCTCCGGGGGTAGCGCTACATTAGCCTCCTGCAAATCAGTATTCAGGCTAGGAACACTGTAGCATGTTTTTCCTGCTGAAAACCTTTCCTTTCTACTAGCTTTTTTTTATTTTTTTATTCTGTGCACAACCTGAATCCATGAACACTCCAGGCCCACTTCTATCTCTAAGATGCCAAGAAGGGAACTGGGTGCATGGGCTATGTACAAACAGCATATAACAGTTACCTCTTATACTCGAGTTAAGCCGAAATTTTCAGCCCATTTTTTTTGGCTGAAAAACTACCCCTCGGCTTATACTCGAGTCAGCAGTAAAACATGTGTTTAAAAGCGGGTCTGCCGCTGTGTAATCCATATGCAGCCATACCTTTTCATTAGTAAAACAGCATGTGTCTGCCGCTGTGTAATTCAGACACCAGTCTATTCGGCCGTCCTTTGTAAGAAAGCCCCGCCTCCTCCTCGTCTGTGATAGGCGGAACACTGATACAGTTTCTCAGCATCGTATCAGTGTTCCTCTATCACGGAAGGATGAGGAGGAGGCGGGGCTTTCTTACAATTGACAGCCGAACAGACTGGATTACACAGCGGGAGACACACGAAAAGGTACGGCTGCATATGGGCACAGTGAGAGAATGCAACCATGGGCACAGTGAGAGACTGCAACCATGGGCACAGTGAGAGACCGCAACCATGGGCACAGTGAGAGACTGCAAACATGGGCACAGTGAGAGAATGCAACCATGGGCACAGTGAGAGACTGCAACCATGGGCACAGTGAGAGACTGCAACCATGGGCACAGTGAGAGACTGCAACCATTGGCACAGTGAGGGAATGCAACCATTGGCACAGTGAGATAATGCAACCATGGGCACAGTGAGAGACTGCAACCATGGGCACAGTGAGAGACTGCAACCATTGGCACAGTGAGAGAATGCAACCATGGGCACAGTGAGAAAATGCAACCATGGGCACAGTGAGAGAATGCAACCATGGGCACAGTGAGAGAATGCAACCATGGGCACAGTGAGAGAATGCAACCATGGGCACAGTGAGAGAATGCAACCATGGGCACAGTGAGAGACTGCAACCATTGGCACAGTGAGAGAATGCAACCATTGGCACAGTGAGAGACTGCAACCATGGACACAGTGAGAGAATGCAACCATTGGCACAGTGAGAGAATGCAACCATTGGCACAGTGAGAGAATGCAACCATGGGCACAGTGAGAGACTGAAACCATGGGCACAGTGAGAGACTGCAACCATGGGCACAGTGAGAGAATGCAACCATTGGCACAGTGAGAGAATGCAACCATGGGCACAGTGAGAGAATGCAACCATTGGCACAGTGAGAGAATGCAACCATGGGCACAGTGAGAGAATGCAACCATTGGCACAGTGAGAGAATGCAACCATGGGCACAGTGAGAGACTGCAAACAAACAATTCCCATGTGTGTAAATAATTACTCTGCACAATTCAATACTATATCAATAAAATGTATTTAAAAAGTTACTACCTGTGACTTATGCCGCGTACACACGATCACTTTTTGTGATGAAAAAAAACGACGTTTTAAAAAACGTCATTTAAAATGATGGTGTGTGGGCAAAACGTTGTTTTATGTCTTCAAAAAAACAACCAAAAAAAAAATTCGAACATGCTTGAATTTTTTGTGTCGTTTTTCAAAACGTCGTTTTTGTGTCATAAAAAGTGATGGTGTGTGGGCAAAACGATGTTGAAAACTACGTTTTTAAACCCGCGCATGCTCAGAAGCAAGTTATGAGACGGAGCTTCAATGGAACAGAGTGCCGTCGAACGTGGTGTACGTCACCACGCTTTGCTAGAGCATTTTGGAAAAACGATGGTGTGTATGCAACGTCGTTTTGGAAAATGAAGTTTGAAAAACGTCGTTTTGTTTCATCACAAAAAGTGATCGTGTGTACGCGGCATTATGCATATATTTAAACTATGTGTCTTTGTTAGACCACTAATTGATTTTGGACTTTATATGTTGTCCCCTGTCTGATAACTCCTCTTTTGTTGTCATGAGAAACAAAAAAATCAATAAAAATGGTTAATTATTAAAAAAACACCCATAAATGATTCAAACCTTAGTGAGCTAATCTATACAACGGAATGATGTAGTGCAACTTATGAAAATAATATAATACAAGTGCAAACAATTGTGCAAAAAATGTGTACAAAATATATATATATACAGTAAAACCTTGGTTTGAGAGTAACTTGGTTTGAGAGCGTTTTGCAAGACAAGCAACATTTTTTAAGAAATGTTGCCTTGATATACAAGCGATGTCTTTATATAAGAGTAGCGTCATGTCACAACTAAGTACAAAAAAGGAGAGAGGAAGCTCTAAGTGTAGCAATATGGTTACATTTAATGAAGGTACAACATTTAGCAACTTATTGCTACACTTAGAGGTGCCTCTCTTCTCTTTTATACCCTGTAAAAAAATGCTTTGATATACAAGTGCTTTGGATTACAAGCATGTTTCTGGAATGAATTATGCTCGCAAACTAAGGTTTTACTGTATGTATATATATATATATATTTATATATATATATATAAAATCCGATGTATGTTCTAAAATATCAAAGATGAAAACGATAAAAGTGCAAATGTTTGTTTGTGGTTGTGCTACATAATTCTGTTGTAACAATTCCCATAGCCTTGAATATTCTGCTTCCCGAAGAAAACATCTAAAAGTTGTCAACATTCTCAGCTAGTGTCAGTTTTTTTGGGGGAGGGATTCCCACATTTCTAATGAACTAACAGTAAAGAACACTTTTTGCAAGGGGTTGTAAACCCTCATGTCTTTTCACCTTAATGCATCATATGCATTAAAACAACCCCTTTAAGCTCTTGATTCCAACCGCTATAGCAATAATAAACAAATTGAACAGCATTGGCCCCAAGACAGAACCCTGGCATGCACAACTTTAGATGATTTAAAAAATTTGTAATTCAATAACTACTCCATAGACCTGTTCATATAACCAGTTTTCTATCCATGTACAGTACATACCATGGCAAGAAAAAGAATGTGAACCACTTGTAATTAAAGGGATTCTAAAGGGGAAAAAAATAGCAATCATGTTATACTTACCTGCTCTGTACAATGATTGTACACAGAGTAGTCCCAAACCTCCTCTGTTTTGGTCTCCAGCCAGCAGTCCTGGCTCCTCCCCCCTGCCGAGTGCCCCCAATAACAAGCTTCGTGCTATGGGGGCATTGGAGCAGGCTCACTCCTGGGCCTTCACACTGGAGAGTGAGTGGCTATTTTTAGCATTATAGCGCCTGCAAAGCGCCTCAGTGTGAAAGGGGTCTTAAACAAATGTTAATGCCTAAGCACAATTTTGCAACTTTGACATGTGTACATATCACGTCTACTTTATGCATCCAGGTGGATTATACCATGTTTTTTTCAGAACAAATTGGGCTTTCATTTGGTGGTAAATACTAATAAATACCTCCTGTTTTTTTTTTTTTTTTATCAAAAAAAAACTGTCCCAAAATAGTAGAATTTTTTTTTTTTTTAAAGCTGTACATTTCCTATTATTATCATAATTGTCACCAAGGAACAACCCAAAATAACTTCTTCTGCTCCTGACGATTGCAGCGATACCACATATGTGTATGTTATTGTTGTTTGTACCCGTAGTACAGCCCAGAAATAATAGTGCGCATTTTGCTTTTTTTGTCCTACCAAAAATACACCAACACTAACATTGACACTAATAAAAAAAAAAGGTTAAAAACCTTTCCCAAAATATACTGGCCTGACCTTGACCTTTGACCCTTACTTAACCCTGGCACTGACCTAAATGAGGTATTTTTTTCTTATTATTTTTTATTTACTTTTCCCCCAAATGTTTTTTTGCCCTCTCTGCAAGGAGAGATAACTCATAGAGCGAGATACACAGGGGCGGGCTTTACAGTGACGGATCGCTGTGGTAGCCAATCAGAGGACTTCCACAGCGATCAGGTGACCCGTAATCGGGAGTTCCGGGTTTTGGAACTTGGGCTTGTGGTGAGGCCCCGTTCTCTGTGCTGACAGATACTGGGGCGGCGTGCAAGGGTTAAACATTTATTAGGTGCAGTATTTTTTTTTCAGCAAAAGTTAGACTTGACTTCCCATATCCAATTTCTCAGTTACTTCCTCATAGAATGATAACATGTTGTCTTTTATAAATCCATGCTGGTTGTGACTTCTCTTATCTTTCCCTCAAATACCTTACATACTGTTGATGTTAGGCTGGCTGGTGTGTAGTTTCCGTGTATACATTTGGTATACAGTATTGCTTAACTACACAGTGCAGAGAGACCAGGCACTTAGGGCCGACCTTATCATGTTGTTGTTGGAGGTCCATCATTAACCTGTGTTGCTTTAGATGCAGTTGAAATAAAGGAGGTCAGAACATGGCTGTGACATGTATGTCTGGATTAAAAAGCTGGATGAAAAAAAGTATAAACTTTTTGGCATGTAAAACAGTTCAAAAGCATGTATTTTAGCCTAGACTTCCATTTGAAGTCTCATGTTCACCCAGGGCTGGACTGGGACAAAAATGTGGCCCTGGACTTCATCCAGACCGGCCCAGGGCACAACACATCAGGGTACGGTACAGAGCTCAGCACACCAGGGCACAGCACATCAGGGTACAGCACATCAGGGCACAGGACACATCAGGGTACAGGGCACAGCACATCAGGGCACGGGGCACATCAGGGCACAACACGTACAGGTCACATCCAGAGGTGTATTTAGGTTTTGTGCTGCCCTAGGCCTGACTAAACTTGCGCACCCCCTAATTTAAATATGAACCACCCCTTCCTGTCAAAGCCACACCCCTTCTCTTTAAGACCCACCCTGTCATATTCATGGGAAGAGGACAGAGGGACGCCGTGGGTGACGGAGAGAGGGACGCCGTGGGTGACGGACAGAGGGATGCCGTGGGTGACGGACAGAGGGACGCCGTGGGTGATGGACAGAGGGACGCCGTGGCTGACGGACAGAGGGACACGGACAGAGGGATGCTGTGGGAGACGGACAGAGGACAGATGCCGCTTGCGGCCTTTTCTCAGGATCATCGCGAGCTTCGGGCAGGATGTTTTAGGCGAGGCCGCATCTTCGGCCTAGTCCTCAGAGCGCTGGTCATATGGAACAAATTTTTTTTTTGTGCCCATGTCTACCTTCCCAGCCAAGACCCCACTCGCCAGGACGCTATTTCTAGTCGCCATGGTGACTGGATTTTGCCGAGCCCTGGGTTACAGCGTGGCTACCTCTGTGGTGGTGCGGGTACAGCGTGGCTCCCTCTGTGGTGGTGCGGTTACAGCGTGGCATCCTCTCTGGTGGCGCGGGTACAGCATGGCTTCCTCTCTGGTGGCGCAGGTACAGCGTGGCTCCCTCTCTGGTGGTGCGGGTACAGTGTGGCTCCCTCTCTGGTGGCGCGGTACAGCGTGGCTCCCTCTCTGGTGGCGCGGGGTACAGCACGGCTCTCTGGTGGCGCAGGGTACAGCACGGCGTGGGGTAAATCGCGGCTCTCTGGTGGTGCGGGGTACAGTGTGGCTCCCTCTCTGGTTTCTCAAGCACAGTATTCTCTTTCGCGCCTCTTCTAACACCCCCTCCCTCCAGCAGAGTGCTTGCATGCTGGGGGCTGTAGCTTAGTGTCTATGGACACACTGGGGCCAGAGACTTTATTTCCCATGATGCCCCCCCCCAGAGTCTTGTGATTGGCCCTCTGCCGCCCCCCGCAAAGTGCCGCCCTAGGCCTGGACCTTGTCGGCCTAGGCCAGAATACATCCCTGGTCACATCACATCAGGGTACAGGGCACAGCATATCAGGGCCTATCACAGCACACCACATTGAGGCACAGGGCACATCAGGGCACAGAACACATCCGGGCAGGGGCACATCGGGGCACATCATATCACATCAGGGCACATAGCACATCAGGGCACAGGGCACATCGCACATCAGGGCACAGGGCACATAGTACATCAGGGCACAGGGCACATCAGGACATGGGGCACATAGTACATCAGGGCACAGAGCACATCAGGACACAGGGCACATCAGGGCACAGAGCACATCAGGACACAGGGCACATCAGGGCACATAGTACATCAGGGCACAGGGCACATATACATAGTACATCAGGGCACATCAGGACACACAGCACATGAGGGCACGGAGCACAGGGCACATAGTGGCACATAGCACATCAGGGCACGGAGCACAGGGCACATAGTGGCACATAGCACATCAGGGCACATAGTACATCAGGGCACAGGGCACATAGCACATCAGGACACGGGGCTCAGGGCACATAGTACATCAGGGCACATCAGGACACGGGGGCACAGGGCGCACATCAGGGCACATTGTTTACCAGCCAGCATGCAGAGTAGCGCAGGCAGGAAGCGTGTGTAATAAGTTCTCTCTCGTGTCTCGCTGATGTAACAAGCAAATGGGGATGGACGAGAAGAGAGGAGGGGCCGTCGCCTGCTCTACTCTGCATGCTGGCTAAGTGGCTAAATCTCGATCTACCCGTCAATCACCAGCTGTCAGCAATTGACGGGTAAATCGCCGCGAACCTCCGACCGGCCCACTGAGCCATCATCCCACCGGGAATCTCCCGATAGTCCCAATGGCCAGTCTATCCCTGTGTTCACCTAAAGCTTTGTGTGCACCAAATGCCTTTGCAAACCCAGATATTACCTTGTATTTGTAACAGTGACATCATCACTGTGCTGTACAGCCCAGATCTGTGGGGGAAACCCAGCAGGCCCCACCCAAAGGGTGGATCTGATTTAAATCAAGTCGATTTAAATCACAATTTAAAACACTAGTTAAAAAGGTTTATGCCGGGTACACACGATAATTTTTCGGCATGAAAAAAAACAACATTTTTTAAAACGTCATATAAAATGATTATGTGTGGGCTTCACATCGTTTTTCGGCTTCTGAAAAATGTCCAAAAAAAAATTCGAACATGCTGCATTTTTTCATGTCGTTTTTCAAAATGTTGTTTTTCGTGTTGTAAAAAATGATCGTGTGTGGGCAAAAACAACGTTTTAAACCCGCGCATGCTCAGAAGCAAGTTATGAGACGGGAGCGCTCGTTCTGGTATGACTACCATTCATAATGGAATAAGCACATTCATCACGCTGTAACAGACAGAAAGCGCGAATTGTCTTTTACTAACAAGGAATCAGCTAAAAGCAGCCCAAAGGCGAATAGAACTTCCCCTTTAGGCCACGTACACACGATCAGACCGGTCCAATGAAACGGACCGTTTTCATCGGACCACGCTGAAGTGGTCTGATAGTCTGATGTGCTTACACACCATCGGACCAAAAATCAGATCAGACCAAAACGCGGTGACGTAGAACACACCGACGTGCTGAAAAAAGGAAGTTCAATGTGGGCAACATCGTTTTTAATGATGAAGTTGAAAAAACTTTGTTTTTTGTTTTTTTTATGCCAAAAAAGGATCGTGTGTACGCGGCATTAGTCTAAATCAACTTGATTTAAATCATATTTTTTAAAGAGCAACTGTCATTTCTATCTTGCAGCAGATTCTCTTGTGACTCACCGACAGTCCGATTCACTTTAATGTGACGGCTGGTGATGCAGCAGTGACACAACAAGGTGAGGGACGTGGCGGCAGCAGGTGAGTGGATGCCCACTAACAGGCGCTGCTATGATGGATCTGAAATGACAGGTGCTCTTTAAATGTAAGGACTTATTCTTGCTGGTAGTTAGAATCTTTATTATTTGCAAACAAAATTAAGGTTTCCTGTTTAGAATAATAAGCTGGCAGGTTAGTAAAACAGTGATATCAGAACCGATTTAATCATACAGTTTGTAGTGTACATAGATTTGCAAAACAATGAGATAAAGGAATATTTCTGAACTTTGTTTTATCTCATGGTTACTGTGAAATTGTGTGAATGCCTCAATGCAGCGCACGTTATCTCACCTTGCAGAGCTTGGATTCATCGAATGAGTTTACCAAAAATGTAAATAATGTAGGATATACAGCCTCATGCTACATAACTAAGCTCCAATTAATGCTGAATAAACTAAATTATTAATGTATTTTAAATACAAAAATATCTTTAGATAGATTTTTACTCCAAAATAATTTTATTAAAATAAATTTGATAAAAATCGAAAAAATTGATTTAATCACTTGCTGACCGCCGCACGCCGATATACATCGGCAGAATGGCAGGGGCAGGCAAATGACTGTACTTGTATGTCCCTTTGACTTTGCCGCCTGCCGCATGCCTCATGAGTGCAACCGCAGGTTGCTTTCAAAATATTTATTTCAAAATTGTCGCTTTATTTTTGTTTATAGTGTAAAAAATAAAAACCGTAGAGGTGATCAAATACCACCAAAAGAAAGCTCTTTTTGTGGGAAAAAAAGGACGCCAATTTCGTTTGGGAGCCATGTCGCACAACTGCGCAATTGTCAGTTAAACCGACGCAGTGCCGAATCGCAAAAAGGTGCCTGGTCATTGACCAGCAATATGGTCCGGGGCTGAAGTGGTTAACAACCGAGTCATCAGATGTCAGCAGAGTTTTTAATAAAGGACTTGCTAAAGGGGGCTTCCAGATGCCAATAAGCCCAATGCCCACAGACCCCCCACAACAACTGGCCAGGGTCGTGTAGAAGAGGCCCTTGTCCCCCCCTTGTGTGGGGAAAAAAAGGACATACATTTTGTTTGGGAGCCACGTCGCACAACTGGGCAATTGTCAGTTAAAGCGACGCAGTGCCGAAAAGCAAAAAGTGGCCTGGTCAGTTGGTAGCCAAATTGGCGGTTAAATAGCGTTGGAAGGCAGCTCCTGCGCATAGGCAAAGTGTCACACTGAAATATACACAACACATCAAGATTCATATAGGAATAGACATGGATCTTGAATTTACACAATGCAATGCTGCACTCTTATCCAGCTGATATCTCACTTGGGTTTTCTCAAAAAAAACATGATGGAGAGAGAGCAGAAGAAGCAATAAATCCAAGTCTCCAATAAAAAGCCAGAAGGCAGAAGGTTAGGTTACCCCCCTGAGATAGAGTTGTTTTGTTTATTGCATTGCTTTTGGCTACACGACCATCCAATAAATCATTGCATGTTCCAAGTACAGTAAAGACAGCTGGGCTAGCGTGCGGATTAGTCCATCTTCAGCGGCACGTGTGCTCAGGTAGGGATTCCATGTAAATCCATAGATTCCAGGCTGACGTAAACTAACCTTACACGTCTTTGTAATCTGAAACCTCGTCCCATGTGACACCAGACTGACATATCCAAGGAAAATTCGACCCCAAGGAACAAAGCCATTGTACAAGCAGAGAGATAGAACTACACAGAATACTCTGCCATCCCAGGATTTCATATTTCACCAAACACACATTATCCTGCACAAAATCTGATCCTAGATTCTTACCTAATATAAGCACCTTCAGTATATCTAATGTTGTGACCTTTTAATTAACGCCCATAAAAAATAAATTAAAAAATAAACACGGATAGGAGAAAAAATCAAGCAATTAATAAAAACTGCTATAATGGACAAACAAAAGTTTCAGCTCCTTCATACTTTCACCTACAGACGCCAAACAATCTTTAATGTTCAGTTTGATATCTTTTACAGTTTTTGTGAAAAAGCTGTTTAAGTTTAGTGATCATTTCAGGAAATTTTATCGATTATACAGAGTGTGTATTGGGCTTATTCTTTGCAAACTTTTAATGAAATTCATGTTTATTTTAAAACTATTCCTACTTTTCCAACTTGGGTTGTCCCGATACTAGTATCAGTATCGGGACCGATACTGAGCATTTGCGATATAGTATTGGGACCGATACTGAGTATTTGTAATGCTCCCGATGCTTCACCTGATATTTTTTTTGTGAGCGGAGAGCGGGCTGAGAGGGGGAGGAGAGCGGGCTGAGAGGGGGAGGAGAGCGGGCTGAGAGGGGGCGGAGAGCGGGCTGAGAGGGGGCGGAGAGCGGGCTGAGAGGGGGAGGAGAGCGGGCTGAGAGGGGGCGGAGAGCGGGCTGAGAGGGGGCAGAGAGCGGGCTGAGAGGGGGCTGAGAGGGGGCGGAGAGCGGGCTGAGAGGGGGCAGAGAGCGGGCTGAGAGGGGGAGGAGAGCGGGCTGAGAGGGGGAGGAGAGCGGGCTGAGAGGGGGTGGAGAGCGGGTTGAGAGGGGGCGGAGAGCGGGCTGAGAGGGGGCAGAGAGCGGGCTGAGAGGGGGCAGAGAGCGGGCTGAGAGGGGGAGGAGAGCAGGCTGAGAGGGGGAGGAGAGCGGGCTGAGAGGGGGTGGAGAGCGGGTTGAGAGGGGGTGGAGAGTGGGCTAAGAGGGGGCGGAGAGTGAGCTGAGAGGAGGCGGAGAGCGGGCTGAGAGGGGGCGGAGAGCGGGCGGAGAGCGGGCTGAGAGGGGGCAGAGAGCGGGCTGAGAGCGGGCTGAGAGCGGGCTGAGAGGGGGCAGAGAGCGGGCTGAGAGAGGGCGGAGAGTGGACTGAGAGGGGATGGAGAGCAGGCTGAGAGGAGGCTGAGAGCGGGCAGGGAGGGGCGGAGAGCGGGCTGAGAGGGGCGGAGAGTGGGCGGAGAGCAGAGCAGTCCTCGGGTATGTAAAATGTCACTAATGGGGAAGAGAGAGGAGAGCTGCTGCCACCGTCTGGTTGATCAGCACTCAAGGAACATAACAGCTTTCATTTAAATAGCTGTGTGTTCCCCTCCGTGCATCGTCATATATAGTCCGTCCCCCTTTTCCGGGCACTTTGATAGACAGATCACCCATCCCAGGATTGGACAGGTGATCTGTCTATCAAAGTGCCTGGACAAGGGGGAGGGGCTATATATGACGACGCGTGGCGGGGAACACACAGCTATTGAAATGAAAGCTGTTATGTTCCCCGCGCGCTGATCAACCAGACGGCGGCGGCGGCAAAGCTGCATTTGGGGACACATGGCTGCATTTGGGGACATGGCTGCATTTGGGAACACAAGGCTGCATTTGGGACACAAGGCTACACAAGGCTGCATTTGGGGATACAAGGCTGCATTTGGGGACACAAGGCTACACATGGCTGCATTTGGGACACAAGGCTACACATGGCTGCATTTGGGACACAAGGCTACACATGGCTGCATTTGGGACACAAGGCTACACATGGCTGCATTTGGGACACAAGGCTACACGTGGCTGCATTTGGGGACACAAGGCTGCATTTGGCGACACAAGCCTACACATGGCTGCATTTGGGGACACAAGGCTACACATGGCTGCATTTGGGACACAAGGCTACACATGGCTGCATTTGGGGACACAAGGTTGCATTTGGGACACAAGGCTACACAAGGCTGCATTTGGGGACACATGGCTGCATTTGGGGACACAAGGCTACACATGGCTGCATTTGGGACACAAGGCTACACATGGCTGCATTTGGGACACAAGGCTACACATGGCTGCATTTGGGGACACAAGGCTGCATTTGGGACACAAGGCTACACAAGGCTGCATTTGGAGACACAAGGCTGCATTTGGGGACACAAGGCTACACATGGCTGCATTTGGGGACACAAGGCTACACATGGCTGCATTTGGGACACAAGGCTACACATGGCTGCATTTGGGACACAAGGCTACACATGGCTGCATTTGGGACACAAGGCTACACATGGCTGCATTTGGGACACAAGGCTACACATGGCTGCATTTGGGACACAAGGCTGCATTTGGGGACACAAGGCTACACGTGGCTGCATTTGGGACACAAGGCTGCATTTGGGGACACAAGGCTACACGTGGCTGCATTTGGGGACACAAGGCTACACGTGGCTGCATTTGGGACACAAGGCTGCATTTGGGGACACAAGGCTACACGTGGCTGCTTTCGGGGACACAAGGCTACACGTCGTTGCATTTGGGACACAAGGCTGCATTTGGGGATACATGGATGCATTTGGGGACACAATTGTGGACACATGGCTGCATTTGGGGACACATAGACACATTTAAAAAAAAAGTATCGGTAATTGGTATTGGCGAGTACATGAAAAAAGTATTGGTACCTGTACTCGGTCCTAAAAAAGTGCTATCGTGACAACCCTATTTCCAACTATTCTCACTTCTTCAACTTTTTCTTACGGATTTAAGCTATTCATCCAGTTGGCTTTAGCAGTTCAGCCATTCAGAATTCCCACGCATTCTCTGCAGGAAATGCATTTTTTAGTTCCTGTATAATAATAATAATAATTATGATCTCCTCTGTAAAGGACAACATTATTCCCACTGACCACCAATGTAAGGTCCATTCCTCCCTCTGACCCCTATTATTTAATTTTAGCTGGGGTCCTCCTGTCCCCCAGGACCTGAAAATGATTTCAAGGGTTCCTTGGAGGGTAAAATGTTGCGAAAGTCTGATCTACAATAAAAAAAAAAATTCTGAATAAAACCAGATCTGGTTTAGAAGGTAAACATGTTGATCTTCTCAGCTTATTTGTATGTAGAATTTCGTATTTGTGCGATATCTTCTGACCAACAACAATCTACACAAGTGTGAAAGTCATGTCACTGTGAAACCATACACACATTCTATGTAAATGTATACACATGTTGGATAAATACAAGCTGATAACATCTGATAGAAAGACCTCAGACACACACTGCTTCCTGTCTCATGCACGACATCTACGCCATCAGAAGACCACACGCTAACAGGGATCCGTGTAACATGTGATCTATTCACTAAAGCAGGGGTCTCAAGCTGGCGGCCCTCTAGCTGTTGCAGAACTACAAGTCCCATGAGGCATTGCAGGCTGACAGTTACAAGCATGACTCCCTCAGGCAGAGGCATGATGGGACTTGTAGTTCCACGACAGCTGGAGGGCCACCAGTTTGAGACCCTTGCACTAAATAAACAATACCAACTTGTGTTTATTTCTCATTCCCTACAATAAGTCAAAGGTTACACCCAATACAAAGACCACCTCTAGCACTGAGACCTACAAAGGTAATCAGGACCCCCCAAACTTCAGCAAACTTCTTGGCTCCCCCCCAGAAGTCATATAACTGCAGCACACTCAGCCTCTTACACATACAGCTCTTCATGTTGATACCTCAGGGAAGCCTTCATGGAGAATATCCTGTAGACTGCCCCTTGCCAGATAAGCGATCATCATCTACAGATGACAAGAGCCGATCCCTCTTTATATCCACGGCAGTGACCTGGCTGGCTGTAGGCACACAGAGGCAGCAGATGCCATCAGGGATAACACTGGTCCTCTCTGCCCGCTGGAGACTTCAGAGTACAGCTGAAGGGAGGGAGGGAGGGAGGGAGGGAGGGGGAGACTGCAGAGACACTGAGCATGCGTGTAATGGGATCTCCTAGCAGTGTGAGAGGTGTCAGCCTAAACCTCACTATGACAACCAGCAGTTTATAGGATGGAGACACAGGAAGGAATAACACAAAACAGATGCTAAGCTCTGCATCAGCACGCTGCTGTGCTTACTAAAAACCCAGAACACCCACTCCCAAAATACGTATTAACCACTTCAGCACCGGAAGGATTTACCCCCTTAATGACCAGGCCATTTTTTTGCGATACGGCACTGCGTCCCTTTAACTGACAACTGCGCGGTCGTGCGACGCTGTACCCAAAAAAAATTGACGTCCTTTTTTTCCCACAAATAGAGCTTTCTTTTGGTGGTGTTTGATCACCTCTGCTGTTTTTATTTTTTGCGCTATAACTAAAAAAAAGAATGACAATTTTTATTTTTTTTAAAACAAGAATTTTTGCTATAATAAATATCCCAAATAAAAAAATAAACAAACATTTCTTCATCAGTTTAGCATTCTTATGTATTATGTATTTTTTTACCTATTTTTGGTAATAAAACGCAATAAGCAATTGTGCAAAAGTTATAGCGGCTACAAAATAGGGGATATATTTATTGAATTTTTATTATTATTATTTATTTTTACTAGTAATGGCGGTGATCAGCGATTTTTATTGGGACTGCGACATTGCGGCAGACAGATCGAATACTCTTGCCACTTTTTTTGGGACCAGTGACATTATAACTGTAATCAAAGCTAAAAGTAGCCACTGATCGCTGTATATATGACATTGGCAGGGAAGGGGTTAACACTAGGGGGTGATCAAGGGGTTAAGTGTTCCCTAGGGAGGTGTGTCTAATGCCTCGTACACACGGCTGGACTTTCGGAGATAAAAGTCAGACGGGCTTTTTTTCTCACAAAGTCCGACCGTGTGTAGCCTGCATCTGACCTTTTTGGTCGGAAGTCTGACGGACCTTAGATCAAGATTCTTTGTGGGGGTGAGTGGACTGACTGAGAGTATAGAAAAATCGCTGTTTCTGATCACTAAGAACAGCAGATCTCTACTCTCCTACTCCCCTACTACGCTACGACAGAATGGGGATCTGTTTGTTTTCAATAACATCACGGCCACACGCATTGGTTCTGGTCGCCTGCTATAGCCATTAAAGGGACCACCGTACCGGTACAGTGATTTGCGCAGCCGAGCCATTCTGCGGCAGTAAAACTGCAGTGGCTGTTTGGCAAGCAGTTAAAGGGGTTGTAAAGGAACAAAAATGTTTCCCTAAATTGCTTCCTTTACCTTAGTGCAGTCCTCCTTCACTTACCTCATCCTTCCATTTTGCTTTAAAATGTCCTTATTTCTTCTGAGAAATCCTCACTTCCTGTTCTTCTGTCTGTAACTCCACACTGTAATGCAAGGCTTTCTTCCTGGTATGAAGAAAGCCTCTTGAGGGGGGAGGGGGCGGGCAGGCAAGTCAGGACACTCTCTACTTTGCAGATAGAGAAAGGAGCTGTGTGTTAGTGGGCGTCCTGACCCTCCTACTCGCCCCCTCACCCCTCAAGAGGCTTTTTCCACACCAGGGAGAAAGCCTTGCATTACTGTGTGTAGTTACAGACAGAAGAACAGAAAGTGAGGATTTCTCAGAAGAAATAAGGACATAAAAGCAAAATCGAAGGATGAGGTAAGTGAAGGAGGACTGCACTAAGGTAAAGGAAGCTATATATCATACCTTTACAACCCCTTTAAATGTGATCTGCATAACAAAGGAAAATAAATAGTCATAAAAATAAGAACATTGTACTTACCCTAAAATCTTTTCTTGAAGTTTATTGGTAGCTACATATAAGCCACGTGTCATAGATTTTCTACCATCCTGTGCCCCTTTATCAGACAATAATATTTTTTTTTATACTTGCTTCATTTTTTTTTTTAAGTCCAATGAGGGATAGAGTATACGGGGGTTATTTACTAAAGGCAAATCCAACTTTGCACTAAGAGTGCACTTGGGAGTAAAGTCGCTGTAGATCTGAAGGGGACATGCAAGGACAATAAAAAACAGCATTTTAGCTTGCACATGATTGGATGGTAAAATCAGCAGAGCTTCCCCTCAGATCTACAGCGACTGCACACCCAAGTGCACTTCAGTGGATTTGCCTTTCGTAAATAACCCCCATACTGTATAATTGTAGCATAGTCTACAACGTGTTTTTTGCTAGGTGCACATAATAACACGTCATAAACTGTTCTACAAACCTGTATTCCTCAATAGACAATGAAGAAAATAATACTTTTATACTTGCCATAAAACCTTCTTTTGAAGTCCACTAAGGGGTTAAGGGACACAGGATTGTAGAATATGGCATGTGGGATATATATACAGTGTGTATAATATATATATATATATATATATATATATATACATACAGCTGCTAAAAACACACGTCACAGACTACCCTACAGTCCTGTGTCCATCAATGGTTGATGAAAACATTTATTATTCAAATTTCTAACTGGCCACTGTGGTAATGTTAGAATTATCCCTTGATAAAAATAAAGATAGGTAACAAAGGTTCACCTGTTCATGCAGCACGTCAGTGACACACACTATTCTTCTGAATATCTCATATGTAAGTATGCACAATGCATTGGTGCATATTGTTAAAAAAATAATTTATGTATGCATGTCAAGGAGCCCATTGAAACCAATGGAAGTGAATGAAAGCTCATCAAAATGTATGATAAAGCACACAGTGATACAAGTGCAAGGTGTGAACAGACCCTCAGAGATTGCTTGTAGTGCTGGAATTACGTATTGTCCTGTATTACGTAGTTACTGTCAGGTTCATAGAGATGCCTCTGGAAATGTAGATTAAGACTGGCTTCACACCTGTGTTTCCAGTAATTCAAGTTATACCGCGTGTTACTTTGGCACATTGTAATGCATGAACAGTGGTGCAGTGCATTGCGGTGCTATTCATTTTGAATGACACCCTAATGCACCTTGCAAACACACTCAAAAGCAGCCCACATTGCAGAAATCGGAGAGATTTGTATTTTGCGGTCAGTTGCACTAAAAAAAAGGTCCCTGTCTGATTTTTTTGTGTGTTGACAGAGTCTTTGTTCACATCTATGCGGCTGCACTTGATGCCTTTTTCAGGCATGTTTTGCAGTGCATTTTGCATTTTTAAACCCTTGTTTCTGCATGCAATTTTCATGCATTTTTTTCTCTTTAAAACGCACATTGTACATTGCTGGCTGCTTAACAATGGGGCAGGAAGCTGGCTGCTGTATTCTTAACCAATGAGTCATCAGCTGTCATTAGGCTTCCCCAACCAGGTCCATACTTGGCCCTTTGGGTCTGGTATGGATTCAGAGATGACCCCCTCACGCAAAATTTAAAAAAAATGGCATGTCCCCCCCCCCCCCCAAATCCACACCAGACCCTTACCTGAGCATGCAGCCCGGCAGGTCAACAGGGAGGGTACGAGCGAACGCCCCCCCACACCTGAACCATGGGTGCTTTGGGGCGGTGGGCTCTGCCCCTGCACCAAAGCACTTTGTTGATGGGAGACAAGGGCCTCTTCTACACGACCCTGGCCAGTTGTTGTGGGGGTCTGTGGGCATTGGGCTTATTGGAATCTGGAAGCCCCCTTTAACAAGTCCTTTATTAAAAACTCTGACATCTGATGACTCATCGGTTGTTAACCACTTCAGCCCCGGACCATATTGCTGGTCAATGACCGGGCACCTTTTTGCGATTCGGCACTGCATCGATTTAACTGACAATTGCGCGATTGTGCAACGTGGCTCCCAGACAAAATTGACGTCCTTTTTTTCCCACAAAAAGAGCTTTCTTTTGGTGGTATTTGATCACCTCTACGGTTTTTATTTTTTGCGCTATAAACAAAAATAGAGAAACAATTTTGAAAAAAATGAATATTTTTTTACTTTTTGCTGTAATAAATATCCCCAAAAATATATAAAAAAACATTTTTTTCCTCAGTTTAGGCCGATACGTATTCTTCTACATATTTTTCGTAAAAAAAATCACAATAAGCGTTTATTGATTGGTTTGCGCAAAAGTTATAGCGTCTACAAAAAAGGGGATAGTTTTATGGCATTTTTATTAATATTTTTTTTTTACTAGCAATGGCGGCGATCAGCGATGTTTATCGGTACTGCGACCTAATGGCGGACACATCGGACACTTTTGACACATTTTTGGGACCATTAGGATTTTTATAGCGATCAGTGCTATAAAAATGCGTTGATTACTATAACAATGCCACTGGCAGGGAAGGGGTTAACACTAGGGGCGAGGAAGGGGTTAATTATGTTCCCTGTGTGTGTTCTAACTGAAGGGGGGGTGGGACTGACTAGGGGAAATGACTGATCGCTGTTCATACATTGTATGAACAGACGATCTGTCATTTCTCCCCCTGACCCACACACGCAGCTCCCGATTCTCGGTCTGTAACGAGTGATCGCAAGTGCCCGGCGGTGATCGCGCCCGACGGGCACGCGCGCCAGCACCAGGGGCGAGCGGGCAGCGCGCATGCGCCCCTATTGGCTGAAATGCGAGATGACATAATAGTACGTGATCTCGCGCAGCCGAGCCGACCTGCCACCGTAAAACTGCTGCGGCTGGTCGGCAACTGGTTAAGGACGGTTTCCTCACTGCCAGAATGGATGGCCAATGAATGGTGTAGCCCACCTGATTTCCAGGGCCAAAGGACACATTTTAAGGGACTGAACAGTCTTGGGATTAGGGATTGATCAATATCGTTTTTTCGGTGCCGATACAATACCAATATTTCGGCCACCTCTCAGGCCGATAGCCAATGTTGTCTGCCGATATTCTGTACATTTAAAAAAAAAAAAAAACATTTTACACACTTTTCTTTTTATCACTGTTATTGCTTTCACAAGAAATGCAAACATCCCTTGTGAAAGTAATAGGCAGTGACAGGTACTCTTTATGGAGGGATGCCAGTAATCCGGGAAGTAGCGTCATGACATTGTTTCCGGGTTACTAGATCCGAGACCCGACCGAAGCTTCGGCATTGTTCGGGTTTTTGGCCAGCCGACGAACATGCCAGGTGTTTGCTCTGGCCTCCCGGTGAGATGGGAGGGCCGGGCGAGCGGTGGAAGGTGGCAGGAGGGGGGGTGTCTCCCCCACAGCTTGTAATAACAGCCAAGTGGCTGCCGAACGGCATCGGTTGTTATTACAAGAAGGCCGACCATATTCTCTATAGTACAACACTGGGGTGATGCCTGCAGCTGCGGTACAACCCCTTGAAGCAATACAATACAATACAAAAAAAAAAAAAGAATATCGGGTGCCGATAATCGGCCCCACCGATAATCAATCGATCCCTACTTGGGACTGTTGGTAAATTTTTGTTCAATCGGCGCTTGCAGCCAGTCAACTGCAGCATTGATCAGTGTATTCTGACCCCAGAGGAGTCTCTATGTCAAAATACAATAGCTCAGTATGGAAGATTCCCACAGCCACCTCGTATGTGTGACTGGGGGAATTTGTGATTTTTTTTTAATCAGCCAAACAGCTTATCGAAAAAAAAATGTATCAAAGTATGGCCAGCTATAGTTGTTGGTAGACCTACTGATCAAGTTTATAATAAAATGTTTTGTGCCTAAAGGATCACTATAGGGAATAATTGTATTCTTCTAACTGTATGGGGTTAATACATGTAATCAACACTGATTACTTTTTCTTTTTTGTATTTTGGATGTCTTTATTTATATTTGTTTCCAGACCAGGAAATATTAAATTCAATATTTAATATTTTACTTGTTTTTAAAACAGATGTATATGGAATATAAACAAATACATATAATTAAATCATTTAGGTAAATGATCCAAAGTCCTGAGAGGGCAGCGATCACTTAGTTTAGGTACACTCTACATCAAAACATTCCACAAAATTATTTTACAATGTTACAAATACAACTAAGTATATACTATGTGCCAAAACGAAAGTAACTTTTGACATCAGTGAACCATATTTGTACACAGACAAGGCCGGTGGAACCAGTTGACTCAGTTCTGCTGTTGTGGCACTTGTAACAAGTGAATAAACACCAGGAAGGACACGACACAGTGTTACAAAATACAATAAACACAAATATTATTCCATAGTGTAATACATGCTGAGTTGGCTGATTGTATGCCTCATATCAGTATCAAAAACTATGGAAGGCTGCTGATCTTTAAATGGGGTTGTCACCTTAAAAAAAAAAAAAAACTTTTTTAAGTACCGATACTTTTTTTATGAACTCGTCAACACCGCTTACTGATACTTCTTTTTAATGTCATGTGACAGCGGCACTAATATTCATCACTGATGGGCACTGTTAGGTGGCACTGATGAGGCGTGGACTGTGTCAGTAGTTTATTTATTTATTTTTTTATTATTATTTTTTACAATTTATACATTTCTGTTATTTGTTTTTTTTTACAGTGCCTTTTTTTGAGGGAGTGTTCTCTTTGGGGGGAGTGGACGTGTCAGTGTTTTCTTTTTTATTTGTTTTACAATTTAAAGGGGTTGTAAAGACAAAAATATTTTCCTCTTAAATTAAAGTCTGACAGTAGCTGATAAAGTAAAAAGTAATGTTTTGCATTATAACTAGTTTGATACCTGTTGAAATCGAGCTGTTTTATTCACCTCCGTCACTCCTGAATCGTTATTCTCACTGACTTCCTGGTTTGCGGTGCGCATTCATTCTTGCTACATCACGGCCTAATGGGAACTACAGTTCCCATTAGGCGTAGCCTCCATGCCTGTGAGGGTTAAGAGAACATCTTCACACAGGGCTGTAGTCATGGAGAGGGGGTGAGCACGTTCTGCTTTCCACCATGCAGGTGCTGGTGGAAAGCAAGAAGAGGAGAGACAGGAATTGGCATTTTCAAACCTGGATTATTGTATTTTGGAAGTCAAAAGGAAAAACGAGGTAAGTGATATTTAAAAATTCTCTAGCTTAAAGCAATCAATTGATCTAATAAAAAACGAACCTTTAGTGTTCCTTTAAGTTTACATTTTTATTTAAAAAAAAATTATATTATTATCAGCTCTGTTGGGGGGCTTTGGTGATATCTCTACTTTGAGACAGGTAAAGGGACTGAGGATAGAGTGCCCCCAGTCCCTTTCTCTGTAGCCTCAGCTGCACTGAATATGAATGGAGAGGAGACAGAGGCTCCTCTCCAATCATAAACTGAAGCATTGTAAACAGAGTACAAATAGCACTTGGATCTCAGATACATATTGTAGGTACCTTGGAAATATTGGATCTCAGACACATACTGTAGGCACCTTGGATATATTGGATCTCAGACACATACTGTAGGTACCTTGGATATATTGGATCTCAGACACATACTGTAGGTACCTTGGATATATTGGATCTCAGACACATACTGTAGGTACCTTGGATATATTGGATCTCAGACACATACTGTAGGTACCATAAATATTTGGATCTCAGGCACACAGTGGCAGCTCACAGTCCTGAATGTGTGAAGCCATACCAGGAGGCAGCACAATGTATACAGTATGTGAGAGGTTATGGGGAATGTAAGCAGACCAGGATGGGCGCAATTCTTTGATTACTGTGTGTTATATTAATAACTTTTATTCTTTATTCACTAAAGGCTGCATGCATATAATATGTACTGTATGTAAAATTGAACTCATTTGATTACCACAAGTATTTGCTCCTACAATTATTGCCAGATGTTTATTGTCTTCTTGTGCATGAGGTGCAAAGTGAAAATGTCTGTGTAAAGCCCCATTCACACTATTCAATTTTCTGCAGATTTTTCTATTCATATTTACCAAAACCATGTAGTGCAAAGGCCTGCTTAAGTGCATACAAATTGAGACTGTTAAGGTTTGACCTGATATTAACGTATATACTCGAGTATAAGCCAAACCGAGTATAAGCCGAGGTCACTAATTTTACCACAAGAAAATGGGAAAACTTATTGACTCAAGTATAAGCCTAGGGTGGGAATGCAGCATCTACTGTAAGTGGAAAAGATTGTCAACAATGCCCATTTGCAGCTTCACTGTGCCCATTTGCACACCTCACTGTGCCTATTGCAACCTCATTGTGCCCAACCTCACTGTGCCCATTTGCACGCCTCACTACTGTGCCCAACCTCACTGTGCCCATTGCAGCCTCACTGTGCCCGAGCCAGTGTACCCAAAATTCTTGACAGGCTGCGAGCATCCATTCATTGTTTAAAAGTCGTGGTCTCCTCCTGGTCCCTTACCGTGATAGGCGTTCCATCCTAGGACAAGACGACGTCCGTGATTGGCGGAACACTGAACACAGTGTCTGCTGGGAAACTGAGTCCGAGGATGAGAGAACATCTGTGATAGGCGGAACTGTGTCTATTGGGAAACGCCTATCACGGAAGGGACCAGGAGGCGACCGCGACTTTTAAACAATGGACAACCGCAGCCTGTCAAGAATTTCAGGTACACTGACTCAAGTATAAGCCGAGGGGGGTATTTTCAGCCTTAAAAAAAGGTCTGAAAAGCTGGGCTTATACTCGAGTATATGGTTTTGGTAAATCTGAAGACAAAAATATGCAGAAAATCGAATCGTGTGTATGGGGCCTAAGGGACATCTCCTGAATCCCTTATTCTAACCCTGCCAGCACTCCCCTACCAATACTTTCTACATTTTAGCTCGGTAGTACTCGGTGGTTCCATGTATAAAGCAGTATGTGACCTCCTCTACTGAGACAGTGCTCGTGCCTAGCTACCAATCACTAGGTCATATGAGAAATGATGTCGCTACTCCCAATGGTCGCCAATGCCAATGATTTCAGCACCAGCTACAATGGAGGAAAGAGTGCCAAGAGGGTCTAGACAACATGAGTATATGAGGGTTGGGAGATGCCCTTTGCAGGAACATTGGTGCTTTGCCCTACATGAGGTTCTATGAGATGTTTTTTTTTAAAGAGAATAGAAAATAAAACTTAGAGAGATATAGATACAGATTCTGTCAATGGTTATGTATTGCAATGTCCCCCGTTCACATATACCTATTATTCACATACCAGTCAGGTACTACTGACCATACAAGCATATCCCAGTGCTAGTACAAACTTTGCCTTTGTTATCTTATCCTTTTGTAATTTACGTCTTACAGTACTTGGCTTACTACATCTAAATATTAGTACTGTATTGGGATCTAAAATAATTATCTGGGAGTGCACAGAACAGGATTAAACTAATCCATTTACAGATATACATATTCAGGTCAATGAAGTTCAAGAAAAAAATCCTTATTATAGAAAATCTGGTAGACAAATAGATATACTGGAATGGTTGCTAAAAACCTATGCACAGAGAATTAGCAATGTTGTCCAACACTGTCATACACTAATGTGCGTGACACGGAAGTCTCCCCGCTATCAGAATACAAGAACTCAGCGAGAAGGACTTCCCCATCCACATTGAGTGTGTGGATGGGAGAATTGGCTCTTTTTTCCCCCATTCAACCCACTTTTTTATTGATGAGAGTGAGTGTGAGTGCGTGCACGCTAAGGGGGGGGGGGGGGGTTGTCAAAATGCACCTTTGCCTGAGTTGGCAAAAATCCTTGCGCCGACTCTGGTCCCCCAATGCAATTTTGCTCTCCGCCTGCTCTGAGACATACAATGAATATCAGCTAAACTTAAAATCAGTTTACTGTATCAGATCAGGCAGTGATTGCGATTGGTAGCCAGAGGTTACAGCATAACATTACCACTTACTGACTGGCTGCTAGAGGTTACAGCACACATTATGGCTCAGTGATTAGTTGCTAGAGGTTACAGCACACATTATGGCTCAGTGATTAGTTGCTAGAGGTTACAGCACACATTATGACTCAGTGATTTGTTGCTAGAGGTTACAGCACATGATTTCTTGTTGATTGGTTGCTACAGTAATACTGCTCACTGATTGGTTGCTAGAGGTTACAGCACATCATTTCTTCACTGCAGAGGGGCATGATATATATATGAATGCCGCCTTTATTTACATATGAATGCTGCTGCCTCAGCTATTTACATAAGAATCCTGCCGCTATTTACATATGAATGTCGTTGTTGTTTACATATGATTGCCCCTCTTATTTACATATGAATGCCCCTGTTATTTACATATGAATGCTGCTGCCTCAGCTATTTAAATAAGAATGCCGCCGATATTTACATATGAATGCCCCTGTTGTTTACATATAAATGATGGTTATTTACATGTAAACACAGGGGGCCAGATTCTCAGCGGCGTTACGACGGAGTATCTCAGATACCCCGTCGTATCGCCGTTTTTTTTTTGTCTCGTATCTATGCGCGTGATGCTTAGCATCACTTTTGCATAGATACGCTTCTACATCCGACAAGTGTAAAACCATTACACTTGCGGATCGTAGGTGTAATGACAACTCCAGCCACTAGGTGGCCTTTACGTTGTTTTCACATTTGCATATGCAAATGAGGTAGTACGCCGATTCTCGATCGCTTTTACGCCGCCCCGTCGTCGCGTACGTTGTTTTCGTTCGCGTAAGGTTACCCCAGCTTCTATGTGGAGTAACCTTACGAAGTTCCGTCGGATACCGTCGGGTGCCGTCGGATGCCATGTTAAGTATGGCGTCGGGTCAGCGTCGGCTTTTTCCGCCGCTTATGTCGTTTTACTAACTCGTTCGCGAATAGGGAGTTGCGTAAATGACGCTCACGTCGTTTTCAACGACGCTTTCCGACGTGAGCTGGAGCATGCGCACTGGGCTTTTTCCCCGGCCGGCGCATGCGCAGTTCATTCGACGCGGGGGCGCGCTTAATTTAAATACAAGCCGCCCCATTTGAATTGCGCGGGTTTACGCTGCGCGATTTACGCGACGCAGGCGAAACCTACGGAGCAAGTGCTTTGAGAATAAAGCACTTGCTCTAGTACGATGCGGCGGCGTAGTGTAACTGGCTTACGCTACGCCGCCGGAATTCTTAGAGAATCTGGCCCAGGGTCTGCAGGTGAGTCATCTGTACACAACAATAGGGCAGAGCTGCGCAGCATTAGTAGCCGCACTTCACACTGAGATATCAGGACACAGCAAAGGACTAAAACTTCAAGGGACAATGGAATTTCAACTGGGATAGTTGGCAAGTATGAGGCATCTGCTTTTGGCCCCACAACAATGACATGGCCCAGGGCAGCTGCCCCTTTTGCTCTGCCTTAAAGACAGCCTTGAAAAGGAGCAGCAGGAGAATGTTGACAAGATAAGAATAAGTTGGCGCAGGGCAGGGGAACCCTTTAAAAATACATTGTTCATTTATAGGGGGAATAGGGGAAAAACTATGTAATGCACTTTCTAAATGATTATAAGAAGCTTAGGGCATTATTATACCCAGCAACGCCCATCCAAAAGTGAAATATCAGTTATAAATAGTGTTGGCCTTTAAATATGTTGTGCTGCTGACATAAGACAAAAAGAAAACATTCTAATACAGCTGAAAGGCTGAATGTAATGCCAAAATTAGATTACAGAGACCCAGCACATACACTAACACGATACTCTGGGTTTAGCTGGGGTGTACCAGGCATAGCTGCACAAAAGATCAAAGGGATCAGGGAGAATATATCCACTTAGTAAAAACTTGAATCTTCTAATCACGTTCCTTTGCCTTCTGCTCTTGTCCCTTTAAATTAAAGTGTATTTTCAGTGGATCATTACACCTATAAATATGCCTATTCCCAAAATACCTGATATTAGTAGAAAGTAAACCCAACAAATAAACAGTGCAATGTATGGTTTGCTCTTGGTGTGATTGTGCAGAATTGCAATTATGAGGAACTAAAAAAACTCCCCCATGTACCTACTCTACCTGTCAGTCTGCCTCAAGAAGTGTGGGAATAGTCAAAATAAATAAACACTACAAGACTACCTGCTGCAGCCTCAGTCTGATGCTGCAGCTGTTCCCCACCAGCTCTAAGTCCAAGAAGCGAGCAGTTACATGACCGCTGATCCCCGCTGAGCCGGCGGATGATAGGGCGGTCCCCGCACACACTGTGCAGGGACCGCCCTGTCTTTTCTCCGCTCTCTCCTATGGGGGAGCGGATGAACATGGACCGTCTGTCCGTGTTCACCCAATCTGATCTGCAGACGAATGGGAAAATAGGGTTTTCCTCCATCTGCAGAATCAGAGGATTGCGGAACCGGGTAAGATCGGATGTCAGCTGACACCCGCAATCTCATAGGGACCAATGTATGTCCCTTTTTCATCCGTACATGGATGGATAAAAAAGCGGACATACGGTCCGCTCGTGTGAAAAAGGCCTTATTGGGACTGTTTAATATTAGTCTATCATGTTATTTTTTTCATTAATGTGTAAACCAATATTTCTAGAGCAGATCATTTTTTTTCTCCAAGCAGTTCCAAAATTAACCGATAGGCTCTTAGCCAAATTAATTTAACATAATCTGTTAAACTGAGAAAAATTATTTGGAATAACTCTATTATGGTCTATCTTGAACAAGCAATCATTTGCGTCTTGGCACTTTCGTTGTAGAAGAAAGGATCCTAAGACCATACTTGCATATACAGTATTCTTGGACTTCTATTTATCTGTATAACCTCCATGTAACTGTAGAGATTTCACAAAGACTGAAAAAGGTATGTAATAAAAATAGATTTATTTACCCAATTTGGCAGAATCTGGACCCCATGGATCGATGCCTACATGCCTCCCACATTTCACACAGACGTCCTACTGATTTGAAAGCTCTCACTCACGCCAGTTCTTCAATTACATTGTACCTTGCCTGAGCGTGCCCTGAACAATGATCTCCCTTGGCTATGTTGTGGGTAGGCCTCGTACACACGACTGGTTTTCGCATCAGGAAAACTGCCAGGAGAGCTTTTGGTCGGGAATCCCGGCCGTGTGTATGCTCCTTAGCAGTTTTCCGTCAGGAAAACAGACGGGAGTCCCAACAGGAAAATAGAGAACCCTGCTCTCTATTTTCTCATTGGGTTTCCCGGCAGAGTGTTTCCTGCCGAGAAAAATGGTCTTATGTATGGGTAAATAACCGTGAATGCTTAAAGATAATGTGTGGGGAATCTCGCGCCAATTAGGGGGAGGGGTGGTGTAAATAATTACAAATAGGTTTTGAAAGCTGCTCCCTAGATAATACAGAGTGCTGGATTAAAACTTTTATATACGTGGGATAGGGGCGCTAAAGAATAAATAATGTGTATAATTATGTGGATAGGTGCGACCTATTTAAATATAAGCATCAATCCCATTACAAACTAATTGGTACACCAAATGTAAAATGAATAATCAAATAACAAAACAAAAGTATGATTGATTAACAATGTGCAGTGAACCATAAATTGGGCAATAATACGCTATTAAACATATAAAGTGCTCCGTGCTCAAAAAATCTTCCAAGTGATAAGTTCCACCTTCACCAAAAAGGTCACCTCAAGTGGGAATGGATGGCTCCTTACCAGATGATGTTGACCTATTAATTAAAATAAGGTCAATAGAGCTTGTGTATCAACTGCTTCCCATGGAGATTCCAATACAAATAGCAGATGGTTGCGGATATCATAAAGGAAAGAAAACAGCTCCCATAGTGTAAAACTATTTAATTGTATTAAATGATAAAAATCACAGTGCCGAGTGGCCTCTTACTTGAATAAGTGCCCGTATCCCGGCACTGAGGCTGTGAGCTTGTATGGATGTGGAAAGAGATAAAATGCCGGCGTGCGTTTCACCGCTGATAGCTAGGAAACCAGAGAACCGGATGTTGTTGGTCAATGCGTGCCCAGGTACCGCCTCGACGTACGTTTCGATATTGTCGTCATCAGGAAGCGTACCTGGCGCACGCTATGGGCTATTGATATGGGTCTGTCAATCACCAGATGGGAGGGGCAATTCAATCGAACAACAGCCTCTGTTCCGGTTACGGCAGCCATATTTAAAATTGCAATATACAATCGTAACACCAGATTCGAAACACAATCGTAACAAACTCAAATGACAAACGTATCCACAGATTCAAATGATGTATCGAATACATATACAAGTAGAAAGTGCATAGATACAAATGAGTGATGACTGTCTCCAATCTGAGATTGTGGATGGAAGCAGATATGCATATACATACAAAATTACAAAGTAGAAATGCATGAATGCTAATGGGTAATGTCTACCTCCAGTATGAATGGAAAAAGACCTTTCTCATATACTGCTATTGTGTGATTAAACTATTTGTATAAATTAATAAAAAATACATAAGTGACATGCCTAGAATGGCACGTAATCAATGGTTTGATAGTGTATTCCTGATTGGTTACACTAGATTTGAATTTGGTAACTTTTTTTCCTTGCCTTTTGGTCTTTTTGCATGATCTACATCGGGTGCAGTAATGGAAACTGGACCCATCGAGGAAGGTAAGAGGTTTTGCCGGGGGATCTGGGACATTGGCCGCAACCATATTCCTCAGCCCTGGTGCACGTCTATATATGAAGGTGGGATGTGTAGGTAGAATTTTGGCCAGATCGGTATCTTTAAGTAGGATTGGTCAATATTCTTTGAATATTTTTTCTATGTTCTTGTATTGCCTGTGATATCTGGACAAAAATGGCACGTCCTCTTTTCTTGGTGGTTTGGTCCTACTTTCCAATAGGGTTTGCCTGTCCAAACCCAAAACTTATTTTTGGGCCTTTTGTAATTTGTTTGGGCAGTAGCCCTTTTCTACGAATTTTGTAGTTAGTACCGCTGACTGTTGTTCATAGTCCACTATATCATTACAGTTTCGCCGAATTCTCATAAATTGTCCCTTTGGTATGGCACCCAACCATTTGGGATGATGGCAACTGGAAATCGGTACATACCCATTACGGTCGGTTGGCTTGAAATAAGTCTTGGTGTGGATCTGGTTGCCTTTTTTTTGTTAAGATGAGGTCCAAATAATGAATTGAGGTCTTACTGAATTCAGCGGTGAAGCTGAGAACGTAGTTGTTATTATTCATTTTGGCTAGAAATTGTTCTAAGGAGAGTTGAGACCCCTCCCATAGGAGTACAATGTCATCTATATACCTCCGGTAGTAGACTAAAGAAGTGAAATTTTCTCTGTGGATGGTTTCCTCCTCCCATCTGTTAAGTACCAGGTTTGCCACACTAGGTGCATACCGAGCCCCCATTGCGACTCCTCTGATCTGCTTGTAGAAGTTTCCCTGGGCCCAAAAAAAATTATTTCCTATGGCCAATAGAAGTCCCTTGACCAGGAAGGCAACTTGGGTATTGAGGATTGGAGTTCTAATGCTTGTCGGACTGCTGAGATTGCATCTGGTTGGCGAATGTTGGTATAGAGCGATTCAACATCGACCGTGACCAACCATATATTTTCGGAAACTGTAAACGTTGCTAAGGACTTGATAAGTTCTCTGCTGTCCTTAAGATAGGATTTGCCTTGAGTGACCAAGGGTTGGAGATAAATATCTAAGTACTCTCCCACTCTGGAGTAGAGTGAACCTATTCCACTAACAATAGGCCTCCCTGGTGGGTGAGTTTTGTTTTTGTGGATTTTCGGAATTATGTACAGTACAGGTGTACGAGGTAATTTTGGGACCAGATAGTGTGCCTCTTTTTCAGTAAGGATGGATTGTGTTAAACCATCTTTGACCCAGAGGGTAAGTGCAATTTTAAGTTTACCTAATGGGTCTCCTGAAAGGAGAGAATAGGTGTCTGTGGCACTCAGCAGGTGCTGGATTTCTCCATAATAGTCTGTTTTGTTGAGTATTACCACTCCACCGCCTTTATCGGTAGTTCGCCCAGCCGATCAAACCATTGATTACGTGCCATTCTAGGTATGTCACTTATGTATTGGTATGTCCCTGCAACCTTCAATATGTAGGCCGCACCACCCGAGAACTTAAAATTAGAATAAATGAACATGTGGCCAACATCATAAAAGGTTTTTCTGATCATAGTGTGTCAAAACATTTTGATCTCCATCATAATAGAGACCCTAGTTTACTAACTTTTTATGGGATAGATAGAATCACCAATCATTGGCGTGGAACAGACCTGACCAAGGCAGTATCCCAAAATGAGACCCAGTGGATCCATCGCCTTAGGACGATGAGGCCACAGGGCCTCAACATAGAGCTGGACCTCAATTGTTTCCTGACTGATGAGTAATGATGGGTGGGTCATTTCAAGCCAAATGTTCAGGTTCAATATTGCCCATCTCGTTTTAAATTATATTTTAAACACATTTTAAAAATACATTCTATTTTAATTTTAGGTTGGTTTTTTATTAAAATATTTTTTATTAATTTATACAAATAGTTTAATCACACAATAGCAGTATATGAGAAAGGTCTTTTTCCATTCATACTGGAGGTAGACATTACCCATTAGCATTCATGCATTTCTACTTTGTAATTTTGTATGTATATGCATATCTGCTTCCATCCACAATCTCAGATTGGAGACAGTCATCACTCATTTGTATCTATGCACTTTCTACTTGTATATGTATTCGATACATCATTTGAATCTGTGGATACGTTTGTCATTTGAGTTTGTTACGATTGTGTTTCGAATCTGGTGTTACGATTGTATATCGCAATTTTAAATATGGCTGCCGTAACCGGAACAGAGGCTGTTGTTCGATTGAATTGCCCCTCCCATCTGGTGATTGACAGACCCATATCAATAGCCCATAGCGTGCGCCAGGTACGCTTCCTGATGACGACAATATCGAAACGTACGTCGAGGCGGTACCTGGGCACGCATTGACCAACAACATCCGGTTCTCTGGTTTCCTAGCTATCAGCGGTGAAACGCACGCCGGCATTTTATCTCTTTCCACATCCATACAAGCTCACAGCCTCAGTGCCGGGATACGGGCACTTATTCAAGTAAGAGGCCACTCGGCACTGTGATTTTTATCATTTAATACAATTAAATAGTTTTACACTATGGGAGCTGTTTTCTTTCCTTTATGATATCCGCAACCATCTGCTATTTGTATTGGAATCTCCATGGGAAGCAGTTGATACACAAGCTCTATTGACCTTATTTTAATTAATAGGTCAACATCATCTGGTAAGGAGCCATCCATCCCCACTTGAGGTGACCTTTTTGGTGAAGGTGGAACTTATCACTTGGAAGATTTTTTGAGCACGGAGCACTTTATATGTTTAATAGCGTATTATTGCCCAATTTATGGTTCACTGCACATTGTTAATCAATCATACTTTTGTTTAGTTATTTGATTATTCATTTTACATTTGGTGTACCAATTAGTTTGTAATGGGATTGATGCTTATATTTAGATAGGTCGCACCTATCCACATAATTATACACATTATTTATTCTTTAGCGCCCCTATCCCACGTATATAACCGTGCATGCTTGATAACACTTTGACGCATGTGCGGTAGCATACAAGGTTAGTGTGGGGTGTAGCAAGATGGCAGCGACGGCATTAAATGTGACGAGACACTGAGTTGTCGTATTCAATGATGTCACCGCATTCTTGCCATTCAAAAGAATGGCAGGATTTTGTGTGGCCGCGTGTTTACACGGTTTTTCAAGTCAAGCCTGCCGGGAACTCCGTCGGTAATACTGACGTTTTTTTTTCCCCCGACGTGATTCCCAGTCTTGTCTATAGGGCTTAAGTATTAAAGTCCCTCCGGCTGCTGCAACAGTTGATAAGCCTCACACTGTTATTTGTGTTGAGTCTCCTGCCAGCACCGAACGTCCACTGCCAAGACCAGTAAGTTGGGAGCAGCACATTGATCACTGTGGGGCAAATTTTTGGCACCTTCTCCATTCAAAAAAAGCCCTGAATTCTTTTCACAGAATACAAGGTGTTCTGTGATTGGAAGAGAGGAGATTGTGAAATTCATCCACACCTACTCCAATCACAGAATGCCTTGTAAACTCTAAAAAGAATGTAAGGTCTTTTCTAAATGGAGGAGGTGCTGAACGAGTGACCGACTGCGATTAGTGTGCTGCAGTGGATGTGCTATGTCCGGGATGATTCCCACATCCACCTTGCTTGTGTGGATGGCAGAATTTATTCAGTTTCTTTGATCAGTCCTCTGGCTGGTCAAAAAAACTGATTAATGTACGTCCAGCTTAAGTTGTCTGCATGGAGCTGAAAATGAAAAACAACATCTTAATGACGATAGGTGCAGGAGTACTTACAGATGACGGGTGAGGGCAGTTCGGAGCTGGCGTTGCCATTCTCACCGGTACTCAGAGAGCTCGGCTGCACATTCACAAATGGCCCTGAGAAATAATGAGAGCACACACATAAGTCACACAATGTCAGGTAGCAGGTACACCTAGAGCTTGTTATTGTGGGTGGGAACTGATAATAAAGCTTTGGATTAAACTTCATCAGCCTTACAATGAGCACTTCTATGTTTAAAGGACCTGTAAAGCTACTAGGGTATTAAAGTTACAACCTATAAAATATAATGATACATATATGCAGTATATGTTTGTAATCAAGTATACTATTTAACCATTAAAAAGTGGAAAATAGATGTAAACTACTCCCTTCCTCTGAATTGTAGAGAAAGCAAAGCTATGTGAAAGATCTACGTAAAAGGGAAGGGGTTAAAAGTAAATAAATCAGGAACATTGAAAAGTACATTTTATGTATGTTCATATTAGAGGTGCACGATTCTGGCCAAAATGAGAATCACGTTTTTGTTGCTTAGAATAAAGATCAAGATTATCACGGCGTAAAATCTTTCACATTATACAAAAAAAATTTGGTCTAACTTTACTGGTTAATTTTTTTTATTATTATTATTCATTAAAAAAAATTTTTTGTTTTTTAAATGCATTTGAAAGAACGCTGCGCAAATACAGTGTAACATAAAATATTGCAACATATAACAACCACCATTTTATTCTCTAGGGTCTCCACTAAAAAAATATATATCTAATGTTTGGGGGTTCTAAGTAATTTTCTAGAAAAAAAATGATTTTAACTTGAAAACAACAAATGTCAGAAAAAGGTTTAGTGTTTAAGTGGTTAAACTTTCCTAATCTACATACAGAAGTCTATTCCTTTGATGTAAAAGACAAATTATTACAATGTTTAGACTTAAAGTCCCCCCCCTCCCGCCGCCATCCGATGCTTCTCCGGGCTCACCTGTGCCATCGGGGGCCCGGAGAATGAATCTGCTGGCGCTGGCTGGGAAGCATAGAGATGACTGGTCACCAGTAATCTCTATGACCGTCGGAGGCCCGGGCGTGACGTTGTGACGTCACGCCCAGGTACTCTGAAGTAAACAAAGCCACAATCGCAGCTGTCAGCATGAGATCGGTGAATTTTTTTCATGATCTCATGCTTTCAAGCCTGGAGGAGAAATGTGGGGTCTTACTGACCCCACATCTCTCCATAAAGAGGACCTGTCACATTGATTCCTATTACAAGGGATGTTTACATTCCTTGTAATAGAAATAAAAGTGATAAAAAAATATATATATATATATATAAAAAAAGTGTATGCTCAGAAGCATACGCGCATTTAAGTCCCGCCCACATATGTAAATGCCGTTCAAACCCCAGATGTGAGGTATCACCGCATGCGTTAGAGCAAGAGCAAAAGTTCTAGCACTAGACCTCCTCTGTAACTCGAAAATCGTAGCCTGTAAAGAAAATTAAAGCGTAGCCTATGGACATTTTTAAGTACCGAAGTTTGGCGCCATTCCATGAGTGTGCGCAATTTTAAAGCACGACATGTTAGGTATCTATTTACTTAGCGTAACATCATCTTTCACATTATATAAAATTGGGTAACTTTACTGTTTTGTTATTTTTTAATTCATGAAACCGTTTTTATTCCCCAAAAAAGGCGTTTGAAAAATTATTGCGCAAATACCGCAAGACAAAAAAAGTTGCAATGGCCGCCATTTTATTCCCTAGGGCTTCTGATTAATTTTCTAGCAAAAAAATGTTGATTTTTACATCAAGGAGAGAAGTGCCAGAATAGGCCCGGTGGACAAGTGGTTAAATGTCCTTATTTCTTCTGAGAATTCCCCACTTCCTGTTCTTCTGTCTGTAACTACACACAGTAATGCAAGGCTTTCTCCCTGGTGTGGAGAAAGCCTCTGGAGGGGGCGAGCAGAAGTGTCAGGACGTCCACTAACACACAGCTCCTTTCTCTATCTGCAAAGTAGAGAGCGTCCTGACTTGCCTGCTCGCCCCCTCAAGAGGCTTTCTCTACACCAGGGAGAAAGCCTTGCATTACTGTGTGGAGTTACAGACAGAAGAACAGGAAGTGAGGATTTCTCAGAAGAATTAAGGATATTTAAAAGCAAAATCAAAGAATAAGGTAAGTGAAGGAGGACTGCACTAAGGTAAATGAAGCTATTTAGGGGGGAAAAAATTACCTATACAACCCCTTTAAAGTGTTTTTTTTTTTTCAAAAAGTTGTGTTAGAAAAACCGCTGCCCAAACACAGTGTGACAAAAAATTGCAACGATTGCCATTTTATTCCCTTGTGTCTCTGCTATATATATATATATATATATATATATATATATATATATATATATATATATATATATATATATATTATAAACCCAATAATAAATATATGCAGTTATGGAACAAGATTTAACATAGTATAAGCAGGATTTCGATCTTTCATATATGTGGCTTCCTTCTATCATACGCACAATTATATCTTTATTTGGGGGATTTAGGGGTAAAACTGTCTCTATGTGAACTTGTCTGACCCCCTGCCTCTCCCGCTGGCATCCCTTTTATGCCAATCCATGTGAAAGAGGTTAAGGTTCAAACTAACAGGTCACGAAATACAAAAAAAAAAATGCAGCATGCAGCAATGAATGAAGGGTTTCAGCATTTCAACACGTCGCTTGTCTTTTTCATAGAAGTCTTTGCTGTTTCAAATTGACTTTTTCTTTTCAACTCCAAAAGGGCAGCAAGTTCACTTCATTATAAAAAAAAAAAGAAATTTGCTTCAATTCACTTCTCAAATTTGATATTCAAAATCAGGTTTGCAAATGAATGCATTTTAACAGGATCATTTTTGGGCAAACATAAATATATTTTTATTTTGAAACTTTGGCATTTATTAGAAAGGTTCCATTCACATTGTGCATTGCTATGCAGATCACATGCGATGTGTGTGCGATACAAACTGTATGGCTGAATTTGCATCGCAATCAGACCAAACTCGAGCAGGACCATTTTTTTGTCAGCATCAGAATGGAATCGCATGTGTTTTCACTAGGGTTGTCCAGATACCACTTTTTTAGGACCGAGTACAAGTACCGATACTTTTTTTCATGTACTCGCAGATACCGAATACCGATACTTTTTTTTAAATGTGTCCCCTAATGCAGCCATGTGTCCCCACAAATGCAGCCGTGTGTCCCCAGAAATGCAGCCATGTGTCCCCAGAAATGCAGCCATGTGTCCCCAGAAATGCAGCCGTGTGTCCCCAGAAATGCAGCCATGTCCCCCAGAAATGCAGCCGTGTGTCCCCAGAAATGCAGCCATGTGCCCCATAAATGCAGCCGTGTGTCCCCAGAAATGCAGCCGTGTGTCCCCAGAAATGCAGCCGTGTGTCCCCAGAAATGCAGCCGTTTCCCCCAGAAATGCAGCCGTGTGTCCCCAGAAATGCAGCCATGTCCCCCAGAAATGCAGCCGTGTGTCCCCAGAAATGCAGCCATGTCCCCCAGAAATGCAGCCGTGTGTCCCCAGAAATGCAGCCGTTTCCCCCAGAAATGCAGCCGTGTGTCCCCAGAAATGCAGCCATGTCCCCCAGAAATGCAGCCGTGTGTCCCCAGAAATGCAGCCATGTGTCCCCAGAAATGCAGCCATGTCCCCCAGAAATGCAGCCGTGTGTCCCCAGAAATGCAGCCATGTGTCCCCAGAAATGCAGTTGTGTATCCTCACAAATGCAGCCATGTGTCCCCACAAATGCAGCCGTGTGTCCCCACAAACCCACAAATGCAGCCATGTGTCTCCACAGAAAAAGCCACGCTAAGTCCCCCGTCCCCGTCCCCCCGGGATGGGTGATCTGCCTATCAAAGTGCCCGGGCAAGGGGAGGGGCTAAATATGACAAGGCGCGGCAGGGAACACACAGCTATTCAAATGAAAGCTGTAATGTTCCCCGCGCTGATAAACTAGACAGCGGCGGCGCCGTGGAGGTCTTGTCTTTCTCTTTGACTGCACTGCACTGCTCCGCTCTCCGCCCCCTCTCTGCCCGCTCTCTAGAAAAGAAAAAAAAGTATCGGGTGAAGCATCGGCAGCATTTGTGCGAGTACAAGTACTCGTGCAAATGCTCAGTATCGGTCCTGATACCGATACTAGTATCGGTATCGGGACAGCCCTAGTTTTCACACATTAACTTTGTATTGACCCCCGCAGCGGTTCACATACGGCAGTGTGAACTGCCTGAGAGTAAGGTGCGATGCAGGAACCCGCACTGGATTCGCAGGGTTTCCCGCATCTTACCAGTGTGAACCGAGCCTATGCCCTGGTTTACACTGGTGCGTTTTGACATGCGATTTGACATGTCAAATTGCATGTCAAAACGGCGGCATTTGCCAGCAATTTCCAGCAATGGCACCATCCTAATCACACGGCACTGCACAGATTTAAAAAAGTAGTTCCTGTACTACTTTTTGCAATTTTGGGCCACGATTTACAATGACATCTGTGCAAAAACCTGCACAGGTGTCTCTGTAATCGCAACCAAAATCGGGACTGACAAGCGGGAGTGAAATCGTGCGAGTTCAGCTGAACTGATCCTATCTTTGTAACGACTATCCAGGCAAATAAATTATACCTAGTTTTATCAGGACAAAATGGTTATAAATGTTAATGGATATCGCCTGATATCTACCACCAAAGAATAACCCAAAATACATTCACCTACACCTACCACATTTGTGTAAAAAAAAAAAATTGTATCTTGTCTAGACACACTGATACTAATTGACACTTTTTTATTATCTTACCTAAAATATGCTGACCTTGACCTTTGACCCTCACCTAATCAATCCCTGATATAGAGTAGTTCAGAGGCACAACAAGAACCTTCAGAAAAGAAGAACCATAAAGAGCCCCCCTGACCCCACCTGGGGCTCCCCTACGGTTGTAGGAACGCAAGTGCGACCTTTGGGACCCTGGAAGGTCCACCACTGGTGTCAGTAGTTTTTTTTTTACTTTTGTTTTTTTACTTATTTATTTTTTTACCATTTTATTTTATTTATTTATCTTACACTTTTATTTTTCCACTTTTTTAGAAGCCCTGTTGGGGGGCTTTGGTGAAATATCGGCACTCTAAACAGACCTCTGATGTATCACCTTTGAGACAGAGAAAGAAAATAGAGGACACAGCCCTTAAAGTGGAAGTCCATACAAAAACTAAAATCCCTGCATCTATAGACACCACGGATCTAAAACTAACGTCTCCATCCCTGTAAAGAAAACATTTGTATACATACCTTTTTGGAAGCCAATCTGACCCGTTCCGACCAGGTCCCATACTGAGCTGTCAGCCATGGCTTCACTGTAGAGGCGGGTGCAGAGGTGACAGATGACAGTAACTCTATGGATGACGTCACTTCCTATTCATTTTTACAGCTGTTGTCGGCCGTGCCCTCTGCAGAGCTTCCGCCACTGGAGATCTGGTCGGAACGGGTCAGTTCAGCTTCCAAAAAGGTATGTATGCTCATTTTTCCTGTAGGCCCCTTTTACACTGGAGCGGGAGGTGTGGTGGTGGTAGTTGCGGTAACTGTGGAAATTGCGGTGGTATTCGGCCGCTAGTGGTGCAGTTTTACCCCCCCGCGCTAGTGGCCGAAAAAGTGTTAATACCACCGGCAATGCGCCTCTGCAAAGGCACTTTGCCAGCGGTATAGCCACGGTTTCCCATTGCTTGTAATGGGAAGAAGCGGTGGAGGAGCTGTAAACACACTGCTCTTTATCTGCTCCAAAGCGGATGTTTCTCACACTGGAGAAACATCAGCCGCTGTTTCAGGTCGGTTTGAAGGCGCTATTTTTAGCACAGTAGCGCCTGCAAACCACCCCAGTGTGAAAGGAGCCTTACAGGGATAGAGAGTTTAGGCTACTTTCACACTGAGGCACTTTACAGGCGCTATAGCGCTAAAAATACCACCTGGAAAGCGCCTGTAAATCGTCACTTCAGTGTGAAAGGCTGAGGGTTTTCACACTGGAGGGGTGCGCTGGCAGGATGCTTAAACAAGTCCTGCAAGCAGCATCTTTGAGGGGATTTAGGAGCGGTCTATACACCGCTCCTAAAGTGCCCCTGCCCATTGAAATCAATGGGCAGTGCTGTCGATGTGCCGGTAAAGCGCAGGTAAAAATAGCAGCGCTTAACTGCTGACCCCCCCAGTGCCTCAGTGTAATTGTGCCTTAAAGTGGAAGTAAACCCTCCTATTGTTTTCAGCCAAGGAAGCTGCCATCTTGGCCTATGTTTAATCTGCAACTGCCATGATGCTGCACATGTGATCAGTTATGAAACCAGCCATTGGATGGTTTGACAGTTTGGTTGAGAGCACAACCAATGTGACATCTAGCATTTCCGGCATGCCGGGAATGTTAACTGTTTTTTTAAACTTCCAATAGATGGGTTTACTTCCGCTTTAAGGCTGCATTCACACCTGAGCGTTTTGTCTCCTGAAGCGCGACACTCAAAAACGCTAGAGGGGGGAAAAAAAGCATTATTCTCTATGGAGATGGTTCACATCTCCACTTCCAAACGGCGAACGCCGAACGCCACGAAGCTCAAACATGTCAGGGACCCTTTTTTGTTGCGCAAATCGGGCGGGTTGGGCTTTCTACGTTGGTGACAATGACCTGTACAAAATCGCGGTAAAAAACGCAGCGTTTTGTTGTGGCAAAAAAAAGCCGCAAATCACCTACGCTTAGGTGTGAATGCAGCCTAAGTGTTAGATCCTTGGTGTCTATAGATGCAGGAATTTTAGTTTTTGCACTTTATTTTCCATTTCTGCAGCCTCAGCTGCACAGAATGGACAGGAATAGCTCTGTACTGGGCTTCCCGTTCATTCACAAACTGATCAGTATGGATCAATGACACATTTACTGCCCCCTTCCCTGCTCCTAATCCTGAAAGCATCCCTCGCAGCAGCCAGTGAGAGAAGGGAGGGGGAACCTGGCAGCGCTGCAGGAGATGACAAGGACCAGCAGAGAGTATAGGAGTCCAATCACAGTGGGAGATGGATAGGAAGGGCACTGGGGCAGGATGTAGAGGAACTAATCCCCTCCATTTTCCTCCTGCAGGCAGGCAATGGAGGGGGTCGGTTCCTCTATATGCCGCCCCTCCTATCCAGGTGTAAAGGGGGCTGGTCGATGGCACGGGAGAGCCCGGAGAAGCACCGGATGGCGGCGGGAGGGGGGGGTGTCCCCACTGCTACCTGTGGCACTGCTGTGTCCTGTTGTGATGTAGGTGGTGGCAGATAAAACCACAGCACAGGGGACCAGATATCCAACATTCATCAGAAGTGTGAATATTCCTCAGCCTGGAGGCTCTACAAGAAAACTCATTTTTGTACAATAGGCAAAGATTTCAAAGCAGACTGGGGTTTTAAAGATGTGCTGTTCAAGGTCTTTTTTAGAAGAACAAAGAAATGGGCCTTAATGCCAAGTGGCCACATATGTGTAAACCACTTACCATGCTGAGAGCACCTCCTGTGCGCTCCCAGCATGGTAGCAGGTGGGTACTGGAAAGCACCTGATGCAAACTAGTGAAACGTTCCGATCATGTGACCGCTGTGGCAGCCAATCACAGCGGTCACATTTTTATGGCTCTGTGTTCATCGCTGTATTTCTGATCCTTTTCGCAGTTGTGTGTACTGTGCTATAGACAATAATGCACCGTTATTCAGGTCAGTATAAAACGTGGCATTCTTTACTCTGGTATGCAAGATGCCTAAAGCCTCATGTACAGAGGCGCATGAATTTATGTTCCAAATAGGCTGGATTTTGTCTACCAGAACTTGGCAGATAAAATGTCAATAATGTCATGCACGTGCGCACATCTTAATGTAAGGGCTCTTATTAATGTGCAGAGCTGCTAGCAGATATGTGAGTGTCCATCTCAGAGCTGAGTGCAGGCGGCCCATAGGAGTGGATGCACGCGCAGCGATGGGGTGGACGCAATCACATGTCAAAGTTTGACACGCAGGCGGGAGCGGGTGCACAGATCTGAACGCAGAGCCTCTGTGCTGAGAGTGTATCCACTTCTATGGGCTGCCCGCGTGCGGCACTGAGATGGATGCAGACGCACCTGTCAGTGGCACAATGAGCCCTCAGGGCCAGTTCACACTGATGTGATGCAGGAAACGCACAGGAATCTGCTGAGGGTGTCAAAAAAAAGTTAACAACACCCCAAAAGCCGGTCACAGAACGCAGTGCGTTTGCCTAAATTGGATTGCATGGGCTTAAACACAAACGCGATCCATATTGCAGGAAAAAAAAGGCCTGCGCCATTTTGGTGCGGTTGTGATACGATTTGAGCCATACAAACTGATAGGCTTAAATAGCGCTGCACAGAATCGCATGGGATTTGCACAGGAATGCAGTGTGATTCACATGCGATGTGATGGTGTGAAGTGGGCTAAATGAATTCTACTGGCCAGAATATTCATTAAATCTGGCTATTGGAATACATTTGTGCTCATACTCATGTAGTTCTCACGTGCATTTTTTTTTTAGGCAGACACACATTTTTTTCACAGCACATTTTTGATGGATTTGTAGTTCATCTGCTACCAGAGCCATTAAAGCCGTGGTAAAAGTTTGTTTTTTATTTTCTAAATAGGTTTCTTTAGAGCCGGTTCACACTACAGCGACCTGAGGGGCGACTTGTGTCGCCCCAAGTCGCGCGACGTGACAAATTACATGTAAATGAATGGAGCCGTCTTAATACACACTACTAATGTCGCTCCGACTTCAGAAAAGGTTCCTGTACTACTTCAATACGACTTCTAGGCAACTTGTACCCATTGATTTCAATGGAAGTCGCCTCAGAAGTCGGATCACTGTCTTAACTGAAGCAACTTTCCAGGAAGTAAAAATAGTTTTCCAAGGCAAACCCCTCCCACAGAGCTGATTATTATGTGATTGGCCAATGGCAAAGTCCGCTGTCCTGGAGGCGACTTGAAGTCGCGTTGTAAGTCGCTCCAAATAGCACTGAAGTCACGCTCAAGTTGTCTCCAAGTTGCCTTGTAAGTCGCACTGGAAGTCACGTTGCCCCAGTGTGAACCGACACTTAAAGGGGTTGTAAAGGAAACATTTGTTTCCCTTAATAGCTTCCTTTACCTTAGTGCAGTCCTCCTTTACTTACCTCATCCTTCCATTTTGCTTTTAAATGTCCTTATTTCTACTGAGAAATCCTCACTTCCTGTTCTTCTGTCTGTAACTACACACAGTAGTGTGAGGCTTTCTCCCTGGTGTGGAGAAAGCCTCTTGAGGGGGCGAGCAGGAGTGTCAGGACGTCCACTAACACACAGCTCTTTTCTCTATCTGCAAAGTAGAGAGTGTCCTGACACTCCTGCTCGCCCCCTCCCCCCTCAAGAGGCTTTCTCCACACCTGGGAGAAAGCCTTGCATTACTGTGTGTAGTTAGAGACAGAAGAACAGGAAGTGAGGATTTCTCAGAAGAAATAAAGACATTTAAAAGCAAAATGGAAGGATGAGGTAAGTGAAGGAGGACTGTACTAAGGTAAAGGAAGCTATTTAAGGGGGGGGATTCTTTACAACCCCTTTAATCTAGTTATTAGTGCATTGTTGGTTCACTAACCTTTTCTTTCGATTTCCCTTCTAAATGTTTTTTTTCTTAGGGTTTTTTTTCTGAATTTCTCACTTCCTGTTCCTCCTCAGTAAGCTGTTCTGGCTGACGGCTTGGATGATGGGAGCAAGCTTACTGAGGAGAAACAGGAAGTGAGAAATTCAGACAAAGAAAAAAAAACATTTAGAAGGGAAATGGAAGGAAAGGGTAAGTGAACCAACAATGCACAAGCTTAAAGGAACCTATTTATAAAATAAAAAAAAACCTTTACAACCCATTTACCAATTAATGACACACATTTACAGCGCATTTCTGAAACACACACAGCAAACTTCTTCCGTGCCTCTGTCGCTAGTTCTAGAAACGCCCAGCTGTGATCGCAGCCTAAACGCTTCTCCTAAAATGGCGATCTAGAATGTGCGCCATGGATGGTATGTGATCAGTCCTATGGATCTGTGAGGTGATCTGTGTCTTCCAAACTAGGTGTTTAGTCTTTGTGCGTCCAATCCTGGCAAAAAAAATAAAAAATGGCGCTATGAGAGGCGTTTGGCGTTTTTTTCTTATGCCTCTATGATTGGTCACCATCACAGAGGCGATCATAGGACTGCAATAGGGATAAGAAAAAAAAACGCCAAAATCCTTGAATAGCGACATTTTTATCGACCAGGATTGGGCGCACAAAGACTAAACACCTAATATGGAAGACACAGATCGCCTGACAGATCCATAGGACTGATCACACCACACACACACACACACACACACACAGAGGATAACATACAAAGGTCATGGAGTCAGCACACTGGTAGAAGTAGACTTACCCTTCAGCCTCACCAATGTCTTCCTACACAGGGGACATAAAAGCAGAAGTTGTCCCCGGTGTCCCCACCTCACTAAACTCAGCCAAAGTGTCGCAAGAATCCCATCCTCATCTATACGGCTCCAGCGTGCTGCTGTTACTATAGCAACGAACACATTGGCTAGGGGAGGGGCGGACTCGCCGTGCACATGTCGCCCTATCACATAATACCAGCTATCAAGCACGGGGTTCAATTTTCTCTGCATCAGGCCGTGGTTGGTCAGGACTGGGGAGAGGCGGGCTCTCTGGCTCCAATTTGATTGGCAGAGAGAAAGTGATGGGTGAAATGAGAGTTGTTTATGTGTCCTGACGTTCTGAAGTCCTCCGGCTGGTCACGTGATTATACATCTTCACCTAACTCTCCTTATTGGCTTTATTTCCAGTACTGAGAACCCATTCACAGCAGACACTGCACATGACTGCAATGTTATCACTGCAGGTTTGTATGCATTTAGAAGGGCGCTTGAATGTGTTTTGTGCAGCGTTTGCAGTGCATTTTTCGGGACTTGGCTTTTTACCTTAGCCCAATCTTTTCCTAAATTGTGAAACATAATGTTACGGCGAGTAAATTGATACCCAACATACCACGCTTCAAAATTGCGCCCGCTGGTGGAATGGCGACAAACTTTGACACTTAAAAATCTCCATAGGCGACGTTTAAAAATGTTTACAGGTTACCAGTTTAGAGTTTCAGAGGAGGTCTAGGGCTAGAATTATTGCTCTCACTCTAACGATCGCGGCAATACCTCACATGTGTGGTTTGAACACCATTTATATATGCGGGCACAACTTACGTATGCATTCACTACTGTGCGGCAGGACGGTGCGCTTTAAAACATTTTTTTTCTTCTTTATTTTACTTTTTAAAATAAAAAAATTATAATTTTAGATCGCTTTTATTCTTATTACAAGGGATGTAAACATCCCTTGTAATAGAAAAAAAGTATGACAGGGCCTCTTATATGTGAGATCTGGGGTCAAAAAGACCTCAGATCTAACATTGATTACAATTAAATGCAATAAAAAGGCCCTTATGTAGAAATAACTACATAATAAACGCACAGTATTAACCACTTTAGCCCCGGGCCTGTTTTTCAGATTCGGTGTTTACGAGACTAAAACATTTTTTTTTGCTATAAAATTACTTAAAACCCCCAAACATTATATATTTTTTTTTTCTAACACTCTAGAGAATAAAATGGCAGTCATTGCAATACTTTTTGTTACACCGTATTTGCGCAGCGGTCTTACAAGCGCACTTTTTTTGGAAAAAATTCACTTTTTTAAATAAAAAAATAAGACAACAATAAATTTGGCCCAATTTTTTTACATATTGTGAAAGATAATGTTACGCCGAGTAAAATGATACCCAACATGTCACGCTTAAAAATTGCGCCCGCTCGTGGCATGGCGTCAAACTTTTACCCTTAAAAATCTCGATAGGCGATGTTTAAAAAATTCTACAGGTTGCATTTTTTGAGATACAGAGGAGGTCTAGGGCTAGAATTATTGCTCTCGCTCTAACGATCGCGGCGATACCTCACTTGTGTGGTTTGAACACCGTTTTCATATGCGGGCGCTACTCGCGTATGCGTTCGCTTCTGCGTGTGAGCTCGTCGGGACGGGGCGATTTAAAAAATTTTTTTTTTGTTTTCGTATTTATTTGTATTAATTTTACCAATTTTTAACACTAAAATAAAAAAAAAAAAAAAATTATCACTTTTATTCCTATTACAAGAAATGTAAACATCCCTTGTAATAGAAAAAAGCATGACAGGTCCTCTTAAATATGAGATCTGGGGTCAAAAAGACCTCAGATCTCATATTTAGGCTAAAATGCAAAAAAAAAAAAAAAAATTTTTAAATGTCATTTTTTAAATGACATTTAAAAAAAAATGTCTCTTTAAGACGCTGTTTGGAACTGACGTTTGACGTCACTTCCGCCCAGCAGAGCTACGGGGATGGACGAGGGAAATTTTTTCCCTCACTCGCATCCCCGCTGACCAGACGAGCGCACCCGATCGCCTCCGCCGCTACCGACGGCTCCGGTAAGCGGCGGAGAGCGCGGGAGCGCAGCGGGAGGGGGGGGGGCACGCTCGTCCGCTACCGATAACGGCGATCTCGCGGCGATTCCGCCGCGGAGACCGCCATTATCGTTTACCCGACCGCCCACAGAAGAGATGGATATCTCGGTTGTGGCAGCAGCTGCTGCCGTTACCGAGATATCCATCCTCAAAGTGCCGACGTATACCTGCGGTGGGCGGTCGGAAAGTGGTTAAAAAAAACATGAAGCTCACTGCCCGAAAAACATTTCCTTGCGCATAGGCTTGACTATTTAAAGGATATGTAAAGATTTGTTAAAAAAAAAAAAAAAAAAAAAAAACATGTTATACTTACCTTCTCGATGCAGTTGGTTTTGCACAGAGTAACCCTAATCCTCCTCTTCAGTGGCGCTCCTGGCTCCTCCTCTTTTCTAGTGCCCCGTTGGAGAGTCGCTCTCCCTCGGGCCACTCATGCAGGAGCGTTCCAGTGTCCTGCTGCTGCAGCCATTAACACAGGCAGCAGGTCTCGGCCCCACCCCCTGGCTCCTGCATCATTGGATTTGATTGACAGCAGCAGCAGCCAATGGCTGCTCTGCTATCAATCTGTCCAATCAGCACCTGAGACACCGGCTGGAAATGGTGTGCTTGTCCCCGTCACTGGAAAGACCAGGTTTAGGTAAGTAAAAGGGGGGCTCTGAGGGGCTGCTGCAACACAGGAGATTTTTCTCCTTAAAGCGGAGTTCCACCCTTAAAATCACTTTGTTTCATTCCATCCAGCATACTGGCGTCAGCGCCAGTATGCTGTTTTTTTTTTTTTTAATGCATGTACTTACTTTATATAAAATTATTGAATTTCAGGCGCACCGCGGTATGTCGCCGCTATAAGGCGTCACGCCTTCCGGAAACAGCCGATTAGCATTCGGCTCTTTTCGGAGGGCGTGACACGGCTATATACGGCGCATGCGCAGTCAGCTCCTGGGTCTGTGCGCAGGCGCCGAGAAGAGCCGAATGCTAATCGGCTGTTTCCGGAAGGCGTGACGCCTTATAGCGGCGACATACCGCGGTGCGCCTGAAATTCAATGATTTTATATAAAGTAAGTACATGCATTAAAAAAAAAAAAAAAAAACAGCATACTGGCGCTTACGCCAGTATGCTGGATGGAATGAAACAAAGTGATTTTAAGGGTGGAACTCCGCTTTAAAGTTGAGTTCCACCCATTTTTTTATGTTTGTCTGTGCTGCATGCCCTAATCTCATAGGGCCAGATTCACGTACATTGGCGCATATTTTGACCAGAGTAGCGCATCTCCTTTACGTTAGACCGGCGCAATGTAGAGGCGCAAGTACCGTATCCTCGTAGTATTTGCGCAGAAATTTGCGCCGGTGCAGCGTAATTTCCGAGGCGTAAGGCGGTGTAATTCAAATTGGGAAGGACGTGGGCGTGTTCCATTTAAATGAGCCGTGACCCCATGCAAATGAAGGGCCGGCCGGATTGCGCATGCGCACATGAAGCAGACCATGGTCAGCACCTCTCTGCGCATGCTCACAACTGGGCACGGCGCAATCAGTCTGATTGGAACTAGGCCCGGTCAACTTAGTGAGCTACGCAGACAGCTTAAATAGACAGAGACAAACGCCCTTCCTTTGCAAAAGTACATCCCTTTGTATCCCTTCCTATACAGCAAGGTGCTTTTGTTCTGTTGTGTGTTCGCGTTTGTCAGTTTGTGACCCACCATCTGGGACAGGTCAGCCAGAGTTTGGGGCAAATGGAGGAGAGCCTGTCCTCCATAAAGGATACAGTTGGCGACATGGCCTGCAACTCCCTGGCTCTGATCAATTGCCTAAATGAACAGCAGGCTACCACAGCAGGCATTGGTCAGGATGTGCGGGCCCTTGGTCAGGATGTGAGCGCCCCCTCCCAGGCTATCCAGGCCAATACGGCAACAATCAATGCTGGCCTGAGCAGAATTGCCGTGGCCTTGAAGGGCAGGCCGCCAGGTGGGCAGAGACCAGGGGATGCTCCTCCTTCCCCAGATTACCCCCCCCATGAGTCGGCCCTGAGGAGACGGGGCCGTGGCCGCCCCAGTTTCTTTTCAAATTTTTTTTTTTTTGGGTGCTGGGCAAATTTTTTTTTTTTTTGGGTTGTGAATTATTTTTGAATGTGGGGGTGACATTCCTGCCGGAAAAGGGGTGTCACCCTCATTTGTGGTGGAGAAGGGTTCCCCAGGACCAGGGAGAAGTGATATGAAGTCACAGCTGATCAGTCATTGGAAACACCCCCATAGTGCACGGCGCGTGTTCGCGATTGCGCCGCGCGTGCCCGTCGGTGGCATCGTGTTCCCGGGGAACACTGCTCGTCACCGACAATGGTACACAGCCATTGGTCAGGGCTGTGTACCACGTGATCACTAAGTGTAAACAAAGAGCTGTAACTAACTTACCAGCTCTTCTCCCCTCACACATCGTTTCCAGTGTGAGGAGAGAAGAGCTAGAAGCAGTGAGTTACAGATCTGTGTTACTGTAGTGTCTGCACAAACACCACATCTGTCCCTTTACCCCCCCCCCCCCCCCAATTGTCACCAGTCACCTAAATAGACTGCCATCAGCGGTGCAACCGTCACCCACCAGTGACCGTGCCCTGTCACCGTCACCCATCTGTGACCTACCCTGTCACCCGTCACCCACCAGTGACCTGCCCTGTCACCCGTTTATGAAGAAAAATTACTAATTTGCTAAATTTTATGACAGAAACAAAGAAAAAGGCAATTTTTTCACAAAATTTTCCATCTTTTTTTTATTTATAGCGCAAAAAATAAAAAATCCACGAGTGATTAAATACCACCAAAAGAAAGCTCTATTTGTGTGAAAAAAAGGACGCAATTTATATTTGGGTACAGTGTTGCATGACTGAGTAATTGTCATTCAAAGTGTGAGAGCACCGAAAGCTGAAAATTGGTCTGGGTAAGAAGGGGGTTTAAGTGCACTGTATTGAAGTGGTTAAAGCCGCAAGCAGTATTAAATTACTTTTTTCTTATAGTAATCTCATTTTGTGCAGGGACAGTTCTAAACATGTGCCACTACTATAGACACCCAGCAGGTACGATATTTAAAGGAATTTTTCATTATTTATTTTTTCACTTTAAGCATCATTAAAATCGCTGCTCCTGAAGAAACTACAGTTTTTAAAACTTTTTTTTCCATTGATACATGTTCCCTGGGGCAAGACCCGGGTTCTCAAAGATGTTTTCCGACAATAACTTGAATATTGGGCTTTAAAATTAACACTTTTGAATTCAAACGTTCGAGTCCCATAGACGTCACTAAGGGTTCTAAATGTTCGCGCGAACGTCTGGTCTGTTCGAAGGTTCTGGTGCAAACTGAACACGGGGGGTGTTCGGCTCATCCCTACTCTGAACCCTCTTGTGTTGAATTGTATTGTAACTGTTCGGTCTCCCCTCATTGTAAAGTTTTGAACAAACCGTTAGCGACATATAAATCCTGTATAGAAATACAGTGGAACCTTGGATTACGAGCATAATCTGTTCCAGGAGAATGCTTGTAATCCAAATCACTTGCATATCAAAGCGAGTTTCCCTATAGAAGTACATGGAAACAAAGATAATTTGTTCCATGCAATACCGCATGTGGCCAGAGGTAGGGGGCACTGATGAGACCCAGAGAGACTCAGAAGTACTCGGAGACCGTTCGGATGCAGTTGAAAACCCTCGGAAAGGCCCAGAAACACTCGGGAACAGAGTTGGGCTGGGAGAAAATTTGATTTTAAAATCAAGTTGGTAGGTCAAATCGATTCAAAATAAAAAATAAACGATTTGTTCGATTTTTATTCTCCAGGAAAAGCCCAGACACCGTGCTGGTCCCGAGGAGCTGCGGGCAGGACTTTTTAGGTGAGGCCGTGGCTTCAGCCTAGTCCTCGAGGCCGGACGCCGCAGACTAGGCCGAAGCCGCGGCCTCACCTAAAAACTTCTGCCTGCATCTCCTCAGGACTGGCACAGTGTCCATAAAAAAAAAAAAAAAACTTGGATTTGAATTGTAAATCAAGTTTTTTTATAAAGAAATTGCAGATTTTATTAGGTGAAAAAAAATCGGGCAGCTCTAGCGCAGAGTATTTCCAAATGGCACTGAATGGCTCCAAGTGTCACCGACACCCCCGCACCTCTGGCCAAATGCGGTACTGCACACCGCAGAGGCTTGAATCCTACTCATTTTGTGATACAACACTCACAAACCAAGTCAGGATTTTGGAAAAAAAATACCTTGTATTGTCGAAAACGCTCGTTAACCGCATTATTCGGAATCCGAGGTTCCACTGTAATAATATCAATAATTTGACTGGAGTTACACTTGAAGACAACCCTAGGATGATTTTCACTTATGATTAGTCTAGAAAACAATCTGTCGAGGAACATTGTATGGCTTCTGAAGATGGCCTCTTTGTCAATTCTAGAGAAGAATCATCCATCCACGTTGGATTATTTTGATTGATCGATGATGTTTTTCAAAGGGATAAGCTGCTATTCCACAGTTATGAACTGGCGGGCAGGTTTATGGAGCAATCTTTTACAAGAAATAATGTTGCCACACATGCCAAGTACTTTTCTGCTTCTGGAGGGTGCTGTGGCAGTCATGACAATGGGAAAAGGAATTGCTTAACCACTTCAATACCGGGAACTTTCACTCCCTTCCTGCCCAGGCCAATTTTTAGCTTTTAGCTCAAATTTTGAATGACAATTGTGCGGTCATGCAACATTGTTACATAGTAGGTGAGGTTGAAAAAAAGACAAGTCCAACCTATATGTGTGATTATAAGTCATTATTACATTGTATATCCCTGTATGTTGTGGTCGTTCAGATGCCTATCAGTTTTTTTTCTGTACCCCTATGACATTTTTACTCTTTATTTCACACAAATAGAGCTTTTTTTAAATGATATTTAACCACTTCCCGCCCGGCCAATAACAGATTTACAGCCGGGAAGTGGTTATGAAATCGTGACTGGCCGTTCTCAAACGGCTAGCACGATTTCAATGCCGGGCGCGCAGCGCGGCGATCGGTGATGCGGGGTGTCAGTCTGACACCCTGCACCTCCGATCTCGGTAACGAGTCTCCGGCGGAGCCTCGTTACCACGTGATCAGCCGTGTCCAATCACGGCTGATCACGATGTAAACAGGAAGAGCCGCCGACGGCTCTTCCTCACTTGCGTCTGACAGACGCGTGTAGAGGAGAGCCGATCAGCGGCTCTCCTGACAGGGGGGGTTCGCGCTGATTGTTTATCAGCGCAGCCCCCCCTCGGATCGCCACACTAGACCACCAGGGTACTAAAAAATAATAAAAAAAAAAGAACAAAAAAAAAAGAAGGGGGGCAGTAAAAAAATAAATGATGCCAATCAGTGCCCACAAATGGGCACTGATTGGCAACATTGATCCATCAGTGCCACCCCTCAGTGATTGTCAGTGCCAATCCATGCCCAGTGCCCACCTATCAGTGCCCACCTGTGCCGCCTATGAGTGCCCACCTGTGCCGCCTATGAGTGCCCACCTGTGCCGCCTATGAGTGCCCACCTGTGCCGCCTATGAGTGCCCATCTGTGCCGCCTATGAGTGCCCAGTGCCGCCCATAAGTGCCCATCAGTGCCGCCCATGAGTGCCCATCAGTGCCGCCCATGAGTGCCCATCAGTGCCCCATACCAGCGCCGCCTATCAGTGCCCATCAGTGCTACCTAATTGGCGCCCATCAGAACTACCTCATCAGTGCCCATCAGTGCCACCTCATCGGTGCCCATCAGCGCCCGTAATTGAAAGAGAAAACATACTCATTTACAAAAAAATTAACAGAAAAAAATAAAAACTTTATTTTTTTTCAAAATCTTCGCTCTATTTTTAGTTGTTGCGCAAAAAAAAAAACCGCAGAGGTGATCAAATACCACCAAAAGAAAGCTCTATTTGTGGGGAAAAAAGGACGCCAATTTTGTTTGGGTGCAGTGTAGCATGACCGCGCAATTGTCATTCAAATTGCGACAGTGCTGAAAGCTGAAAATTGGCTTGGGCGGGAAGGTGCGTAAGTGCCTGGTATGGAAGTGGTTAACCTCTTAAAGCGGAGGTTCACCCTAAAAAACAACTTTAAACCATGCCATCCAGCATACTAGCGTCAGCTACAGTATGCCTTTATTTTTTTGCGCTGTACTTACAGTTTAATCCATTCGTTTGTTTCAGGCTACTGCGGGGGAAAAGGCGTTCCTATCAAGAGGGGAACATGATTGACGGCCGGCTATGGCGCGTCACACGTTCCGAAAATAGCCAGAGTAGGACTCGGCTCTTCACGGCGCCTGCGCACAGACTAGGAGCTGACTGCGCAGGCGCCGTGAAGAGCCGAGTCCTACTCCGGCTATTTTCGGAATGCGTGACGCGCCATAGCTGGCCGTCAATCATGTTCCCCTCTTGATAGGAACGCCTATTTCCTGCCCGGAGTCTGAAACGAAACAAAAGGATTAAACTGTAAGTACAGCACAGAAAAAAAAATGAATGGCATACTGTAGCTCACGCTAGTATTCTGAATGTCAGTGGAGACAAAGATTTTTTTTTTTTTTTAGGGTGAACCCCCTCTTTAACGCTGGCCCCTCTCAGCCTTTTAAGAGGTTTTTGACCCCGGGAGGCAGGGTGTGGCTTAAGATCACGTGACCGCCGTGATTGCCAGTCACGTCGGTCAAAAATTTCCAATCGCAGGGAGTGATCAGGAGTTGTCAAATAGGCAGCGGAAACTGTGCGCACTGCATGCGCTCTTACCACAGGTGTGGGGGCAATTCACGCAAATATGCGGCCCCTGTGCGCTAAGGACCAAGCACCAAGAGGCCGCACATTTGCGTACAGCAGGCACCAAGGGGTTAATCACCACAGTTTTTTTATTTTTGCTAAATAAAGCACCAAATACTAATAATTTTGAAAAAAAAAAGTCTTTCTTCATTTTGGTTATAACATTTTGCAATTAAATAAGCTTTCTTCATAAACTTAGACCAAAATGTATTCTGCAACATTTCTTGTTGAAAATTACCCAAATCGGTGTATATTTAGTCTGTGGGAAAGTTATACAGTCCACAAAATATGGTATATTTCTGAAAATGTATCAATCTTGATTTTATCAATCTGTCATTTTTTGAGGCCCAAAAAACAAAACCGTCAGGACAGTACAAATAGCCGCCCAAATGACCCCTTTTTGGAAAGTAGTCCAAGGGTTTATTGAAGTTGTAATTATTTTACATAGTGGGGTTCATTTACTAAAGCTGCAGAGTGCAGAATCTGGAGCAGCTTTGCATAGAAACCAATTAGCTTCCATTTTTTTTTATTTTCTTTTTATCAAAGCTTTATTGAACAAGCTGAAGGTACAAGCTGACTGGCTACCATGTAAAGCTACACCAGACTGTGCACTCTCCAGTTTTAGTAAATCAACCCCTGTGTCTGTAGTGCATGTTCAAATCTTAATACTATAAGTAATAACATGTTATTAGATTTTTACTTCAGGAGTAGATAATGACTTTGGAAATTCTAGAGAAATGCTTAAATGACAATTTAACTAAATTCATTCGATTTTAGTTAACTAAATGAAAACTGGAATTGATTTACATCATAGTTTTTGTTCTAATTGAATTGTCTTTAGTTTTCATCATTGAAAACATACAGCTGACAAAAATATTTATCTTGACTAGAGTTGACTAGAGTTGAGCGGACACCTGGATGTTCGGGTTCAGCCAAACTTCAAAAAAAAGTTCGGGTTCCGGACCCGAACTTGACCCCCGACCCGAACCCCATTGAAGTCAATGGGGACTCGGACTTTTGACTACTAAAATGTCTCTAAAAAACTAATGGAAAGGGCTAGAGGGCTACAAATGGCAGCAAAATGTCGGGAAGAGCATGGCAAGTACTCTGTCATTAAATGTGGATAGGGAAATTACTTACAAATACATAAAAATAAACTTAGAACTGTCCTTGCACAAACTTTCATTTCTGGCTATAATGAATTGTCGGCTCCGGCAATTCAGAGAGGATTCATTCATAAAAAATAAAAAAAAAGTGTGGGGGTCCCCCAAATTCAATAACCAGACCCTTCAGGTCTGGTATGAATATTAAGGGGAACCCCGTTGTCAATTTAAAAAAAAATGATGTGGGGTTCCCCCCAAATATCCATACCAGACCCTTCAGGTCTGGTGTGGATTTTAAGGGGAACTTCATCACAAATTAAAAAAAAAAATGGCGTGAAGTCCCCCCCAAAAATCCACACCAGACCCCTTATCCAAGCACGTTAACCTGGCCGGCCACAGAAAAGAGGGGGGACAGAGTGCGGCCCCCTACTCTCCTGAACCGTACCAGGCCACATGCCCTCAACATGTTGATGGGGACAATGGCCTCATCCCCACAACCCTTGCCTTGTGGTTGTGGGGGTCTGCAGGCGGGGGGCTTATCAGAATCTGGAATACTCCTTTAACAAAGGGGACCCCCTAGATCCTGGCCCCCCCTATGTGAATTGGTAATGGGGTACACTGTACCCCTACCATGTCACGAAGGAAGTGTAAGTTCTTGTAAAAAAAAAAAAACACACACCCCGTAGAAAAAAAGTCCTTTATTAATAAAAAAAAGAATAAAAATCCAGCGGTGGTAATCCACTCTCTGTCCGGCTCCCCGCTCCAACGTTGTCTGTATCCAGCGACAGGCGATCTCTCCAGCGACGGGTGATCGGTGCAGCGATGAGAAATCCATCCAGATCAGCGTCGCCAACCTTCTCTCTCCGCTGGACACAGCCGTAGCTTTAACAGTTCTTATATAGGGGAGGCGGGCCACGCGTCACGTGACCTCGTCCCCCTCTGACGCACACTCTGCTATATCGCTGGGAAAGCCCAGACATCCCCCTTGCGTCAGAGGGGGCGGGGTCACGTGACGGGTGGTCCGCCTCCCCTATATAAGAAATGTCAAAGCTCCGGCCGCGTCATTCCGCTGGGCTGTGTCCAGCGGAGAGAGAAGGTCGGCGACGCTGCGCTGAATGGATGGATTTCTCATCGCTGGACCGATCACCCGTCGCTGGAGAGATCACCCGTCGCTGGATACAGACAACGTTGAAGCAGAGAGCCGCATCGAGAGTGGATTACCACCGCTGGATTGTTTTTATTTTATTTTATATTAATAAAGGACTTTTTTCTACGGTGTGTGTGTGTGTGTTTTTTACAAGAATTTACACTTCCTTCATGAAATGGTAGGGGTACAGTGTACCCCATTACCAATTCACATAGGGGGGCCAGGATCTGGGGGTCCCCTTGGTTAAAGGGGTCTTGCAGATTCTGATAAGCCCCCCGCCCGCAGACCCCCACAACCACCGGGCAAGGGTTGTGGGGTTGAGGCCCCTGTCCCCATCAACATGGGGACATCCTCCCCATGTTGAGGGCATGTGGCCTGGTACGGTTCAGGAGAGGGGGGCCACACTCTGTCCCCCCCCCTCTTTTCTGCAGGCGTCCAGGTTAACGTGCTCGGATAAGGGGTCTGGTGTGGATTTTTAAGGGAACTCCATGCCATTGTTTTTTTACATTTGGGGTGGAGTTCCCCTTAAAATCCACACTAGACCTGAAGGGTCTGGTATGGATATTTGGGGGGAACCCCACGTCTTTTTTAAATTGATGGCGGGGTTCCCTTTAATATCCATACCAGACCTGAAGGGCCTGGTTATTGAATTTGGGGGGACCCCCACGCTTTTTTTTTATGAATGAATCCTCTCTGAATTGCCGAAGCCGACAATTCATTAGAGCCGCAAAGCCGCTTTTAAATGACTTTTTTTCCTTTCAGAAATTACACTTTGTGCAGTGCCATTACATAGCCGAACTCCGAACCCGAACTTTAAGCAATTATTCGGGTTCGAGTAAAAAAAAAACTAACAGGAGTCACTTTTGTACATGAGGTGGCTAGTGAATCATAATTCATGTATTACATCAGATGGGACATTAATAATAATTCATGTTTGCAGGATGTCTTGAGATATCACAAGTTGTTGGCTATTCAACGTGAAAGGTGTTAATTGCATCTACTCCTAGACATTACATTGTCCATTGTATAAAGGTGTTAATTCAGGTCTGCTGCTAGACCTTTCAATTGTCTGATAACATGGTTTAAAGCCCATTGATGCCCAGGTGTCAAGACCCTTTAGAGACAGTACGTCAGTCTAGATATGTGGATTGAGGTCAAGGCATTGTGTAATTGTATTTTGGAATGTGATAGATCTTGTCAGTATCGGTGCCGAAATGTGTGATTAGGGGGGTGGAGATTGCATTGTCCTGTGATTAACTGTAACATGCTGTACTAGATATATAAGCAAGCTAATAAACCAATAAAGTGTTCATTCATTTTGAAACCAGAGAGTACAGAGCCGAGTCTCGTCTTATTCTGGGAAATGGAATGGATCGTGTATGCAAGCTTGTCAGAGTGTGTCGGATAAGCTGTCGTGGGTGGATGGAAGGTCGTAAACGGTGGTGACCGTTACAAAAAACAAAGTTCGGTACGAACCCGAACTTTACAGTTCGGGTTCACTCAACCCTAATCTTGACGAATTTAACACTGAGTGGAACATTGTGGGAAATATACGAAATGTGTTATAGAAAAACATATACAGGCACTGCTAAGAAATAGAAAAGACTAAGATTTTAATATGAATTTGTACATAAGAAAATTATATTTAGCTGTGTGCAGAAACTCTTTCACAAATCTGTATAAATACAAGTGCTTCAGATTCAAATGATATGTAATGGAATCAAGAAACGTATATACCATGTAGATATAGCGTGAAGCAAGTCATTATTGTAACATAGCAATACACTTTCTATTCAGCAATATAATGAGCTGTTTGACATGTGAAGGATCAAACATACTGCAAAAGCAGTGTGGATAGAAAAATATCAGCCTTTACAAGTGACACCAGCCCAAATTGTCATCAGTGTCCAAATGAGTGATAACATGTACATGTTTGTCCCACAAGGGACTCAATGTGGAGAATACAAAGCAAATTTTATCACGAAGAACTGCTTTTAGTTTTATGCTGTGTACACGATTGGATTTTCCAATGGAAAAAGTCGGAATTTCCAACATATTTAGATAGAGAGCTGGTTCTGAATTTTTCCTATTGGAAAGACCGTTTGTATGAAATTCCGAAGGGAAAAAAACATGCATGCTCCGAAGCATTGAACTTTTTTCTCGCCTCATCATAGTTGTACATCACCGCGATCTTAACGTTCGAAAGTTCAGAGAACTTTTGTGTGACCATGTGTATGCAAACCAAGCTTGAGCAGAATTCCGTCGGAAAAACTATCCCAACTTTTTCAGACGGAAATTCCACTCTTGTGTACAGGGCATTAGACATGCCGTTCCACCACATCTTGTAACAGATTGCCAGTCTGGGCCTGCAGGTAACCAATACTCTCTTCTGTCTCTCACTCTCTGCCCTAACAGGAAGTCATTAGAAATCTCTGCAATGTACCAGGGTCAAAAGTACAGTTAGAAAGGGTTACAACTTCTGACAATGCATTTATTGGTGTCCTTCGCTTCATGTCCTGCTGACGCCCACACCCCTCATTTCTTGTATGGGCGTCACAGGGAACATCAGTGAAAATCTCTCCAATTTGTTTAATCAAATGGAAATTAAAGCCCTGTACACACTGGCTGAAAGGCGGGTCGACATTGTCTGGTTCAATAAACATTTGCCGACATTCAGCCTGTGTGTATGGCAGCTGGTCCCAAAGAAGCTGGCTTCTGTCAAGACAACCTCTCAGCCGACTCTCGATCAGCACTCTCACCCAATAGCAGAGAACACTGATCAGAGTGCTCTGGTGGGGGTGTCCCCCTGTCAGAATACAACAGCTCAGCGAGGAAGATCGCTGTAGTATCGTTGGATCATTAGTACAGTGGCTCTGACTGGAGCTGACAGTATTTATACATTCAACCCAGGCTTAACTTGGCAACAATGGCAGCCTCACATATTCATTTGTAACTAGTACAACAAGGTAGAAGTGTACATAGGCAGAATAATATGCATAGCAATACAAAAATCCCCCCAGCACACTTTTCCAGCTGGTCAGCAGAAAAAAAAAACATCTATACTGCTTTAACATGTCAAGGTAAAAACAAGACAGGAAGTGATGGGAAATCTCCAATGGGGACACAAACAAAAAACAGATTTAGTACAATTGGCAAGGGTTAGAACTCATGATAATGTTTTTATTGCTATCCTTGCTTTCCTGTCCGTACCCCCCCCCCCCCCCGTTTCTTGTTTAGGTATAACAGGGGCAGGAAGTCAGTGGAAATCTGGCCAATGGGATCACTAAAATAAATAACCACCTTAAAGTGGATGTAAACCCACTCTCACCCTTTCTAAACTACTGCCATAGTGCTGATCTATAAGGATATACCGTATTTATCGGCATATAACACGCACGGGCGTATAACACACACACTAACTTTAGGAGGGAAGTTTCAGGAAAAAAACTTTCCACAGCCCCCCTGCGTATAACACGCAGGCACAGTTTACCCTCTATTTTCAGGGTAAAAAAGTGAGTGTTATACGCCAATACAGTACATGCCTCCTGCATGTATCCTTACCTGTCAAATGTCTCCCCTCTGTCTGTTATAAGAACTGAAAAACTGCAGATTCTGTGGGTGGATCTGTTGTCTGGAGCTCGGTGGGTGGAGCCGTGATGTCAGTAGACTCCCCGCCCACCTCTCCACTCCCCTTGTCAACATGCATTTTCTCCTGTGTATCCCTTACACTAAATTCTGCTTTGATCACAAACATCCAGTCGAAATCCAGAAAAGTAACGACATGACTTCAGAAAAGGAGTGGGGGTGGGAATTAAAAAATAATGCCTGTCTCAGGCTAGTGCATGAGATATGTAAATAACCTGTCACTTACAAGGTGGAGGATTTGACAAAGTTTTTTTCCTGTTTGTCAAGTTTAATCTCACTGAACAATAAAATAGGATTGCTCAGAGCTGGATTAACTCTTTGTGGCAAGTCTGGGCACAGAAGATAGGAAATCTTATACTCTACATTGTGACAGCAAAAAAAATAAAAAAAATACATTTCAGGTTTACATCCACTTTAATATTTTTCATTCTATGAGAAAAAAAATTGTCTGGAGTTGGACTTAATCTGAAATGGATAAGAGGTACAACACACAAGACCAGCTAGCAATCCTCACACCACCATAAACATTCTTCAGTTCCAGCATCCAGGTGTATTTTTATTAATGTGGAAAAGAAGACAAAGAAGTGTCCTTCATTAGGTTTTAAATGTCCATTTCATGTTAGGTGTTTAGAGAAGACAATGGCAGACAGCCAACCTCCACGGTGTTAATTGTGCAAGACTCAGCTAATTGACAATGTAGACAGAGCTATATAGTAGGACAGTCTCAGTGTTTGAGGTTTAAACACACCAATGACTCTGTACCAGGAGTTCCATTTGCAGGAAAGTGATTGTTACACCAGAGTACCATTACCAGAGTTGTACTTCCGCGGCGACTTCAATTCAGTTGCTGTATTGACGTAAGTAGTAGAGGTGTTCCCTGGAGGAGGCTTTAACGGTTTAGCAGGGTCATTCTGTAGATGAAAGTTTAAGGTGGCATACTCTGTAGACTCTACAGGCTTTGGCAAGATGGCTGGCTTCTTTTGGGATCGTTTGGTTGGTCGCCGTATGACCTCTATTTCTGCATACTGCACATTCTCTTCCACCTTGTGATGGTTTTGCCGTGATTTGTCCACAACAGAATAAACAGGGATGTCGTTGGCGACCGTGTCATACATTGGAGCTGTTGGAGGAGGCTTCTGCGAGACAAAAGCAAGGAGTGTTAGAATAGATGTGTTCATGTTGCAGGAGTTGACATCCAGTTGGCAGATATTGCAACTAACACTTCCATTTTAATATATAGGGTTTCATTTGGATATGTACAGGATGTTGAATGTTAGGCTTTAGGCTTTAATCACTGTCTGTGTCCCCGATAGGGAGATTTAAACTGGCCGTACACTAATATTTATTTTAAGCTTGCAAGCTGAACAAAAGAGAAAAGACTCAACCAATAGACTTTGCCTACTGTATTTTGACAGCCAGCTCCAAAAGCTTTCAAAAATATCCAAACAGCAGGTGCATCCAGGGCCGCCATCAGGGGGGTACAGGCATTACACCTGTAAGGGGCCCAGGGGTCCCCAGGGGCCCGGAGGCCACCAGGGGCCCCAGATGGCAAGCCCTTTTTTTATAAAAAAAATATATTTTTTTTATAAAAAAATATATTTTTTTTATAAAAAAAATATATTTTTTTAATATATTTTTCTTTTATTTTTTATTAAAGCGGAGCTCCAGCCACGAAATTTTTTTTTTAAAGTCAGCAGCTACTAACAGTGTAGCTGCTGACTTTAAATAAGGACACTTACCTGTCCTAGGCGCCCGCGCTGATGGCCCCCCCGATGCCGGTCCCGCGATCGCTCCAAGTCCCGCGCCGCCATTCACACTATGGGAAACAGGCAGTGAAGCCGTACGGCTTCACTGCCCGTTTCCTACTGTGCCTGCGCGAGTCTCACGCTGGCTTGTGAATGGGCGCGCTGCTCTCTGAGAACACACACAGTTCCCAGAAATCAGCACACCCCATTCACAAGGAGAAGGACAAGAAGAAATCAAACCGCGGTGCAGGTGAGGCAGATTACAGACTTCCGCATAGCAACAGCTATTTCGGGTGAGTTTTTTTTTTTTCAGGTTTTTTTTTTTAAATTTTTTTAAACAACATGGCAAAATGTTGTTTTCCTGGGTGGAGCTCCGCTTTAAAGGGCCAATTTTTCTTCTTTTATTTTTTTTAGAGGTCCGGAGGTCCCCAGGGGCCCGGAGGCCACCAGGGCCCCAGATGGCAAGCCCTTTTTTTTTATAAAAAAATATATTTTTTTATAAAAAAAAATATATTTTTTTAATATATTTTTCTTTTATTTTTTATTAAAGGGCCAATTTTTTTCTTTTATTTTTTTTAGAGGTCCGGAGGTCCACAGGGGCCCGGAGGCCCCCAGGGCAGCACCGGATGGAAACCCCCCCTTTTTTTATTTATTTTCTATAAAAATATATATATATATATATATATATATATATATATATATATATATATATATATATATATATATTTTAATATATTTTTATTACATTTTTTTATTAAAGGGCCATTTTTTAGGGGTCTATGGGCCAGGGCAACCCCCTATTTTTTATTTATTATTTTATAAAAATATATATTTTTTTATAAAAAAATATATATTTTTTTATTTTTTATTAAAGGGCCAATTTTTTTTCTTTTATTTTTTTAGAGGTCCGGAGGTCCACAGGGACCTGGAGATCCCCAGGGCCCCAGGTGACAACCCCCCTTTTTTTTATAATTTATATTATTATTATTATTAAAGGGCCCCCGGATGACAATCCTCCTTTTTTATAATTTTTTTTTACTTTTTTATATTATTTTATTTCTTTTTTTTAATATATAGATGCATTTTTATTAAAGGGCTCAGAGGTCCCCAGGGCCCCATGTTTATTTATTTTTTATATATATATTTTTTTATTTCTTTCTTTTTTTTTTAAAGGGCCCAGAGGCTTCTTTGTATTAAAGGGCCCAGAGGTCCCGAATGGAAAGCCCCCTTTTTTTGTAATTTCCTTCTATAAAAAAAAAAAAATTAAGGTCCCCGGGGCCCCAGTTGGGAACCACCCTTTTAAAAAAATATTATATATATATATATATATATATATATATATATATATATATATATATATATATATATATATATATATATATACTCTCTCTTTTTTTCTTTTTATTAAAGGGCACAGAGGTCCCCAGGGCCCCGGACGGCTACCCCCCTTTTTTATATATATTTTTCTTTATTTCTTCTTTTTGTAAAGGGCCCCCCGCTTCTCAATTCGCGGCAGCAGCCCCCCCGCTTCTCAATTTCATGCGGCAGCACCCCCCCCCCCCCGGTTCTCTGTGCTCCAGGGGGCCCATGCCTGAAGCTGTGTAAGGGGCCCCAAAATTCCTGATTAGATGTAGCCGCTTTTTGGCCAACAAGTTTCCGCCCGGCTACCTTGATTTTTCAAATAAGATGTTGAGCGGGAGGCGGCTGATACAGTAGGTCCACCCAACAAATTCATACTGTGTATGGCCTGCTTAGCTCTCTACTTTCCTGTGAACTATTTTCACTAGAGCGGAAAGTGAGGTCAAATGCATAACAGAGTTTTCACTAGAACAGGCACAGGGGAAATATTCCAATGGGACAGTAATGCAAGGCTTTCTCCCTGGTGTGGAGTGTCATGCTCACCCCCTCCCTTGGACTATAGGAGAGTCAGGACACTCTCTATGTTGCAGATAGAGAATGGAGCCGTGTGTTAATGGGCGTTCTGGTCTCTCCTATGGTCCAAAGGAGGGGGTGAGCACGACACTCCACACCAGGGAGAAAGTCTTGCATTACTGTGTGAAGTTACAGACAGAAAAACAGGAAGTGAGGATTTCTCAGAAGAAATAAGGACATTTAAAAGCAAAATCGAAGGATGAGATAAGTGAAGGAGGACTGCACTAAGGTAAAGGAAGCAATTTAGAAAAAAAAATTGTACCTTTACAACCCCTTTAAGTTACTTAAAAGAGGATTTTTTTAAATTTTTTTAGATTTATACTTACCTAGGTGGATGCTGCATCGGTCCAATGCTGCATCTGTCCCCCGGCAATTCTAACACTGATATATCCGAAAAACCGACCATTTCCATCGGATATGTCCACTGATCCGACACCGGATCAAATGATCCGGTGACTCGGGTTTTTAGTGCTCTGTGAGCAGAGAGCTGTAGACTGTCAGTCTAGTCTTCTCGCTCACTGGAGCGCTGGGCTGTGAAGGGGCGGCTGGCTCAGGCTCTCAGAGGCTGGCTGGGAGGCTGAGCCGGGTGTCAGTCCTGGCACCTAGCAAATCCAGACTGTGATCCAGACTCTCTGCTTATGTCTCGAAGTTTCCTCCATGACACAAATTTCCAGCTGCTTTTATCTCATGTGTCAGAGAGATTGTCAGAAGTTATCATGCTGATAACAGAGGAATGAAGCAGCAGGAAGACACGGGACTCAGGGCTTTGGAGAGAGATAAGTAAACACTGAGTATATACTCAGCTTTACATCCACTTAACTTTTTGACTCTTTAGGAGTGCGTTTTATTTTATAAATCAGTTTGGATTAAACATTTCTGAAGAAATTATAGCTCTCTTCACAATATTGTGGTAGGCTGTAGTATTAATAGGGTAGTGCCAGCCACTAAGGCTCCTCTTTCTGTGTCCTCTATCCAATCAAAATAAAGGCACAAGGGAAATAATGCCTGAAATCCAGGGACATGGATATGCGTCGTCTTGCTCTGTACTTCATTACCCTCCCAGACCCATGCTATAGCAACATGTGTCAAAAGAGTCCTCTTCTGTCTATCTTTACCACATTATGTGCATGCACGGCCTTGCTTGTCTATTCTACTGCTCATGTCTGATTTAATAATGACACAGTGGATAGTCTTCTAGCCCACTTCTTTGGGTTTTCTATACTCCCACGGCCCACCTAGAAGGATGACCTGGATTACTTCTTACAGTGTCCCTCTATCCAGGGCCACCATCAGGGGGTACAGGCAGTACACCTGTAAGGGGCCTGGAGGTCCCCAGGGGCCCGGATGGCAACCCCCTTTTTTTTTATTTATATAAAAAAATATATATATTTTTTTTGTTTTATTAAAAGGCCCAGAGGTCCCCAGGGCCCCGGATGGAAACCCCCCCTTTTTTATATATATATTTATTTTATTTTATTGTAAGGGACCCAAAGGTCCCCAGGGCAACCCCCTCTTTCTCTTGTTCATCAGCACCACCCAAAGCCCCCCGCTTCTCAATTCGTGGCACCCCCACCCTTGCTTCTCAATTCACGGCCCCCCGCTTCTAAATTTTCTCAATTAGTGGCGGCACACCCCGCTTCTCAATTTGAGGCGGCAGCACCCCCCCGCCCCAGTTCTCTGCTCCAGGGGGCCCATGCCTGAAGCTGTGTAAGGGCCCCTATAATTCCTGATGGCGGCCCTGCCTCTACCTCTAATTTGTGTGAAGCTCCCCACACTGTAAAACATATCTACACCAGTAAAGAAATATGCTCAGCTCCTATGATGCAATGGTAGCTATCCCTGCTCTACTTCTATACATCCTGTAATAAGGCAGATGTTATATCTCACATACACACCGCGGGTAAAATAAGTATTAAACACGTCACCATTTTTCTAGGTGAATCTATTTCTAAACGTGCCATTGACATGAAATTTTCACCACAGGTCGGTAACATCCCATGCAATCCATACATACAAAGAAACCAAAACAAATAAGTTCAGAAATTAAGTTTTGTCTAATAAAATGGAATGACACAGGAAAAAGGTATTGAACACGTCAATCGAAATGTATTTAATACTTTGTACAAAACCCTTTGTTGGTAATGAGAGCTTTAGGACGCAGGCTCCTGTATGAAGAAACTAGTCTCATGCATTGCTTAGGATTGATTTTGACCGTGGGCCTCTTCTATGAACTCTGACCTTTACTTCTTTCCATATACTGTATTTACTATTGGATCCAAGTCAGGTAATTGGCTGGGCCATTCTAGCAGCTTTATTTTCTCTTTGAAACCAATTGAGAGTGTTTGGGATCATTGTCTTGTTAAATTTGTCCATTCTCGTTTTATCTTCATCATCCTGGTAGATGGCAGCAGATTTATATCAAGAATGTCTTGGTCCATTTTTCCATCCTTTAATGACATGAAGTTTGCCAGTACCGTATGCTGAAAAACAGCCCCACACCATGATGTTCCCACATCCAAACTTCACTGTTAATATGGTGTTTTTGGGGTGATGTGCAGTGCCATTTTACCTCCCAACATGGTGTGTATTATGGCACCCAAGGAATAAAATTTTCGTCTCATCTGACCAAAATATATTCTCCCAGTATTTCACAGGCTTGTCTAAGTGTTGTGCCGCAAACTTTAAATGAGCTTCAACATGCTTTTTTCTCAGCAAGGGAGTCTTGCGTGGTGAGCGTGCATACAGGCCATGGCGGATAAGTGCATTACTTATTATTTTCTGTGAAACAATTGTACCTGCTAATTCTAGTTTTTTTTTTAAGCTCTCCACAAGTGGTCCTTGGCTCTTGGGCAACTCTTCTGATATTATGATTTTTTTTGCGTTTCCATATTATGGCCCCAACAGTGCTCACTGGAACATTCAGAAATTTAGAAATCCTATTGTAACCAATGCCATCAGAATGTTTTGCAACAATAAGATTGGGAAGGTCTTGGGAGAGCTCTTTGCTTTTACCCATAATGAGATGTTTCTTGTGTGATATTAATTTGTACTGACAAAGGGCAGGATTGTATTCATATTACTGATAGATTTCAGCCGGTGTCTTGGCTTTCCATGCCTTTTTGCGCCTCTATTTCTTCATGTGTTCAATGCTTTTCACTGAGTCATTCCATTTTATTAGACATTACCTAATTTCTGAACTTATGTTTTGATTTCTTCATATGTATAGATTGCATGAGTTGTTACCGACATGCGGTGAAAATGTAATGTCAATAGCACCTTTAGAAATAGATTTACCTAGAAAAATAGTGATGTGTTTAATACTTATTTTTCCTGCTATATATATATATATATATATATATATATATATATATATATATATATATACACACACACACACAGTATTATATATATATATATATATATATATATATATATATATATATATATATATATAAAATCGTGCTTAGTGGTTTGCAGGGAGGTTTTTCTTTTTAATCTATTTCGGTGCATTAACTGCCTATTGAAATGAATAGGTTGCTCTACTGCAAATGACATAAAGCATGTTAATGTGCAACATGTGTAACACAATGCACCAGTCTACACAGGTTTGAATGGGCACTTAAAGTTGAAGTTCAGACAAAACGTAACTAATGCGAAACCTGTTCTCTGCCACATTTTAAACCTAATCTAGCTAATCACTGCATTTACCTATTGCTCAGCCGATATGGTCTGGTCCCAGGATCAGCTGTCAGCAGCTGCTTCAGTTCGGAGGTGGGTGCAGGAGAGGCGGCAGACAACAGAAGTCCCATTGTACAGTAAGACTATGGGTGACGTCACTTCCCAGCCATTTCACAGCTGTTGTCGGGCTTCTCATGCACACAGCTTCCGCCGCTGGAAACTAGACTGGATTGGCTGCAGAATAGGTAAGTACAGCGATTTTTGCTTTACAGGGTTCAATAAAATAGGTTTAGAATGTGGCAGAGAGCAGGTTTAGAGTTAGGTTTTTGCCTGGACTTACACTTTAAGATTTGAATATACAGTAAAACCTTGGATTACGAGCATAATCTGTTACAGGAGAATGCTTGTAATCCAAAGGACTAGCATGTCAAAGAGAGTTTCCCCATAGACGTAAATGGAAATGAAGATAATTCGTTCCACATTGGCTTCCATTGTAAGCAGTACCGCATGTGGCCAGAGGTAGGGGGGCGCCGGAGAGACTTCGAAATACTCAGAGACCATTTGGAGCCAATCAGATGTACTCGGAAAGCCTTGAAAACACTCAGGAACTGAGTCTTTCTAAATGTGCATCAGAGTGGCGCCGAGTGTCAACGGTGCTCCTGCACCTCTGGCCACTGCAGAGGCTCGAATCCTGCTTGTTTCGCGAGACAACACTCGCAAACTAAGTCAGGATTTTTTTTAAATAATATTGCGAAACACTCGCAAATAAACAGCAATAACACTCATGTACATTACAAAGCAAAAAGCCTCATTTATTCTGCTTACAAATCTAGCATCCAACTATAATTCAATCATTATTAATTACTTACCTTTGAACTGGTGTGCTTAGACGTCTTCTTATTTAAACCTAGAAGATGAAAAATTTGAATAAATCCAAAACATATTTATATTTTTTGCTATGCCAATATTTTTTTTACTCATCTATTGGTAAAGCAGGCAGCAATTGATATAGCAATGAAACTTTTTATTCCCATTTTCTGATGAAAGAGCAAAGCAATTAAAGTCATAGACTGCAACTGGTTTAAGTTTACCGAATATTGCCATGTGTACAGCCAACTTTAAAGTAAAAGGTTTGTTCACACAATTTGCATTTAAAATGGCTGTAAAATGTAATGGCAAATGTGACATAATAGAGCAAATATGACTTTAAAGCAGACTTCTACTTTAAGAAGCACTGGGAAGAGATTATTTTTTCCCCGATGGAGTGGGGCTGTGTGGTGGACTGTTCTTGAGATTATCACACTCAAAGACTGGCTCTGGACATGAGAACGGCAAGAGCAGTCCACCACTGGATGTGGGGGAGCTATGTTTTCTGGAGGATCGAAGGTTAGGGCAAGTGTGACAGAACCCACTGTCACTGTATGTCTTGGAAAGGATTGTGGGCGTGCCTCCTACCGACAGACTATGGGCCAGAAATATACTGGAGACCTGAAGCTGGCATTATTGTGATGTAATGTAATGTTACAGCCCTACACCCCCCACCCCCCCTCCTCTTGTTGCTTGACACAGACAATGGAGAGTGGACTGCAGACGTCTCTCCGCAGGGGGTGTGTATTGAGAAGCTAGGCTGCCTGCTTACCATAATCTCATTAGGTTTCTGTACACTGTTTCAATGTCCAAATGTTCTGTTCCCATTTATTGTTCCTTGTCCCCCTCCCCTCAGACAAGGCAAAGGGGAGTGTCCCTTACTGTGTGTAAAACTGTATAGTTTGGATTTTAATAAACAGTTAAGCTCTGGATGTGTAACCCTCAACATGTGTGGATTGTCTCGTGATTGAGGGGTTAAGGGCTGGTTATGGCGAATCTGCAGGCTGCGGGTGCGTTTGGAGGACAGGAGACACAGGTCTGGCGGATGTGCCCAGCAGGGGTACTTGAGGTCCGTCACAGTGGTGGCAGCGGTGGGATGTCTCCTGCAGTCCAGGACATCCAAACCACCACCAGGATTCAAGATCTGGGCAGCTGCCGAGGAGCGATACGGGGACCAGCCAGCATGAGAGCGGAGTTCGGGAGGAGGCTGCAAGGCATGCGGAAGAAACATCGGGGACCAGTGACAGAGCGCACCATGCTCGGCTGGGAGGATGTGATCCGCCGGCAACTCTGGCATGAGGCGCTAAGCTACGAGCGGCGCCAGCAGGGGAAGATCCTTCCCTCCTCCTCAGAGATGTACTGGACGCAGTACTGTGCGCGAGAGGTGTTCCTGAGGGAACGACCGCGAGATGATTGGAAGACGGAGCTCAGAAGATTGGTCCAGGAGGAGATGAAGCTAGACGCCAGCTACAGAGCCCTCCGGTGGTTCGCGGCTCAACTTTGGCCAAGTACAGCAGATGGCAGCCCAACAGAAGGCGTTGGCTATGGCGGCGTGGGGCTGCTCCATCAAAAAATGTACGGAGACCCAGACTTTGGGAGCGATGAGGAGTGGCGGTGGGAAAACATCTTGGACTTCCGAGATGAGGTGCTGGACCTCCCTGTAGAGGCATGTGACCTGGGGGAATTGGAGTTCCTGGTTGAGCAGGAATTTGAGCTCGAAATTGCATACAAGCGGCTGTTTGATGGTGATGAGCAGCCTGGCATGGCTCCTGTTACCTGGGACTGTCCTGGAGAAATAGCAGACAGTCACAAAGATGAGCAAATGGGGCCAGGGGTGACCCTACATTTTCCTGTCCTAACCGCAATGGAAGAAGCGGCAATGATACAGAGGGCACTGCGAGCGCTAGAATGCCGGAACGCACCGGAGGTCCCCCAGGCAGTGAGACAAGCTAATAGCATCAAGGTCTCAGAAAGTGGAGTTGAGACAGGCGCTGGAAGGCTGGAAAATGGTGATCAGCAGCAAGTCCAGAGTATCTCATCTGGGGCCCCAGCAGAAGCGCTGGCTACAGGGCAGAGTGCCCCTGGCATCTGTCTAGCATCAGAAAAAGAGTTGGCTCCGGAGAGTCCGAGAGATGACCTGCGTGAGCTGTTTCCCCAACTGCAGATATCCCCACCTGGAGTAGAGGAAGCAATTCTCCCTCCCCAGCAATTGGACACTACCCCAATGTTCATCCCCCCAGCAGAAGCGTTGGCTATGGAGCAGAGTGCCACTATAATCTGCCTAGCATCAGAAAAAGAGTTGGATCCGGAGAGTCTGAGAGATGACCTGCGTGCGCTGTTTCCCCAACTGCAGATATTCCCACCGGGAGTAGAAGAAGCAATTCTCCCTCCACAGCAATTGGACACTACCCCAGTGGTTCTCTCCCCAGCAAAAGCGTTGGCTATGGAGCAGAGTTCTGATGGTCCCTGCCCAGCCCTCAGTATGTTTTTGGAGGGTTTGGGAGACAGCCCCTGTCAGAAGTCACCCCAAGGGCTGGTCACAGAACCGGCAGGGGAGAAAACCCTTCCCCCTCTCCAGCAGCTGTACCCAACATTTTCATATGTCTCCCCGGCAGAAGCGCTGGCTACAGGACAGAGCGATGATGGTCTCTGCCCAACATCAGAACAAGAGATGAAGAACCCAGGAGATAGTCCCTGCAAGATACCTTCTCAGCGGCTGGTAACTACACCACGAGAAAAGCAAGTACCTTTGCCTCCCCAAATGCATAGCCCTACCAGTTTATGTTCCCTACCAGCTGAAGCGCTGGAAGCAGGGCAGAGGATTATTCAGCTTCCCCCAATATCTGCAACCCCCCCCAGGATCAGAGGAGTGCAAACAACTGTTCCCACTCTGCAGCGGCTGTTTTTATTCCCGGGAGACCGTCTGTGCGGTTTTGCTCCCCAGCGCAAGAGTCGTACTTTTACTTTTCCTGTTTGCCTGGGGTGGAAGTTTGTGACTAACGCAGGTCCAGACCAGTTGGGGGTCAGGAACCTGGTTAGTCTGTTTTTAAAAGGGGAGAAATGTGACAGAACCCACTGTCACTGTATGTCTTGGAAAGGATTGTGGGCGTGCCTCCTACCGACAGACTATGGGCCAGAAATATACTGGAGACCTGAAGCTGGCATTATTGTGATGTAATGTAATGTTACAGCCCTACACCCCCCACCCCCCCTCCTCTTGTTGCTGGACACAGACAATGGAGAGTGGACTGCAGACGTCTCTCCGCAGGGGGTGTGTATTGAGAAGCTAGGCTGCCTGCTTACCATAATCTCATTAGGTTTCTGTACACTGTTTCAATGTCCAAATGTTCTGTTCCCATTTATTGTTCCTTGTCCCCCTCCCCTCAGACAAGGCAAAGGGGAGTGTCCCTTACTGTGTGTAAAACTGTATAGTTTGGATTTTAATAAACAGTTAAGCTCTGGATGTGTAACCCTCAACATGTGTGGATTGTCTCGTGATTGAGGGGTTAAGGGCTGGTTATGGCGAATCTGCAGGCTGCGGGTGCGTTTGGAGGACAGGAGACACAGGTCTGGCGGATGTGCCCAGCAGGGGTACTTGAGGTCCGTCACAGCAAGTATAGCCTTTCTGTGCGGCCCTGGACAAAACAAGCAGTTAACCCATGCAGTGTGGGCACTTTTTTAGGCTGGGTTCACACCGCAGCACAGAGGGGCTTACAGCAGGGGTCTGTTGCGTCCCTGTTCAAGGTCCCGGACCCTTACCACGTGATCAGCTGTCAGCCAATGACAGCTGATCATGTGATGTAAACAATGCTCTGTAATAGTTTTTTTTTCCTCCTCGCACTGACAGCGCAAGGAGAAAAAAAAGCCGATCACCGGCTCCTGCATAGGGGACATCGGTCCCCAGTGGAAGAGGCACATCAGCCTCATTAGTGTACACCATTGCCCACCAGTGCCACCTGTCAGTGCCAATCAGTACCACCTATCAGTGCCCATCACTGCCACCTACCTATAAATGCCCACCAGTGGTGCCAGTCAGTGCCTCATCAGTGCCACCTAGAAGTGATGCATATCAGTCTCACCTACCAGTGCTGATCAGAGCCCATCTCTGCCACCCATCAGTGCCCATCACTGCCATCTATCAATGCCACCTATCAATGCCCTTCAGTGCCACCTCTCAGTGATGCCTGTCGTAGCCCACCAGTGACGCCCATCGGGGCCCACCAGTGATGCCCATCGGGGCCCACCAGGGCTGCCTTGTCAGTGCCCATCAATGCAGCCTCATAATATACATCAATGAAGGATAAAAAAAAGATTTTTTAATACAGCTTACCTGTAAAATCTTTTTCTTGGAGTACATCACGGGACACAGAGCAGCATATTCATTACTATATGGGTTATATGGAGTACCTTCAGGTGTGGACACTGGCAATCTCAAACAGGAAGTCCCCTCCCTATATAACCCCCTCCCATAGAGGAAGTACCTCAGTTTTGTAGCAAGCAGTATGCCTCCCAAAAATGTTCCCCAAAAGAGGGGTGGGAGCTCTGTGTCCCGTGATGTACTCCAAGAAAAAGATTTTACAGGTAAGCTGTATTAAAAAATCTCTTTTTCTTTCTCGTACATCACGGGACACAGAGCAGCATATTCATTACTATATGGGATGTCCGAAAGCAATGCTTTAATGAGGGGAGGGAGACATCTTCCAAAAAAGGATTTAATTTAGAGGTATACTCAAATACTAGTAAATCCAATTTAGACAAGAAATGTAAATCTCAAATCTAAATCAAGGGAGCCCCCTCAGATCCTGAGGAGCTTGAATCGCGGCCTGTAGTACTGCCTGCCCAAAGGCTGTATCCGCATTCCTTCTTACGTCCAATTGATAAAAATTTTGTACACATGTGGACTGACGACCACGTTGCTGCCTTGCATATTCGAGCCATAGAGATCTGATGATGTGCTGCCCCGGAGGTGCCCATGGCCCTGGTAGAATGGGCCTTTACCGACAAAGGAGGAGGCAACCTCTTAAGACCGCAGGCCTGAACGATTAATTGTTTAATCCATCTTGCGATGGTGGATCAAGCAGCTGCCTGACCCATCTTGGGCCCTTCCGGTAAAACGAACACCACATCTGTTTTCCGAACCTTCTCTGTAGCTTTAAGATAGGCCTTTATGGCCCTGACAATATCCAACGTATGCAGCAACCCCTCCTTTCTAGAGGTGGGTTTTGGAAAGAAGGATGGAAGTACCACATCCTGGTTCAGGTGGAAACTGGATATAACCTTTGGTAGAAAGGAAGAATGAGGACGGAACCCCGCCCTATCCTCATGTAAAATGAGATATGGTTCCTTACAAGATAAGGCTGCCAATTCCGATACTCTCCTAGCCGAAAATATGGTGATCAGAAATACCGACTTTCCAGTCAGTAAAACCAAAGGTACCTCAGCCAACGGCTCAAGGGGTTGTTTCTGTAGAGTTGACAGAACAAGATTTAAGTCCCATGGACAAAGTGGTGATTTGACTGGAGGATTAACACGTAAGACTCCCTGTACGAAGATCTTAACCAGCGAGTGGGAAGCCAGCGGCCTCTGAAACCACACTGATAAGGCTGAAATCTGTCCCTAGATCGTGCTTAATGCCAGGCCTTTATCCACTCCTAGCTGGAGGAAACGTAATACTCTATCAATGGTATACTTGCGGGAAACCCATCTCTTAGCCTCACACCAGCCTACGTAGGCCCTCCAAATCCTGTAACAAAATTACCCTGGAGGCCGGCTTTCTAGCCTTAATGAGGGTAGGGATTACCTGCCTAGACAGACCTCTACCCCTGAGAATCAGGGATTCAGCCGCCAGGCCGTCAAATTTAGACGCCGTAATGCAGGGTGGAGGATCGGGCCTTGTGAGAGTAGGTCTGGCCATAGAGGAAGAGTCCAAGGGCCTCCCGCTGCCAATTTCAGGACTAGTGAGTACCATGCCCTCCGGTACCAAGCTGGGGTTACCAGGATAACCGGCCTGTGCTATGATCCTGCGCCACAGGCGGGGTAGTAACTGCAGCGGTGGAAATGCATATAGAAGTTATGATTGATGCCACGGGCAAACCAACACATCGGTTCCGCAGGCCATAGGGTCCCTCGTTCGAGACATGAACCTGTCTAGCTTCTTGTTGAATCCTGATGCCATGACATCCACGTCTGGCACTCCCCACTTCTGGCAGATTGTCTGAAAAACTTGTGGATGCAGAGACCACTCCCCCGGGGACAGGGTTTGGCGACTTAGGAAGTACGCCTGCAGGTTGTCCACCCCGGGAATGAATGTCGCCGATATGCAGGGTACATAAACCTCTGCCCACCGAAAAACCAAGCTCCTCTCACTCTGAGTGGCTTGACTCTTGGTTCCCCCTTGGTGGTTCACATATATGCCACCGCTGTGGCATTGTCTGAATGACTTCTCACCGAGGACCCCTGTAATCTGGATGTCTATGCCAGGAGGGCTAGCCGAGCCGCTCTGATATCCCAGACATTGATGGGCAGCTGCCTCTCCGCCTCTGCCCAAGTTCCTTGGCGAGTGAACCCGTTCAAGACCGCTCTCGAGCCTTCCAGACCACTGGGCAGAAAGACTCCCCTTCAGAAGGTTCTGAGGGTTTAACCACCAGCATAGACTCTGCCGGACCTTTAATGACGGCGTCAAAGGAAACTCCAAGGCCTTTGCTCCCTTGCTCCAAGCTGCTAGAATTGCTGTCTGTAGGACACGATTGTGGAAGCGTGCGGTATCGCCTCGAACATGGCCATTAGTTTGCCTAGTAATCGCATACATAGGCGAATAGTTGGTTCTCTTTTGCTTAGAACCAACTGAATCAATCTTTTGATAGCCTCGACCTTTACCAGGGGCAGGAACACCCATCTTCTGTTCTGTGTCTAATCTCATGCCGAGATATTCCAACTGCTTTGTAGGTTGAAATGCTGATTTTTCCCCGGTTTAGGACCCAGCCGAACCTCTCGAGGTACTGAACCATGAGGGCTACTGCGCATTCCACCAAGGAAGCGAGTGATCTATGATTAAGAGGTCGTCCAGGTATGCTAGGACCGAGACCCCTTGGATCCTTTAGACTGACTAGAATTGGAGCTAGGACCTTCGTGAATACCCGGGGGCCGTAGCCAGCCCGAAGGGGGGCGCCACGAATTGGAAGTGACGCTGTATCACTGCGAAGCGTAAAAAAAAAAAAATATTTGATGTGGCTGAAAGATTGGTACATGAAGGTAACCATCCTTTATGTCTATAGAAGCCAGATCCTTCTGGAGTGTGTCGGCTGCTGACCGAACGGATTCCGAACCCTTAGGTAAGCATTTAGACCTTTTAGGTCCAAAATTGGTCTGACATCGCCGATGGGCCTTGGTATGACAAACAGATTGGAATAGAAACCTAGCCCCTGTTCTTGGGCTGGTACCTCTACCATTATGCCCTGGTAAAGCAGATGATCCAATGCCGCCCGCATTGAGGCCTTCCTTGTGGAGGAAATTTTAGAAATTCGAATCTGTAGCCTGTGGCCACAGATGATCGGACCCCCTCTGTCGGGGATCGATACCATGGCCCCTTGCCCCCAGAGGCCTGTCCTTGCGATCCATTGTTAAAAGTTTGATCGCGCAGGAGGTCCGATACTGCCTGGAATTTGAGGGCCCCGGAACAGGGGGGAGCTGCCCTTTAAACGCAGGACCCCGGAACTTCTTTTGACTGGTAAAAGGGTACTTTTGCCACTTGAAACAGTCTAAATGTATTTATCCAGATCTTTCCATGGAAGGGCAAACCTGCCAGTAGTCTTTTGCATGGGGCTCGGCCGCCCAGTTCTTCAACCATAAGAGCCTTCTCATATGCACTAAAAATAGTGACAAACGAGACGCCTGCTGGATGGAGTCTTTTTATAACCTCTACCGCAAAGCACAGAGCTCTGGGAATATCCAATAACTCCTCTGCCTATTGGGCAGGGATGTCTTTAAGCATTTGTTTTGTCTGGTTCTTTAACGCCTGACAAAACTCCAATTGCAGCCACTGCTGGCTGTACCACTGCTCCTGCCGTAGCCAAGGATGCTAGAAAAAGTGTCTCTAAACGTTTATCGACCGGGACCTTAAACATTTGTATGTTTCCCCTCAGGGCAGTTAATGATTTATTCACCCATGAGATGGCTGCGTCCCCAGTTGGGAGCACCCCTTTCTTAGAAAAATTTATTTTCCATAGGGTAAATAACAGAAAACCTTCCAGGCGGTCTCCCATCCAGGCACTAACCAGGCCCGACCCTGCTTAGCCTCCGAGATCAGGCGAGATCGGGCGCTTTCAGGGTGATGTGGCCTCAAGGACCTCACGGGTAGTTGAAAAGCAGCTCCCGAACCGGGACTTGAACCCTGGACCCTCAGACCAAAAGTCCGATGCTCTACCGACTGAGCCATCCGGGCCCCTTTTAAAGAGCAATTGGTCAGGGGAAAGAGTGCCTGAAAGCACAAATATTTCCTGGCAGACGTGCATAAAGACTACCCTATCGTCAGCTTTAGGCGGCAGAAAAAGTTCTGTCCGGTCGTCCCAATCCTGGAAAAACCAATTCCTCTAACAGAGGATGGACCGGAAAAGCTGCGTTGCTTAAAGGCGCTTTTAAAAGAACCCAAAGAGGATACCGCAGGAACCTGAGGCTCTGGAAATGGCAAATTAAATGCCGAGCGGACCATGTCTGTCAAAGACTGGACCCACAGACTCTCCGTCTGGGAGGCTGAAAACTATTCTTCAGTGGTAGATCCTTCCTCTAGGTTCTGGTCCAACCGATCCTCCTGAAATTCTAATTCCTCCGGAGAGAGAATCTCAGCATCCGAGGATACACCTTTTGGCGATGGGGATCTAGTCCGCTTCTTGCCAGAAAAAGAGCCAGCGATCATAGCTGTTAACTTTTTTCTCTAGCCTCCCTAGGGTGACGGCTAGCATCTCCTCTGTGATAACACAGGGTTGGGCCGACCTGGGCCAGCCTCAGCACCAGACCCCCTTAATGGCTTATCCAAGGTGACCCCTATGGGAATAACCTGTGGGGAAAGTATTGGCATATCATCAGAACCAGAGGAGGAACCCCTTTGTCCTTGCCTTTTCTTTTTTTTTTTTTTTTTTTTGTGTTTTGATCCTGAACCCTTGGAAGCCATAATACAAAACCGAGGGACTCCACCTACAACAACAGACTGTTATAGCCAGGAGTACAAAAAAATAAGGTTTAGGGGACAATAGGATCACTAATGCCCAAAAACGGTGGGGCTCAGTATGTTTTCCTTTATAATATTATTGTTTTTCACAACATACAGCCCCACCCCCAACATGTTTGCCAGCATTCAACCTGTTGCCAAGGGGATTTTTGGCTTAACAAAAAGTATTGGAGCTGACTCCAGCATGTAGTACCCCTTCTCGCCACCGGGAGTCACTGTGCTGCCAGCTCTACGTCCTCTCTCTTCCAGCTCAGCTTTGAACTGAGCTAAGAACGCGCCTGCTGTGTATAACAGCAATTGAAGGCACGCCACTCTACACTGCAGTCACGCTCCCCGCCCCCCCCCCCCCCTCCCGAACGGCGCGAAAATTTTTCTATATGCGTGCGCCGGGGGAGGAGAGCCCAGGAGGAGACGCACTCTGGAGCCCAGGAATGCAGGCTGGAGGACGCATCAGGTGGCAGATTTGAATCCCGGGTAGGTAAGGCTAAAAACAGGCCCCTAAGGAGTCCCTTTAGCCTAGAGACAGATCTGTCTTTTTTTTTTTTTAAAAGATCTTCAACCAGCGAGCAACAGGTAGCTAGCAAACATACATAGATAGGTAGGGGGATCAAGTGATGGGGGGGGGAACATTTCAGGGCATCCTGTCCATCAGACATAGTGACCATGGTGCCAATGCAGAGCATACTCAGGCTACCCCCTTAAGATCTCCCCTGGAGAGCCTGCTGTCGAACCAAGTCCCGCAGGCTCCCCTCTTACCTGCTCCATGCCGCAGGACGTTTGCAAAACGGTCCAATCTTCTCCCATCTCCGTGGGTAGCGTAGTAGACCTTCAGGCACTGGGATCCTGGAAGGAACCGCTGTCCTGGACCTATACAGCACCCTGGCAAACAGGATCTTTTGGTTTAGAAAACTCCAAGTCCTGGGCCCAGGGTCCAGCCCTCTAGAGAGGAGCATTATAGGCAAAACCCCACGGTTTGGGGCCCGGGTACTGTCCACTTTGGCACTGAGGCTCCTTGGACAGATCCGGTTAGCCCGCCTTAATCCCAAGGATGTGGAGGCAAAGCTATTCCGTGACCAACACCTAAGACACTGGCGAAAAAACTGAGGTACTTCCTCTATGGGAGGGGGTTATATAGGGAGGGGACTTCCTGTTTGAGATTGCCAGTGTCCACACCTGAAGGTACTCCATATAACCCATATAGTAATGAATATGCTGCTCTGTGTCCCGTGATGTACGAGAAAGAAAGACCGGTTTGCTAAATTTTATAACAAAATATAAAACGATTTTGTATTTTTTTATTTATATTTGGTCTTTATTTTTTTTTAACAAAAACTAAAAACCACAGAGGTGATCAAATACCACTAAAAGAAAGCTATATTTGTGGGAAAAAATATATAAAAATGCAATTTGGGTACAGTGTTGTATGACCACGTAATTGTCATTCAAAGAGCTGAAAATTGGTCTGGGCAGGAGGTGGGTTTAAGTGTCCAGTAAGCAAGTGGTTAAACATACAAGGGCAATCACAGTTGCTCTAATAGTGTAAAGAAGAGGAGGATCTTACTGTTATTCACAATCAAGCTGTTGGAGGCAGAGAGATACATTTCTTCTGTTACATGGGGGCAGGGCCGCCATCAGGAATTATGGCCCCCCCTTCAAAATTGAGAAGGGGGGGCGGCCACAAATTGAGAAGCGGGGGGGCCACGAATTGAGAAGCGGGGAGAGCGGAGAAGACCCCCGGAGAGCAGGAGAAGAGACCCCGGAGAGTGGGAGAAGACCCCCCAGCCGCCGAAGACGTCAAAAGAAGCCCGCCGGGTGGTGGGCGCTTTTATCAAAGCGCCCCCCCCGGCGGCGGAAGAGAACCAGACGGCGGCACCCACCCCCCACAGAAGCCCGCCGGAGGGGGGCGCTTTTATAAAAGCGATCATACACACCCCCCCCCCCGGCAGCCAACTAATAAAATATTTCAATACCCTGTGTGGTTTATTTGTGTTTACACTTTTTATCTGCAGGTGAATGGGTAGGGGTACAATGTACCCCATACTCATTCACTTAGGGTGGGGGGCCGGTATCTGGGGGCCCCCTTATTAAAGGGGGCTTCCAGATTCCGATAAGCCTCCCGCCCGCATACCCCAACAACCAACGGCCAGGGTTGTCGGGAAGGGGCCCTGTCCTCATCAACATGGGGACAGGGTGCTCTGGGGTGGGGGGCCGCAGTGCGCCCCCTGCCCCAGAGCACCTAACCCCCCCATGTTGAGGGCATGCTGCCCGGTACGGCTCAGGAGGGGGGGGGCGCTCGCTCGCCCCCACTCCCTTCCTGACCGGCCGGCCGGCGTGCTTTGGATACGGGTCTGTTATGGATTGTGGGGGGACCCCCACGCCGTTTTTTCGGCGTAGGGGGTCTCCTTACAACCCATAACAGACCTAAGGGCCCGTTATGCTCCTGAGGGGGGAACCCATGCCGGATTTTTTTTAAAAATCCGGCGGGGATTTCTCCTTCAGGATTCATAACAAACTCCGCCCACGTGTAGAATTGGCGGGAATCCGCGTCGGATCCCCGTCGCTTCTATGACGCACTCGCTGGAATGTGCTTTTACTATTCCAGCGAGTGCGAGATATCGGCAGTCTGTCGCCGAGATTCAGCGCGATGCTGTCGTGCTAAAAACACATTCTCGGCGGCAGGCACTGTATATATATATATATATATATATATATATATATATATAAATAAAATAATAAAAAATATAGACATTTTTTATTAAAAAAAGTCCCCTGGGAACCTCCAGACCTCTAAAAAAATTCAAAGAAAAAAAAATTGTCCCTTTAATAAAAAATAAAATAAAAATATATATAAAAAAAATATTTTTTTATAAAAAATAAAAAAAAACCTTACAGGTGTACTGCCTGTACCCCCCCTGATGGTGGCCCTGCATGGGGGTATAAAGTAGATCATCTACAGTATTGGCTTCTCACTGTAGGATGTAGTTAAAGTATATTGAAAGCCAAAACATTTTTTAAGAGCACTGAAGGATTACAACCGCTGTCAGGTTTGAATTGCTTTCTGTGTACCTACTTAGGATGTTCACACTCTCTAATTGTGCTGATGGCCAAGTCAAACTTACAGTGCTGTCAGCAGAATCAAAAAATGTCAGCCAAAAAAAAAAGAAAAGAAAGAATTCATCCAATGAGGATTGGCGACTATTGCTCTCACTTCCTGTTGGGTCACACAAGACAGGAAATCTCCCCAATGGGTCAAAAACCCGATTTAGTCATTCCCTATTCTATCTAAGATGAGAAAACAATGGGCCAGATTCAGGTACATCTGCGCATTATTGGACCGGCGTAGCGCACCGCCTTTACGTTAGACTTGCGCAATGTAGCGGCGCAATCACCCTATTCTCGTCGCTTTTACGCATAAAATTGCGCATGCGTAACGTTATTTCAGAGGCGTAAGGCGGAGTAAAACAAATTGGGAAGGACGTGGGCGTGTTACATTGAAATGAGCCGTGACCCCATGCAAATGAAGGGCCGGCCGGCTCGCGCATGTGCGCTTGAAGCAGACCATGGTCAGCACCTCTGTGCGCATGCTCACAACTCGGGAACGGCGCAATCAGTGAAATTGGAAGTGGACCCGGGCAACTTAGTGAACTACGCAGACAGCATAAATAGCCAGACACAAACGCACTTCCATTGCAAAAGTACATCCCTTTGTATCCCTCCCTATACAGCAAGGTGCTATTGTTCTGTTTGTTAGCGTTTGTTTGTTTGTGACGTGTCGTTGAGATCTTTGGGGACTGTTTTGCAGAGTGATTTTTGTCTTTTATGTGTTTTCTTTGTTGTTTTTTTTTTTAAATTATATTTTTGCTGGGCTTTTCTTTTTTTTTCGGTTCTGTTTGTGTATGATTTGGGAATGTGGGGGTGACATTCCTGCCGGAAAAGGGGTGTCACCCTCATTTGTGGTGGAGAAATGATCCCCTTTTTTTTGTTCCTTTTTTTTTGCTGGAAATTTTTTGATTTTGCTGGTCATTTTTTTTTTTGTGTTGTGAATGCTGTTTGAATGTGGGGATGACATTCCTGCCGGAAAAGGGGTGTCACCCTCAATTTTGGTGGAGAAGGGTTCCCCAGGACCAGGGAGAAGTGATCCCCAGGTCCGTGTGAATGGTGTATGAATGTACAGTGACATAATTGGAGCCTTGGCGTGGCGTTGCTGCTCACAAGTCCTGCATGGTGGGCTTGTGCCAATCCAATTTGATGAGGATGTGGGGTGTGTGTGCTAGGGACCACAGTGGTGTGCATGCATGCATTCTCATTGTGCCTTGATTAATGTGTGTGTTTAACGTGCAAAGATGCATATGTGAGCTGGCATGAGATGGGGTCATGAGATGGGGTCATGAGATGGGGTCATGAGATGGGGTCATGAGATGGGGTCCCAGTGCATATGCAGAGTCACCTTGAAGGGAAAAGACAGGAGGATGTTAGTAGTGCATGTGCCCCTTGTGATGTGTGCATCATGGGGGGGGGGGGACAGTCATGCCTGCCACCCATGTCACTCACCAACCAGCCAGCTGTCCCCATACATGTTCTGTTCGAAATCTGTGGGGATGGGGCTATGATTGTATATGTAGCTGTCATGGGTGTCATGGGTAGTGCCATGTGTTGGGCTGCTGATGTCCTCCTGCAGGGTTATGGTTAATTCCATGATGGCATGAGGGGTGAATCTGAAGATGCGTGACACCTCAGAATCACTCATGCCATAGATGTCTATGCGTGTGTGATATATCCTCTCCCGTGAAGAGTGAAGAGTGAGGGGCTTGTTTCAGATAAGAATATTGTATTAGATTAGATTAAATAGTAAAGTTTATATAAGCAAATAAAAAGTAAAAAAATAAAACATCTCCCGTGCCCTCCTCAGTGCCCTCCTCAGTGCCCTCCTCAGTACCCTCCTCAGTACCCTCCTCAGTACCCTCCTCTTCTTTGCTCATCTAAAGTCAGTAGTATAGCTATGAGCATGGATGCCACTGGCATGTTGGCATACAGTTTGTTGGGCAACATGTGTGACTGCTCAGCTCCTCACTAACAGTGTTGCTTTATCTGACATGTAGACGATTTTTCTCTTTTTAGACCAGCTTTTATATGCTCTAATTTTAGACAGGACATTTTGCTGTTGCGCACACCGCGTAGCCTGCGCTGCACCAACGTTCTTTTGTGGATCCCCGTAACTCCCTCATTAGCATATTTAACTAGCAAATCAATGGTCTGTCTAGCGCAGCTTTGCGCGGACGGATGCGCCTGTCTAACGAAATTACGCTGGACAAAAAAAAGTAGATTTCTTGCGTATCTCGTTTTGGGGATGCCGTGCATCGAAACGCACGCGCACATTTAGACTTACGCCGCGCATCTCCTGTTACGCAGGTGTAATCGCTCTGTGAATCTGGGCCAATTTGTTTTCTTTAGACGCACTTCAACTCCCTCTGAAATGAATCATTTTGTGAATGTGTGAATTTGTTCAGTAGCTACAAATGTCTAATTTGTAGCTACTAAAATCCTTATAGCACCACATTTTACGTAGCAAGCAGCTTTCTAACCTGCTGCAGCTATTGTTATTGTACAGTTTATATAGAAATATAAAGTCAACTCACTGAACACCTTATAATCAAAAGTAAGATTCTCTATTATCATACTAAATTGTATGTCAGCAACACATTCCACACTGTTAGAAATACAAAAATAACCCGACTAACAACATTCCTTTATATACTTACAGAAACATAGAAGGAAGTAAAAAGGATGCAATTCGGCCCTACGGAATGCACAGTTTGCACATACCTACATAGTGAGTTTATAAATATTTTTACAGGTTGTCCCAAAAGTTCTCAGCCTTACTACAAAGGGATGGGCCATGAAAAATATGTATTTTTTTCCTACATAATTCCTCTAAAAGGTCCCCATTTTTTATAGCTGTACTGCCAACTCTTATTTCCTAATGTAGCCATCTTACCTAAGCAGGTGGGTTTATTTAAAGCGGAGCTCCAACCTAAAGTGGAACTCCCGCTCATCGGAACCCTCCCTCCCGCCAGTGTCAAATTTGGCCCCTTTCAGGGGGGAGAGGGGTGCAGGTATTTGCACCCACTTCCAGGAACACAGTCTGCAGGGACCTGCGGGTAGTGAGTCACTCCCCCCCCCCCCGGTGTGTTCTGGGAAAACACGGCTCCCAGAACACAGCGGGCACCAGAGAGGACGGCGCAGCGAGTCTTGCGCATGCGCAGTAGGGAATCGGGCAGTGAAGCCACAACGTTTCTCTTCGTGGTTCCCTCACCGAGGATTGGCGGTGGGGGCAGCAGAATGATGAGCGATTGCTTGCCCTCTGCTGCCGACGTCGCTGGACTCCAGGGCGGTTAAGTGTCCATTTATTAAAAGTCAGCAGCTGCAGTATTTGTAGCTGCTGGCTTTTTTTTTTTTTCTTTTTACGGCGGAGCTCCGCTTTATTTGAAGTCATATACTGTAAAAGTGAATATTTGCAGCACATACAGTGCAAATAAGAATACAAATTTAAATAAAGGTATACCAAAACACTCACAAATGTGTGTACATATGTGTTACACAACCATGATGAATACGTGTAATAAAATCAGTTCAGAATCAAAAGTATTCATTTTTAGAGAAGTCTGGGGCAGAGTACGACGTCATCTCGCTGCATGATCCTGTGGCAGTGGCTTAGTTCTCAGGTTTTTGACCAGAAAAGGTGCCTGAGAAGTGGCAAGGACTACATAGAAGAGTGGCCTTATCTTTATGACATGCTGGGGGTTATTTACGAAAGACAAATCCACTTTGCACTACAAGTGCAAAGTGCACTTGAAATTGTACTGAAAGTGCGCTTGGAAGTTGAAGTCGTTGTAAATCTGAGGGGTAGATCTGAAATGAGGGGAAGCTCTGCTGATTTTATTATCCAATCGTGTACATTGTACAAGCTAAGATGCTGTTTTTTACTTTCCTTGCATGTCCCCCTCGGATCTACAGCGACTGCACTTCCAATTGCACATTCACAGCAATTTCAAGTGCACTTTTTTTGGGATCCGTACATCAATCCAGTTTTTGCAAGTAGCCTCCCCACACCATAGCAGGGTCTTTATACTTTTATTTCTTCTATTTAAATTTAAGGTTAGCTAAGCTGTATTCAGCCTATGGCGATCCCGCCAGGAAGCTGACACTGCACACCACTAATCACAGACAGTAAAGCCCCTTTCACACTGAGAAGTTTTTCAGGCGGTACAGCGCTAAAAATACCGCCTGAAATATTCTGCCCCAGCCTTCTCAATGTTAAAGCCAGAGGGCTTTCACACTGAGGCGATGCGCTGGCAGGAAAGCAGCATCTTTGGAGCGGTGAGAGGATCGGTGTGTTTACCACTCCTTCACCGCTCCTTCCCATTTAAAACAATGGGAAACCGCGGGTGGTATTAACCCTTTTTCGGCCACTAGCGGGGGTTAATACCACACCGCTAGCGGCCGAATCATGTGGCTATTCCGATGGTATTGCGCCGCTATTTTTAGCGGCGCTATATCGCCACCGCACCTCCACTTCCCTGTGTGGAAGGGGCCTAAGACATTGCCCGTGCAGCAGCTGCACAGACTGGGAAATGTCCCACTGCCTGTGATTAGCAATGTGCAGTGTTGGCTTCCTGGTAGGATCGGGCAGGTGGGTTGGGACTAGAATCCCAAACAGGTCCAAGCCCATCTTTACTGCCTATGATGTACTGATTATTCAGCTTTCTAAACTTTGTTTATTGTTTGCTTCTGCCTGCTGCTCGGGATTGCCTCTATATTAATGTAACATAGAACAACAAAACGGAAGAGATACAGGACTTTATAGGTGTTTAGTAAATAAGACCATGTATCAAAAATATATTTACAAAGTACCCATAAGTCCCGCATCTCTTCCGTTTTGTTGTTCTAAATTTCTATACCTATAGAATGTTAGTGTTATTTGTTAATTTTTGGATATATGTAAAAAAATACTTAGCATGACCAAGAAGCTTACAGCTTGTCTCTTGGCATTTCTAGACACGCAGTGTTATATCGTAAAATTAACACACACTTATGTCTACTATAGGTCAGGCTGATGATTTCTGGGACCACCCTAGTATTTGGAAAAGTGTGGAAATGTGCTTACTTTGTTTATTCTTGCGCTGAAACAGTTTCCTGCAAGTAAAAGAAAAATTAGGTTAGTATATTGTGTTAAATATCAAATAAAAAAGGTTGATTATAAATAAATTATATATATATATATATATACAGGGAGTGCAGAATTATTAGGCAAGCTGTATTTTTGAGGATTCATTTTATTATTGAACAACAACCATGTTCTCAATGAACCCAAAAAACTCATTAATATCAAAGCTGAATATTTTTGGAAGTAGTTTTTAGTTTGTTTTTAGTTTTAGCTATTTTAGGGGGATATCTGTGTGTGCAGGTGACTATTACTGTGCATAATTATTAGGCAACTTCCTTTCATTTGGCAAAATGGGTCAAAAGAAGGACTTGACAGGCTCAGAAAAGTCAAAAATAGATGAGATATCTTGCAGAGGGATGCAGCACTCTTAAAATTGCAAAGCTTCTGAAGCGTGATCATCGAACAAACAAGCATTTCATTCAAAATAGTCAACAGGGTCGCAAGAAGCGTGTGGAAAAACCAAGGCGCAAAATAACTGCCCATGAACTGAGAAAAGTCAAGCGTGCAGCTGCCAAGATGCCACTTGCCACCAGTTTGGCCATATTTCAGAGCTGCAACATCACTGGAGTGCCCAAAAGCACAAGGTGTGCAATACTCAGAGACATGGCCAAGGTAAGAAAGGCTGAAAGATGACCACCACTGAACAAGACACACAAGCTGAAACGACAAGACTGGGCCAAGAAATATCTCAAGACTGATTTTTCTAAGGTTTTATGGACTGATGAAATGAGAGTGAGTCTTGATGGGCCAGATGGATGGGCCCGTGGCTGGATTGGTAAAGGGCAGAGAGCTCCAGTCCGACTCAGACGCCAGCAAGGTGGAGGTGGAGTACTGGTTTGGGCTGGTATCATCAAAGATGAGCTTGTGGGGCCTTTTCGGGTTGAGGATGGAGTCAAGCTCAACTCCCAGTCCTACTGCCAGTTTCTGGAAGACACCTTCTTCAAGCAGTGGTACAGGAAGAAGTCTGCATCCTTCAAGAAAAACATGATTTTCATGCAGGACAATGCTCCATCACACGCGTCCAAGTACTTCACAGCGTGGCTGGCAAGAAAGGGTATAAAAGAAGAAAAACTAATGACATGGCCTCCTTGTTCACCTGATCTGAACCCCATTGAGAACCTGTGGTCCATCATCAAATGTGAGATTTACAAGGAGGGAAAAGAGTACACCTCTCTGAACAGTGTCTGGGAGGCTGCGGTTGCTGCTGCACACAATGTTGATGGTGAACAGATCAAAACACTGACAGAATCCATGGATGGCAGGCTGCATGAGTGTCCTTGCAAAGAAAGGTGGCTATATTGGTCACTGACTTGTTTTTGTTTTGTTTTTGAATGTCAGAAATGTATATTTGTGAATGTTGAGATGTTATATTGGTTTCACTGGTAAAAATAAATAATTGAAATGGGTATATATTTGTTTTAAGTTTGTTTGTTTTGTTTTAAGTTTAAGTTTAAGTGTTAAGTTGCCTAATAATTATGCACAGTAATAGTCACCTGCACACACAGATATCCCCCTAAAATAGCTAAAACTAAAAACAAACTAAAAACTACTTCCAAAAATATTCAGCTTTGATATTAATGAGTTTTTTGGGTTCATTGAGAACATGGTTGTTCAATAATAAAATTAATCCTCAAAAATACAACTTGCCTAATAATTCTGCACTCCCTGTATGTGTATATATATATATATATATATATATATATATATATATATATATATATATATATATATATATATATATAGGCAATTTAGAATGGACCCGAAAACAATTAAATACAAGGATATATATACAGTATATATATATTACATATAAATACTTGTATTTAATTGTTTTCGGGTCCATTCTAAATTGCCTGGTAACTAATGCCACGTACACACAATCCGGCTTTTGCCCGGCCAAAAGCACATCGGAATTCCGTCGGAATAAAATAGAACATGTTCTATATTTAAACTCTGATGGAATTCATCGGAATTTCCGATGCAATTTCTCTGACGGGGCATACACATGGTCGGAATTTCCGATGGAAAAAGTCAGTCTGTGTGTACGCGGCATAAGGGGTCTGTAGTCGCACTAAAACCTCACCCTAGTACTGCTGATGTCCAAATAAATACATAATGAGAAATGCATTTTTTTTTATGTTTTATGTTATTTATTGAGTTTAGAGGACCTGTTTTCCACTAGCTGAACTGCAAGAATGTTGACTCTCTAACAGCTAGAAAAAAAAACACAATACTGCACTAACTTCTATTACCATGTTATTGCAAGAATAAGTATTAGAAGAGTTGATAGATACAGATTCTCTCCAGGTGCAATCTTTTTGCACTCATATATTGGTCCAGCTTGTTGGAGGGACGGTGACCTCATGATCGCCACCTTGTCCAACCAGAGAATGCCTTGCATTAATTAAAAAAAAAAATCTGTGAATGGCAGCAATGCAGAGCAAACAACCCCCTGTTGTCAGCGTGCTTGGAGGAGCCCACTTAGCCATCACTGCGTTGTGCCGACTACTATAGTAATTTATATCACGTGTATTTTTCTGGATTTTTGGTTGATATTCTGTCTTTATCATTTAAAATACATCTATGATACAAATTATAGACCCTTCATTTCTTTGTATGTGGGCAAACTTACCAAATCTGCAGGGAATAAAATAATAATGTTGTTCACTGTATAGACCAGATCATAGGTGTGCACAGCCTATTGCATTAGGGTGTGCACCCCAAAGCTCAAACAAACCCTACTGATCACTCTCAATGTTCATATAGAAAAGGAAGGGACCGGTAAATTACATGTTTAATGGCCCTTTCCCCCATTCATCCTAAAACATCCTGCCAGAAACATCCGACGGGAGAAGAGAGGAGGGAAGCCAGCAGCTCTGTGGGGTGAAGGAGGGGAGCCAAGGCTGCAGGGCGAATCTGTGCTGCACAGGGTTATTAGGGTGTGCCTGGGCACAACTGGCACACCCTGTGCGCACGCCTATGGACCAGATGTAGATTTAGTTTGTGCACACAGGATGCCTTTTGATTGCTTGTGCTGAAGTTCACACAATATTTTGTATACGTGGAACATTTGTTAGATTTGTACATCTTAGGCTGCATTCACACCTAAGCATAGACGATTTGCGGCGTTTTTTACCGCGACAAATTGCGGCATTTTCCCCCGCGATTTGCCGTGACAAAACGCGGCGTTTTTCCCCGCGGTTTTGTACAGGTCATTGCAATGTAAAACGCCCAAGCCGCCCGATTAGGGCGTCAAAAAAGGGTCCGAGACTTGTTTGAAATTCAGGCGTTCGACGTTCTTTCGGCTTTCGATGTTTTGCATTGGAGATGTGAACCATCTCCATAGAGAATAATGTTATTTTTTCCCTCCAGCGTCTTTGAGCGTCGTGCTTCAGGCGACAAAACGCTCAGATGTGAATGCAACCTTAAACACATCAACATATCTGCCTGGCCATATTTATGAAAAAAACATTATAAGCTAGAGATAAAAAACTAAATGCATTTAACACTTTATCCATTATCAATATCACACCATCAGAGCTAGAACCATGTTACAAAGACATGACATATGGAATTTGATTTGTGTTCATTATATCAATGTGTTGATAGGGTTCTTTTCTCACTTTATTTTGATGTTGACATCCAACCAGCATAGACAAGGATATGCTGCTGTTGTCAAATACAGGAATAATATGCCATCTAGTGGCAGATAAGAAGCATGGTATGTACAGGGAAAGTCAGACATTGTAACAGGTTAACAGGAACATAAATTACATGAAAATATAATACAGTAACTGTGCAACAAGAATCAAGTAAGCCACTGAAAAAAAAAAAAATATGTCAAATGGGCCCTGGAAGCCATAATGATCTAGTATTCACGGGATATTAGCACATTAAGTCTCCATGCACATGTCATATTTACCTCCTCTGTGCAGTTCGTTTTGCACAGAGTGGCCTGATCCTCCTGTTCTGGGGTCCCACAGCAGCTCTTGAGTCTCCTCCCTGCAATAGATAACCCCCTCTGGGAAGCTCTCTCCCGGGGGGGTTACCTTGCGGGCGTGCTCCCGAGTCATACCCTTGGCGTCCATAGACGCCGAGGGTATGAGTCAGCCCTGCCCCCCAGCGCCTGCGTCATTGGGTTTGATCGATAGCAGCGGGAGCCAATGACTGCACTGGTATCAATCTATCCAATCAATGCCAGGGCTCCGTGTCTGGGGAAATACTCAGATCCGTCTTCCTGCATAGCAGAAAGACAGGATCTCTGTGATCTCCCCTGTCAGAACGAAGATTTGCCTTGTTTACACAGACAGATCATCGTCCTTTCACTGCAGGGAATGATAGCAGGGGCATCAAGTCAGCCCCACCAGCTGATTGGCTCCCCCAGCCGACCAGGGGGCACGCATGTCCACAAATCGCTGTGTATGAGCCGATGTACAACGATGGCAATTCGTGGGATCGAGACACATTGCCGCAGTACAACTGCGGCGGCTAGTCCTTAAGCAGTTAAAGTGGAGTTTCATTCCCAAATCTTTTTTTTCATTATTGTGCTCATTAGACCAAAAAAGAAAAAAAAAAATTTTTTTTTACTCACCTGGAAATGCCTGCTGCTATGCAGTCCCACGAAATCTGCCTTTGGAATCACCTAGGATTCTGACGTCATTGCCCTCTAATGCTCCTGGGAAATGTGTGTCATCATTTCTCAGGATGCAGTGCACTGACCAATTATCACCAAAATTACCAGGAAACTCTATGGCTAGAGGGACATGGCTGCATATGTGAGGGACATGGCTAGAGGGACATGGCTGAAGGGACATGGCTGCATATGTGAGGGACATGGCTAGAGGGACATGGCTGCATATGTGAGGGACATGGCTAGAGGGACATGGCTAGAGGGACATAGCTGGATATGTGGGGGACATGGCTGCATATGTGGGGGACACATTTAAAAAAAAAGTATTGGTATTCGGTATCGGCGACTACTTGAAAAAAAGTATCGGTACTTGTACTCGGTCCTAAAAAAGTGGTATCGGGACAGCCCTAATTGAAATACAAGGGCCCAGATTCAGATAGAATTAGATTATCGTAGAGTATCAGAAATACACTACGCCGCCGTTTTTTACCTGGCTCTACGTGGAATCCCGGTAGATTTTGTCCAGTAAACGACGGTGGCGTAGTGTATTTCTCCCGTCGCAATCCATCTACGCGAGTAGGGGTCGTGAAGCATTTAAAATAGGCGCGTTCCCGCGGCGATCGAACTGCGCATGCTCCGTTCGCAAATTTCCCGCCGTGCATTGCGCGAAATCACGTCGTTACGTCATTTTTTCTTGAGTAGCGTCGTTTACGGAGATTCCTATTCCCGAACGAGTTGCGTAAAAAAAAATAAAAAATAAAATGTTAAATTCGACGCGGGAACGACGGCCATACTTAACATGGGCTACGCACCGTTAGACCAGCAAAAAGCTGGTCTAACAGTACGTATAAAAAAATAGACGAAAGCGATTGCGAAGACCGCTCGTATCTTCGTGGATCGCCGTAAAAACTCATTTGCATATCCCGACGCATGAAAACGACGCGAACTCCTCCCAGCGGCCGCAAAAATATCGCAGCGTAGATCCGAAGGCTTACGAAGACGTAAGCCTCTCGGATCGAAGCCCGAAGCCGCCGTATCATGGTTTGAGGATTCAAACTAGTGATACGGCGTGCGAAATTTGAAAGTTAGACAGGCGTAATTGCTCTGTGAATCTGGGCCAAGGTTTTTATTGAATGTGCCCTTGTCGAGCAAGTGACCCTTGTGCAGGCAGCTGCCTGGCAAAGGGTGCAGAAGAGCATGAGGATTACAGTAGCATAAGCAGCTACTACAGAGATTCTCCTCTTCAACCAGGATTGTCCATGTTTGTATAGTGAAAATAAATGGTAGTCACAATAAAGGCGCCCTGATGACTTCTACCGCTGCACTAAAGTAAAAATGTAAATAAAGGTTCACGGCTGCCGTTTTTAAAGAGAGAGATATGTAAAAGCATATATGGTGTATCTAAACAATGTGATTTGAAATACCAAGCATATATAAACAGCGCTCATATGTGGATGATCCGCATAAGTGAACAACAACAAGTAAATGGATAAATATATAAAACAAATGATATAAACCCGTGAATGAGTGGTGTTTCAAACAAGAAAGTTCCAAACAGAAATGTTCATAAAGCTTGAAAGTAGAGTAAAAATTAAATCAAATCAATGGTCTTCACAGTAATCTTCCACCACACCCGATGTGAGAGTGAATCCTCCACCAATTAAGTTGGCCACTCACCAGAACGAGTTGCCTAAGGCGGCGTACACACGACCGAGGTTCTCGCTGGAAACCAGCGAGAACCTCGCTGGAAGCTGCATTCCAGCGAGGACCTCGGCCGTGTGTACACTCTCGGCGAGCTTCCCGTCGGGAAGCCCGTCGAGCAGAAATAGAGAGCACGCTCTCTATTTGCTCGACGGCCCGCCTGGAAGAATGGCTGGTTGCTATTCCCAATGGGCGGGTCGCCGATTTCGACGGCCGGCAGGGAACCTCGACGGGCGGAACGATGTGTTCTGCCCGTCGAGGTTCCCTGCCGTGTGTACACGGCCTAACACTCACGTGCTTTGGCAAAAGAGCATGAGATATAATTCTTAACCCATCAGGTAAATTCCAATTCCAGTGTTGTGATAATCCAAAAATAAAGAAAGCATATAATAGTGCGATATCGTAAAAACAATTTAATACACACCACATAAAATCTGCAAATATTGCACTCACAAAAGCAAATGTGTCAAAAGCGTGAATCAAACAAAGCAGAAGTTCTTCACGGCGGACCTATGTAACCAACCAGATGCTTCTCACCATTCCACCTGTATTATACTTGAATCCCTGGTTGGAAAAAAAACTCACGATCGCTGACAGTCACTTTGATATATCATGTAGCGCGATCTCCCCACGTTGGTTCAGATGTTCATATGTTTAAATGTAGCTGAGCCTCGACTTGTTTCGTCAAGTCTATACGACGAAACATGTCGAGGCTCAGCTACATTTAGACATATGAACATCTGAACCAACGTGGGGAGATCGCTCTACATGAGCTACCTATCCCTAAACACTTATCCATCCCACTCCTCACACTGCTCCAGTGGTGTCCAGGCAGCAGCACTACTCTTCTCCCATTTCCTGGTCTTACAGGAGACACTGAGAGCAGTGGTAGCCATAGGCTCCTGCTGCTGTCAGTCATACTCCTGTGGGGAGGGAGCAGGGGCATGGCTTACTGGTGCCATGCGTGTCTAGGGACTCGCATAGCCCGGCTCCAGAGCACACATGTATCCTTAGAACCCCGCTTGCCGAGGACACACACAGAGAAAGGAAGTGTGGACAGCATTGGCATGGGACTTTCAAACAGGAGGTAAGGGACAACGTTGTGCACTATCATTGCACAGAGAGGGCAAGTATAACATCTTTTTATTTTAATGAAAAAAAAGAACCTTTAGTATCACTTTAATGTGCAGAAGAAGAACTTACACTTTCATGCAACCTGAGAACCGATTTTCCCCTCACCTTATGCAATTCTGGTAAGAATGAGGAAATAAAGCAAGCAACAGCCTTAGAGAAAGAAAATGAGATCGAAACTTTCAGACTTTGTTATCACTCTGAATATTTGTTTAGCATGTAGTAGATAAGTGAATCTCAGGATTACAGTCTTGAAACTGCCATTTTAGGAGACTCTGTCACCAACATAAAAATTGCAGGTAAAATAACAGTAACGTTTCTTCAATACCCTTTTGCTTTCCATAAAAAAACATTATACAATATAACCTTAGTGACAGCTCTGAAGCTTCTGGGGCTGCTGATATCACATCCAAGATGGCAGTGCCAAGCAGCAGTCTCAGGACTTTTGGATGTCTACATGAGGAGTCTTTAACAGGTAAATAATCTTAACCACTTCCCGCCCGGTCAATAGACAATTGACGTCCGGGAAGTGGTTGTGAAATCCTGACTGGACGTCTATTGACGTCCAGCAGGATAACATGCTGGCATGCGCCCGTGGGGACGCGCAGCGTGGCGATCGGTGATGCTGGGTGTCAGTCTGACACCCTGCATCTCCGATCTCGGTAAAGAGCCTCCCGCGGAGGCTATTTACCATGTGATCAGCCGTGTCCAATCACGGCTGATCACAATGTAAACAGGAAGAGCCGTTGATGACACTTCATCACTCGCGTCTGATAGATGCGAGTAGAGGAGTGCCGATCGGCTGGTCTCCTGACAGGGGGGGTTTACGCTGATTGTTTATCAGTGCAATCCCCCTCGGATGCCCACACTAAACCACAGGAAAGCTGCCAGGACCATCAGGGAAGGGGGCAACATGTGGATGGCCAGGTACATCCCCCATGGCCATCCATATGTAAAAAATAGATGCCAATCAGTGCCCACAAATGGACACTGACTAACAACGGGCACTGATTGGCAAAATATTAACTAAACAAGTGCCACCCCTCAGTGTCCATCAGTGCCACCTCTCAGTGCCCATCAGTGCCACCTCTCAGTGCCACCCATATGTACCCATCAGTGCCACCTATAAGAATCCATCAGTGCCACCTATAAGTATCCATCAGTGCCACCCACGAGTGTGCATCAGTGCTGCCTATGAGTGTCAGTGCCGCATACCAGCACCGCCTATCAGTGTCCATCAGTGCCACCTCATCGGTGCCCATCAGAGCCACCTCATCGGTGCCCATAATTAAAAAAGAAAAAACATACTTATTTAAAAAAAAAAAAAAAAAATGTCGGTCTTTATTTAAGTTGTTGCGCAAAAAATAAAATAAAATGCAGAGGTGATCAAATACCACCAAATTAAAGCTCTATTTGTGGGAACAAAATGATAAAACATTTGTTTGGGTACAGTGTAGCATGACCGCGCAATTGTCATTCAAACTGCGACAGTGCTGAAAGCTGAAAATTGGCTTGGGCAGGAAGGTGCGTAAGTGCCTGGTATAGAAGTGGTTAAAGTGATATTCAACTTTTTTCCTAAATCAGATAACAATCACATAACATAACTAACATGCATTAAATAGTTTATTCTTCTCCTGAGCTTTCTTTTTTAACCACTTGCTTACTGGGCACATATACCCCCTTCCTGCCCAGGCGAAATTTCAGCTTTCAGCACTGCGTTGCTTTAAATTAAAATTGCGCGGTCGTGCGACGTGCCTCACAAACAAAATTTACGTCCTTTTTTCCCCACAAATAGAGCTTTCTTTTGGTGGTATTTGATCACCTCTGCGGATTTTATTTTTTCCGCTATAAACAAAAAAGGGCGACAATTTAAAAAAAAACATAATATTTTTAACTTTTTGCTATAATAAAAATTAAAAAAAAATTCTCAGTTTAGGCCGATATGTATTCTATATATTTTTGGTAAAAAAATAAAAAATAAAAATCGCAATAAGCGTATAGTAATTGGTTTGCGCAAAGGTTAAAGTGGCTAGGAAATAAGGGATAGAATTCTGACAATTTTTTTATTATTTTTTCTTTTTTACTAGTAATACGGCGATCTGCGAATTTTGTCAGGACTGCGATATTGCGACGGACACATCGGACACTTTTGACACATTTTTGGGACCATTCACATTTATACAGCGACCAGTGCTATAAAAACGCACTAATTACTGTATAAATGTGACTGGCAGGGAAGGGGTTAACACTAGGGGGGTGAGGAAGGGGTTAAATGTGTATCCTGGGTGTGTTCTAAATGTGTGGGGGGAGGGGACTTACTGGGGAGGTGACCAATGCTGTGTCCCTATGTACAATGGACACAGCATCAGTCTCCTCTCCCTGACAGGACGTGGAGCTGTGTTTACACATAGAGCTCCACGTCCCTGCTCTAAAACTGCCGATCGGCGGGTACCTGCCGGACATCGCGACCGCCAGGCACGCACGTCGGCATCTCGGAGGCGCGCCGCCATCGGCGCGCGCGCACCCCCCAGTGGCCGGAGAAGACGATGCCGTCAAATGACGGCGGCTGGGATATTCAGATCCCCTTTGCCGCCGTCATTTGACTATACACGGGGATTCAAGTGGTTAATTTGTCCCCTGGCCATTCTTCTATATTCCTGTTCTCTCCATGCCCACTATTCTGCGGGGACCTTTGGAGCCGTATTTGAGTCTCTGCATTGTGCTGTATAAAACCATTGTTGTGCAGCTGCTTAGAGCACTGTGTATGGGGGACACAGAGCAAAAGTCATTTCTCTCCTACTTCATGGTGGTGATTGAGAGCGCCTGTGTCCCTAACAGTCTGGCTGTGTGTGCGGTGTTCTGAATGACTGAACATAAAGTTGCAGTACAGAGCGCAAACTTTGTACATTGTGGAGACTCACACAGGACTCCAAAAGGTTGAGTAGGGAATGGGATATAGTAGTACAGCCAGGGGACAATTGGAAAAAAAAAAAGGCTCTGAGGATTAAAAAAATATATAAAAATCAATTGCATGTGTGTTATATTTATGTTATTTTTATCTGATTTGGAGAAAAACTCATTTTAATACCACATTAAATGCACATATAATCTAATAGGAAGATTCATGTTGAAATAAACGCCTCTTTTTAAACATGCTTTGGCATTGGCAGCTTTCATATCTCTCTTCTAACAAAAGGGTAACACAAACTGGTTGATCCTGCTGCTCCCTCTCTCCACCTTCTGTTCATGTCGCCAATTCAGCTAGGGATTTTGCAGAGCCGTGGTGGGAACTCTGCACATGCTTACTTTTCAGTGAGTTTCTATACTGAGCATTTCCTCACTATCGCATCTGAGCAGCCCATGTGACTATAGAGTCGCACATGTAGGCATATACACAGCGATAAATGACAGCCCGCTCCCTGCCTTCTCCTCCATGCCCACTAACCAGCTATACACAATGTTGGTGGGCTATTACATGTAGATTAATGGAGGCTTCACCTCCCTTTTATTCTACGCCACAGGCTGGAGGGGTGTGACACAGCCTGTGACTGGCAGGCCGCGTACACACGACTTAATAAATCCGATCAAATCGGTCTGACAGACCGATTTGATCGGATTTGTCTGCTAGGCTATTTTGGTTTGATCGTGTACACACGATCAAACCAAAATCCCCGCCGGCAGACAGTGCGGTGACGTTGACGCCGCCACGTCACCGCACCAGGAAGTAAAAAACTTCCAGGCATGCGTCGAATCCATTCGACGCATGTGCGGGCAGATATGTCCGCTGCTTAGTGTACTAACCAGCAGACATGTCGGATGGACGGGTTCCCAGCAGACAGATTTTAAAGCATGCTTTAAAATTTGTCTGCTGGAAAAACCTGTCTGTCCGTCGGGCCGTTTCCAGCAGATAAATTTGATCGTGTGTACGCGGCCGCAGAGATCGGCCCACACCATGTTATTTCCACAAAATAATAAATATTCATTCCAAATATATATTTGGATGATTTAAAACGGTCAGGCCCCGTACACACGGCCGAGGTTCTTGCCAGAAACCAGCGAGAACCTCGCTGGGAGCTGCATTCCAGCGAGAACCTCGGCCGTCTGTACGCTCTCTGCTCGCCCCGCCCGTCGGGAAACCCGTCGAGCAAATAGAGAACAGGTTCTCTATTTGCTCGACGGCCCGTCGGGATGAATGGCTGGTTGCCATTCCCGACGGGCGGGTCGCAGATTCTGACGGCCGGCAGAGAACCTCGACGGGCGGAACGATGTGTTCCGCCCGTCGAGGTTCCCTGTCGTGTGTACGGGGCTTAAGAGTCGGTTCACACTGGGGCGACACGACTTTCAGCACGACTTTCAGAAGCAACTCCAACACGACTTGAGCATGAACCACAGGGCGATCTGGGGCGATTTACAACACGACTTAAAGTCTCCAAGACAGGAGACATTCCAGTGGCCAATAAAACAACAATGTGCTCTAGGAGAGGGAGGGGGAGGGAGGGGTTTGCCTGTGAAATGTATGTTATCTTCCTGGAAAGTAGCTTCAGTTAAGACAGTGATCAGACTTGGAAGCGACTTCCATTGAAATCAATGGGTACAAATCGCCTAGAAGTCTGATTGAAGTAGTACAGGAACCTCTTCTGAAGTCGGAGCGACTTAACCCCTTCCATACAGGGCATTTTCACCCCCTTCCTGCCCAGACCAATTTTTAGTTTTCAGCGCTGTTGCACTTTGAATGACAATTGCGCGGTCAGGCAATACTGTACCCAAATTAAATCATTATGTTTTTTTCCCCACACAAATAGAGCTTTCGTTTGGTGGTATTTGATCATCTCTGCGGTTTTTATTTTTTGCGCTATAAACAAAAGAAGAGCGACAATTTTAAAAAAAACACAATATTTTTTCCTTTTTATTTAATACATCTCACAATATTTTTTTTAAAAAAAACTTTTTTTCCCCTCAGTTTAGACCGATACGTATTTTACGTATTTTTGGTAAAAAAAAACCGCAATAATCGTATATTGATTGGTTTGCGCAAAAGTTATAGCGTCTACAAAATAGGTGATAGATTTATGGCATTTTTATTTTTATTTTTTTACTAGTAATGGCGGGGATCTGCGTTTTTTTTTTGTGACCGTGACGTTGCGGCGGACATATCGGACACTTTTGACACGTTTTTGGGACCGTTCACATTTACACAGCGATTATTGCTATAAAACTGCACTAATTACTGTGTAAATGTGACTGGCAGGGAAGGGGTTAACACTAGGGGGCGCTGAAGGGGTTAAAATGTGTCCTAAAAGTATGTTCTAACTGTAGGGGGAGGGGGACTCACAGGGGGAGGAGATCGATGTGTGTTCCTCTGTACTGGGAACACACATCAGTCTCCTCACCGCTGACAGGAGGTGGATCTGTGTGTTTACACACACAGATCCACACTCCTGCCGTGATTTACGGAAATCGCGGGTGCCCGGCGGCAATCACGGCCGTCGGGCACGCGCGCGGGATCGCGGGTGGTGCGGCGCGCGCGCGCCCTAGAACGCCGTGAAGACAGGACGTTGTGCAACGTCCTGTCTCATCGGCAAGGGGATCACCATGACGTGATTCCCCTATAGGCCGGTATGGAAGTGGTTAAAGAGGTGGTTCACCCTAAATATAATCTCTCCCATGTGATGTTTTTTTTTTTTTTTAAATCCCCCACTTACTGTATTATGTTCAATTTTAATTTCTTTCTCTCGTGGTGGACAGCGCCAGTATAGCGCGTCACATCTTACGAAAATACCCGATAAGGACTCGGGTAATCTCGGCAAAATGCGGCGCCTGCGCACAGACCTAGGAGCTGACTGGGCAGGCGCCGTATTTCTCCGAGTCCTACGGCTATGGCACGTCACGCCCTCCGAAAAAAGCCGGAATAGGACTCGGAGAAATACGACGCCTGCGCAGTCAGCTCCTAGGTCTGTGCGCAGGCGCCGCATTGCGCTGAGAATATCTGAGTCCTTATCAGGTGTTTTCGTAAGATGTGACGCGCTATACTAGAGCCGTCCACCGCGGGGGAAAGAAATTAAAATTGAACATAATACAGTAAGTGGAGGATTTAAAAAAAAAAAAACAGCATACTGGCGCTGACGCCAGTATACTGGATCACATGAGAGACTTTATTTAGGGTGAACCTCCGCTTTAAGTAGTGTGTATAAAGACGGCTCACATTCACTTACATTGCTTTTCTGGACAGCGCGACTTGGGACGACTTGAGACGACTTCAAGTCGGATCCCAAGTCGCCCCAGTGTGAACCGACTCTTAATTGATATTATTTATTTATTTTTACTCTGTATTCTAAAGGCTGTTTTTTTTTTTTTTTCTAACACATGGCCAGCAGCAGAGGACTCGTGGCTCCTCCTACTTATGTTTCTCTGCAGACAGGCTGGGAAAGATCTCGGTCATGTGACAGCTGTATATCGATTAGGAAAAAGGTACTTAGATTTTTTTTTATTAAAATACTTACAGTGGCATCATCCACAAACAGAAATAGAAGGGAGGATGTAAATTAAAGAGTGTGTTTAGTATCACTTTATTGAACCGTCACTGTGTGATATTAAATGTAATAAAATATACAAAAAGAAAGCTAACTGTACGATGTGCCGCAATTAGCCCATTGGCACTGCTGTCATCCCACTGCACACCAAATACTGCGCTACCCTTAAAGCTCCATTCACACCTGAGCAGTCTGCAGCTACAGCTGCCGCAGCTTGTTTAATTTATTTTTTGGTTTAGCATTTTTATAGCGGCACCATTCATTTCAATGGGCCTCCCTCCGCTCCAAAAATGCTCTATGTACCAAATCTTGACACAGACTGTTTGTGGTTGCGATTTGTGCTGCGATTGTAGCACTATTTTTCACTCGACAATTGTGGCAAAAGTGCCCCTAGTTTGGGGGGGCTATTAAAAAATAATGGCATCGCAAACACGTTCCATGAGATTCTGGAATGGCAGGCAGAATTGCTGGGATTCCGGAACGCACAGGTGTGAACGTAGACTTAAAATTGTTGACACAAAATGTAGGAAACTTTCCAGGCTGCTAAGTCATGACATTGCAGTAAAAGCATTTGGTCATTATAGCCTAACATTACACTGTTTCCATTTTTTTCCACACCAGGACACCCGTCTTGGCTGCAGCACAAGTTCAGAAAAGGAAGGCACTGCAGTCTGCGAAGAGTCACATAGAGGGCAGCACTGAGCTGTTCTAGGATCAGATTATATGAAGACTCCTAACTGCAAAGCAGTCGATATAGAAAAGTGTAAATAAACCTGTTACACCCGCTATATTCACTCCAGTAAGACCTAAGGTATAAATAGGTGAATGGGTATCAGAAAAGTCAACAATATCTAATCAGGTTTTTGAAATATGATCTAAACAATACAGAATATTTCCCCGAATAGCATTTTAGTAACATGATATGTTGCTCCAAGTGATTGAAGTATTATGTTAGAGATTTTCCTTTTAGATTTCCCCTTTACGTCATTTCAAGTTTTAGATCTTTTAAGAGGAAGTGAAATAATGTAAGAACAAAGAAGAATGATCTAGATAGAACATACACTGTGACCCTGTAATGTACAATTTTACTAAAATGACTGAAGGAAAAAGTTTTGCTACCAACAAGACACTGACTACAGAACTTACCTGCAGAGAACGCCTTGTTTTAACCACCGACAGGTTTAACCTCCCTGGCGGTATGATTGTCAGATTTTTGATGCTCAAAGCGGTACAATGTTTTGCATGGAAATTTGGCATGTAATTCTAATGCTTCGTACACACGATGGGAATTTCCTATGGCCTAAAATCCGATGGAATTTTTTGGCGGAATTCCGTTCAAGCTGTCTTGCATACACACTGTCAGACCAAATTTCCGACCGTCCAAAACGCAGTGACGTAAAAAACACTACGACGAGTCGAGAAAAATTAAGTTCAATGCTTCCGAGCATGCGTCGACTGAATTCTGAGCATGCATGTTTTTTTTCTCCGTCGCAGTTGCACACAGACTATAGGAGTTTCCTATCGTTTTTTTACCCATCAGAAAAAAATAATACATGTTCTATTTCTAAACACTGATGGAAAAAAGTCTGATGGGGCCCACACACAATCGGTATTTCCATCTGACTTTTTCCATCGGAAATTCCGATCGTGTGTACATGGCATTAGCAATAACTCACTTAAATCTGTCCAAACCAGAGTCTAGTAGACATCTCGGGTATGATAAAGTTTGAAACACAAAATTATAAAATTTAGAAAGAGTAGGAATCGCGCTAATCGTGAATATATATCCAATGAAGGGCACAGTGCGTGCTGTGGTTATTAAAACAAATTAAGTGAATAGCCTGTGAACGCATACAATCAATCAATTATAATGAATACCACACAAATGTGGATACAGATATGAGCCCACCAAAAAAAATTTATACTGTTAGGTGACTATATAAAGAAAACCGCCACAATATAGGTGTGGTTAAAGTGAAAAAAAACATCAAACTAATAAAGCCACACAAGTAATAAATTAGGTAAACTAAAAAAAATAGACTCCACCTGATGGACAGGGAGAAAAATAAATAAATACAAAGTTTATGATGTGTTAAAAAATAGTCAGTGTGATGAAAAAATCTGATGAAAATGTAACGTCTCTGTCTTCTTAACCTGTATGTACCCAGAAGAGGAAGGAAGTCTCAAGCTGATGTAGATATGTCAATCTCCTGGATATCAATCACGAATGAACTTGCACAGATCTAAAACCGCAGGATCTCAGCGCCATAAAAACAAAGACAAAAACAAAAAAGACTCGCATAGTGTAAAACCTTATGGAAAACTGAAAGGGCTACACCCGTGTGGGACAGTCTTGCGACCAGGGGAGGGAATAGTGCGGACCCACCACCTCTGCACACACTGACCCTTACCAGATCTGGACCCCACAGGGTAGTAACAGGCACTCAGAGAAGTGATCGTGATTCAGCAACCATAGGACATCAACCGATGACAGAGTTGGTGATACTTCCAGTAGCAGGATGATGTCACTGCTGGAGATGGGATGAGTCCCCTCACACACAATAACCTCGAAGCGCACTGTACAGCTAGTAACGGCTGTGTGTCTCCGGGGAGGGGCGAGCTCCGGTCCTGGCTATGGACAGTCACAGGTAAAGTCAGTACTGGAGGCGAGAGAATTCACCGAGGAGTGACGAGGAGTGTCTCGTCACTCCTCGGTGAATTCTCTCTTTTATAAAATTATAAAATTATAATATAATAAATAACTTCAAATAATTATAACAAATAATAATGTAATTATAATAAAAATTATTCAATAATGTAATCAAATCAAAAACACCGAAATTTGCTCAGTTGCAGAATTGTCGCTGTCATTACCTTCAGTGTTTGATGACAAATTTCCCCACAAATCACTATCACTCAATTCTGCAAGTGATTCTAATTTATTATCGCTGTTTTCTAGCTGGTCTAAAACCACATATGACGTAAAGGGACACTTTTTGGTTGCTATGAACAATCTGCAGTTTCCAGGCAGAAAGAAAAGTATTTATATTGTAAAACTACATGCAGGACACTGGACAGACCACTAGGGACAAACGGGCTGTGAAATATTTTGATACAGTACTGTAGTCTGTAAGATTACAGTGTACTGTATGTATACTGTGTTTTTATTTTTTTGAATTTGGCGACAAACTCCATCCCCGTGCGTTGCAACCATCGCAGGGAACAGAGCTCGGCACTCAGGTACTGTGTGAGACAGCTCGCACACACAGCGGGGAGACATGGCAAGATCCAGGGGACAAGGTAAGTGTAACGGAATGAACCGTGACAGACAGATTCTCCTATGTCTAGGGTCACCTTCTGTCCACTAGGGCCATAGAGTGACAAAGAATCATAATTCATGTATTACAGAAGATGGGACATTAATAATAATTCATGTTTGCAGGATGTCTTGGGATATCAAAAGCTGTTGGCTATTCAATCTGGGCACACATGCTTTTGAAAGGTGTTAATTCAGGTGATTTCATGTGGACCAGAGTGACTCATCTCTCTGTGTAACCGACTATTGAAATGTTAAGTGAGGTTGGCTCTTCAATGTGAAAGACACATTCTGTTGAAAAGGTGTTAATTGCACCCACTCCTGAAAGACTCTTTCATTGTGTGAAGCTCTCTGTTTACACTATTGTGTTATTCTAAAGGTTAATTGAATTCTATTGATACAGGAATATATTGATGCCCAGGTGTGATAGTATTTGGTTTTGATGTCATTATCTCAAGGAATGTATCTGTCAGTATCGGTGCCGAATTGTCTGTCTAGATCAGGGATCCTCAAACTACGGCCCTCCAGCTGTTGCAGAACTACACATCCCATGAGGCATTGTAAAACACTGACATTCACAGACATGACTAGGCATGATGGGAATTGTAGTTCCTGAACAACTGGAGGGCCGTAGTTTGAAGACCCATGGTCTAGATAATGTGATTGAGGTTCCTGATATGTGTGAAGATTATCTGTGATTGTGTATTATTCAAGGTTAATTGAACTCTATTGATGATGCGGTGCCCACATGTCTAGCTACGGATTAGAATTAGCCCTAGTGTGAATAGGGGGGTGGAGATGGCATTGTCCTGTGATTGGCTGTAACATCTTGTACTGTATAAAAGAGCTGGAAAGATACCATTAAAGTGTTCATATCTTTGGAAGCAAGTACAGAGCAGAGTCTCGTCTTGATTATGGGAAATTATATGGATTGTGTATGCAGGATTGTCGGAGTGTGTCAGATAAGCTTGTCGTGGTTGGATGGAAGGTCGTAAACGGTGGTGACCGTTACAGTAAGTAACTTTGCCTGGATCCTGTGATGCGATCCCGAGTGTGGCTCGGGGGTTACCGCTTTTGATGCTGAAATTTCACTCCGAGCCACACTCGGGATTACCGCTAAGGAGGTTAAAGGTTGTTCACCTTCTGCATTGATATCAGTGCCATCTCAGATAGGGATCTCCTCTGATCTCAGCCATGTCCCAGATGACACATGGCCCCAGGGCTGGATTTACCACTAGTCACGCTTGACTTGCTCCCATAGATGGAACGGGCAAAGGAGATGTGGCTTTTTTTTAACAGATATTGACTACACATTTTGTATCCCATCATCACTTAGCTCATGTAAGTTTTATTTTTTTATATTATATTAGATAAAGATATTCTCTTTCCTAAGACCGCTTTCACACTGGAGCGGTTTGCAGGTGCTATTGCGCTAAAAATAGCGCCTGCAAACCGACCCTAAACAGTTGCTGCTGTTTCTCCAGTGTAAAAGCCAGAGGGCTTTCTCACTGGAGCGGTGCGCTAGCAGGACGGGAAAAAAAATTCCTGCTAGCTGCATCTTTGGAGCGGTGAGTATACCGCTCCTTCACCACTCCCACCCATTGAAATCAATGGGACAGTGCAGCAGAGGCGCATTGCAGGAGGTTTTAACTCTTTCTCAAGCAACTAGCCGGGGTAAAACCGCCCTGCTAGCTCTGCTGAGTTTTTTCGCCTTCCTCTGGATCAACTATGGGTGAAGGATTGTGTATATGGAATTGTATTTTCTTTTGGTTGAACTAGATGGACTTGTGTCTTTTTTCAACCTGACTAACTATGTAACTATATAAAGCTTTGTACACATGACCGGGATTCCCGCTGGTAAAAAGGCTGCCGGGAATCCCGGGGGGGGGGGGGGACCCGCTCGATGACTTGCCCCCTGTACACACCAGAGGTTCTGCCGTTGGGAAGAGAGCTTTGGCCGGGAATCCCGCCTGTGTGTATGCTCTACCGCAGTGTTTCCCATAGGAAAACTGCCAGGTTAAAAACCGCCGTGAATCCCGTCGAAAAAAAAAAAAAAAAAAAAGAGAGAACCAGCTTCTTTTTTTTCCGCTATGATTCTGTCGGGAAAACTGCCATGGAGCATACACACGGACAGTTTTCCCGGCCAAAAGCTGTCATGGCAGTTTTCCCGACTGGAAAACTGGTCGTGTGTACGTGGCATTAGCCAGGGTAGGTTCAGTAAGACAAGAAAATGTTCTTTATAAAAGGAGGTCACCATAGAACAGGGATAAGCTGTGGAGGACAGATGGTTCTTTGCCTACAAACTCCAGTGATGGAAATCCAGTCCAATGTGGCATGGTCATGTACACTGATTGGAAAAGGGGCCTCCTTTTACAACAGTGATTGATGGTGGATAATTTTTTAGAGGGCAGCTGAATGGCAGCCAGAAAGGCGATGTATTGCCCTCTCACTGCCTGCTTTAGCCCAGGTTTACATTGCTGCGGGTTCGAAAACATGCAAGTTCAGCTGATCTGGCACAATTTTAACCCGGCAATGCAGTCCTACTTCAGTAGCGATTTGGCAGACATCTGTGTGGGTTCCTGCACATATGTCTATACAAATCACTCCCCAACAGGGACCACTTTTGGGAATCGGTGCGACGCATCACCGGTTTGGAGGGTGCCATTGCTAGCAATAGCTGCTGATTTGGTATGCGATTTGACCTGTCAAAACACATGCCAATTCACTCCAATGGCTGCAGCAGCCTGTCGCAGCTGTCATTTAAGTACCAGCCACTCATTGTTACCACAGTAACTCACCTGGTTACCATTAACCTGCCTCATTAGTTCAGCCTACAGCCAGCCCCCTTTTGCTATTTAAGCACTTTAGCTCATTTCCTCCTTTTCCTTGCGTGGTCTATGATCTCAAAGTACATTCCTTCCTGTTCTCCTGTGTTTAACTTGGCCTGGCTGACTTCCCTTCTGATTCCAGTTCCTGATTCTTGCTCCCGAGTGCGCTGACTTCTGGTTTCCTGACCCCGGCTCGTCTAATTGCCCACTCTGGCATCCAAACCCTGACTTCTATTTTTATTTAATTATTTATTTTACTACTTTCCTGAACTGTTTTTTTTTTTCCATTAGATTAAAGGTGTGTTTAACTTCACTTTCTGTCTCTGTCTGGTTTATGGTTCCTGCCAATAGATTATGTTGTGCAGTCCTCTCCAGCTACAATGTTATGTTATGGCGAGAGGTTGCAGGGTGGTTAAACTTCAGCTCATTGGCCTATTTTTGCTGACCCCTGTTGCAAGTGTAAACAAGCGCAAAAACTTTTGTCTAGAATTGGGATAAAAAGTAATTTTTGATGTAGACAGGATATGAGGAGGATGCCAAGAAGCCCCAGATAAAGATAAAATAATGGATCTTCTAAAGGAACAAGTTATTTACTGACACTAAATAGAACAATTTCTGGCTAAAATGAATTAATTAGGTATATGTGCATAGCATAAATCTAAAACCTTTAAAAATGTATATATGGAACATAAATCAGTGGACTCATCAAAGGTAGTGAAAAGTCTAAAAATCTAATTAAACAACATAGATGGATTCTTTTGATGCATAGTTAGGAGAATTAAATAGCACAATAGACTCATCTCGGTAAAGCTTAGAACTAAAAGATATGGCATGCGATTAAGCAGTGCAATGTAAAAGTAAAACTGACATTTTCTTTTATTTATTACTGCCTAATCACATTTTATATCATTTAGTTCCCCAACTGCTTATACTATTATTAGTCCAACATGCTATTTAACTGTAATAATTAGATCAAAAGAATTAATTTTCATTTTTTAATACATTCACAGTTTTCAACTTTGATTGATTGTTTCTACACATTTTTTCTTTGATTTTTATTTATTTTTTAACCATAAAATAAATTTTCACAAAAGTTACAGCAAGCTCTCTTTTTAACCACTTGCCAACCAGCCGCCTTCATTCTACGGCGGCAGGTCGGCTCTCCTGGGCGAGAGCCCGTAGCTCTACGTCAGCTACATTTTCGGCCACTAGGGGGCGCTCGCGCTGGGCACACGCGATCGCTCGTTACAGAGCAAGGAACGGGAGCTATGTGTGTAAACACATACCTCTCGTTCCTGTCAGCGGGGGAAATGCTGATCTTCTGTTCATACAATGTATGAACAGAAGATCAGTGATTTTCCCTAGTGAGTCCATCCCCCCATACAGTTAGAACACACCCAGGAACACACTTAACCCCTTCCCTGTCCCCTAGTGTTAACCCCTTCACTGCCAATGGCATTTTTATAGTAATACAATGCATTTTTATAGCATTGATCGCTAAAAAAATGCCAATGGCCCCAAAAATGTTTCAAAAGTGTCTGAAGTGTCCGCCATAATGTCTCGGTACTGAAAAAAAACGCTGATCGCCGCCATTACTAGTAAAAAAAAAATATTAATAAAAATGCCATAAAACTACCCCCTATTTTGTAAACGCTATAACTTTTGCGCAAACCAATCACAATTTTTTTTTTTACGAAAAATATGTAGAAGAATACGTATCGGCCTAAACTGAGGAAAAAAAATGTTTTTTTTTTATATATTTTTGGGGGATATTTATAGCAAAAAGTAAAAAATATTGCATTTTTTTCAGAATTGTCGCTTTATTTTTGTTTATAGCGCAAAAAATAAAAACCGCAGAGATGATCAAATACCACCAAAAGAAAGCTCTATTTGTGGGAAAAAAAGGACGCCAATTTTGTTTGGGAGCCACGTCGCACGACCGCGCAATTGTCAGTTAAAGCGACGCAGTGCCGAATCACAAAAAGTGCTCTGGTCATTGGACAGCAATATGGTCCGGGGCTAAAGTGGTTAATCTGGCTTTACACTAGTAGAATTTAATTTGAAATCATTTTAGGAACGTATGTTCGGTTTTCTAATGGTTAGTGGGGTCAAATTGATGCTTGTTTTTGACCATAGTGACGAAAAAACTCGAAGGATCAGGATGTAAAGTTTTTCTTGAACAAATTAATTTCTAATGTCCCTTATTCACGGGCGCCTCCGCTTAATGGAATCCACTCATTTAGCAGGGGACTGCTCCTCTAAATCCCCGCTGAGGGGGCGGAAGACAGGTCCGTATCTACTCCACTGTGCAGAGCGGACGCAAGCACAGTCCTCGCTCTCCTCTCTGACCGACGGAAGGAAAATAGGACCACCATTCTTATGTTTTTGGCTTACAGGATTGGATGGTGGTGAGGGCCAGCAGACATGTGTCCGCTGATATTTGCCACTTCTTAGAGGACAGTGCAGTGTCTGATCAGGTCTGCCTGAAAAACTGACAAGTGGACCTGATCGGACAGCCCGTGTGAAAGGGCCCTTACAGTGTGTGAGTTTTTCTTGCAGGAAATGTTATTCTTTCCAAAAACTGAATGGTAAACGCAAATGAAACTTTTAAACAACATTGATAAAATCTTTAAATGTACTAAGAATATTTGTAGGAATGTTCATTTGAAAATCTAGGAGTGTATGGCCGGTTTAAAGAAGTACAGCCGAAGCTCGCTTGGCTGAACTTCTGTGGATCACAGGAGTGGAGTGTATTTTGCACTCCTGTGACCCATTTTCAGCAAACAGCGGGCTGTCTGTTTCTGGAACATTGCAGAATGTTCTAGAGCTAGTGGGTGGAGGTAAGGAGGAGCTGCCTGGAATATTTATGAGGCTTCGGGCCTCTTTTGGGTGGAGCTCTGCTTTAACTTGAATCAGTCGTGTTCAGCTGCAGTACTGTCAGCAGAATGCAAAAGGGGTTTCATTTTTGCTGCGCACATGAAGCGAAGCATCAAGGTCACGTCATGTGTAGGGTCCTGAGCGGCTGCATGTCCTTGCTTAGGTGGTTTAATTATGTGCTTTATGATTAGATAAGTTTTTCTACAGGCTAAATGGAAAAAAATCCATTAGCCTATGGCCAGGTTAAGAAAATGCTCAAAGAAAGTGTCATCTCAGCAAAACTATGTATTGGACTGCTGCTTTGATGATAAAAAGGTACAGATTTTTTTAAACTGGATACTGTTAGAAATGTATTCTTAAACATTAAAAATACTGAGGGGTCCATTTTAATTATATTTGCATGCTTTAAATATTTGAGTTTTGAAGCCATATCCTTTGCCATTTGGTTATTTGTATCAATGCTCAGGTGTAAATAAAGTACCCAAAAGTAATTCTGGAACACGATATAACTGTCTTTTAGTTATACTTTAACAAATACAAAACTTTTTTATTTTTTTGGTTTTTATCTGCTATCTTACCATCTCCATTTGTCCTGTTTACCAGTATCACAGAGCGTGAAGGGAAATCCCAAATGTTGGGTAGTCACCTGCGGTTATAAAGGACATACAGGACAAACAGGACAAATCTTTCAATGGGGACAGAAGTTGTGACAACCAACGATCTCCCAAATGGGACACAAATGGCAAAAACAATTGACCTCCCTTACTTTATTCAAAATGGAAAAAAAGAAAAAAAAGTTATATTTTAACGGTACTTGCCAACTGTCACTTGATAATTATATAACTATCTTTACAAACTGAAATACATTTTGATAAAACAACGAAGAAGTTAAACCTGATTTTAAGTGTACAATGAGAAGCATTGATCACACAACCCCTCCCACAGTAACCACGCAGTTCATCCTCACTATCCACCAGGTCAGTGAGGAAGTGAATTGCAGAGTTTCGATTGAAAGAAACAAAACAACTTCACTTCCAGACACTCACTAACCAAACTGCATTGCCAAGAACGTGAATTGAAGTTACTCAATAACTAGGCCTTCTTTAAGGAAGAACGCGCTTTTAACAGTAGTGAGAATTTGGTTCTTGTCACAGGGCTTTTTACTAGGGCTATTACTGATTAAAATGTTCTTGTTCGATTATTTTTTTTTTTTTTTTTTTATCAATTAATTGACTAATTTTAATTATAAACGCACATGAAGATCCAACTACTTTTAGCTGATCTCCTTGCAGGCTGATTCCCAGTGCAGCTCCAACCACTGGACAAATGGATAGCAGGATACAAAAAACACACATAGGCAGCGCTCAATGGCAATAGCATTAAAACTTTTATAGTCTTCAAGTAGGTAACAAAATACACATTGCACTGGAGATAAAATCGATGTAGCTACATAAACTGTAAAAATGGTGCGAGTAATAGAAAACGGTAGCAAAGGCAGTCATAAAAACATGTAGCTAAGTATGATAATGGTATAAAAATGTGTACAACGATACCGCTGCTTAATCCAGATGAGGAGAGGTGAACATCAGTCCGTCGGCATGTAGATGTCCCGTGAAGGGAACCATCACAACTCCCAGTGGATGGCTGTAGAATCCCAGGTTGATAGAGGGAAGTGATAGAGGGAAGTGTAACAGCCCTTGTGTGTGGCAGATAGTAAGGTCCCACCGGCATGCAGATATAAAGGCACAGCAAAGGAGCCCTTCAGATGGACACGGCAAGCACCGCCAATGTCCATGATGTCACCAGACCCGGAAGCCGTCAGAGAGTTGAGTACCGTTTAAAATAATTTTGATCGATCAACAAAATGAACGATTAATCAAGGAATTAATCGTTAATTTCCGCAGCCTTACTTTTTTACAAAAAGGTGAAAGAATCCAGACCTGCCCTTTTCAGAAAGAGTTCCTGGGATCCCCAGGGGCTCTTTCTCACTAGTGGTAGTGCTTACCACCCTCTGAAAAGCGATCCACAGGGGAACACTTTTCAGCAGCTGACAAGCATTCAGTAGGCAATCCTGACACCTCCTAAGTTTATTTTATTTTTTTTAATCCCAAAGGGAATCTTATATTAAAACACTGCAATACAAGACAAACGCTTGCCTGACTTCTGAATGTCTTCTTTTTCTTATTCTTAAAGGGAATTTTATATTAAAATACTACACTGTAAACACGGGCCAAGTCTTTGTCCCCTGGTTGCAGTGTGCGCCGATTGACTTCATTAGATGAGTTTGACGGGCAGTGCCATTTAAACCTTCCTACAACTCATTGTTCATGGTAATGTTCCATGTCCTGTAGGTAAAATCAATTAAAGGCCCTGTAAACACAGCCGGGAATCCTGTCAGGAAAAAAACATTGGTTTTCCTGACGGGATTCCTGGCAAGTTTTTCTTGCAAAGCCGTGCATACAGACGGCCATTCAAAAGAACCGCCGTTCTTTTGAATGGCAAGAACGCGGTGACATCATCGACTACGACGCTGTCGCCATCTTGCTACACCCTACACTATGCCTTGTATGCTACTGCGCATGCGTCAAAGGCTTATCGAGCATGCGCGGGTTTACCTTCGGACAAGTAAGCATACAGACGACCTCCGGTTTTCTTGGCAGGAAACACTGCCAGGAATCCCGACGAGAAAATAGAGAGTCATGTTCTCTATTTTCCAGCTGGGTTTCCTGGCAGTTTTCCTGCTGGGAAAACCGGTCGTGTGTATGAGGCTTAAGAGGGGTTTCCTTAGACCTGAATAGCATTCCAAGGGTTTCTCTGAAGTAAAGTTGAGAAAAGCTGACTCAGAAACAGATTCAGAAAAAGCCCACTGCTGGCTGACGTCACTGAGCTGGTCTAGCCTCTGCAGGGATCCCGACAATAATTCTAGAGTGGGGAGATGTAAAATTGTGGTTGAGGCAGCTCAGGTTTCTGGGTGCATGGATTTCTGGACCCTAAGTGCCATCTTGTAACGTTATCACGCCCAAGGGTCAGGTGTCACCGGTGAGGGTGCCCATGCTCCCAGAAACCGGAAGCATCACAAACACCAATTTACATCTCCCCATGCTGGAATTATGGAGTAAGAACATAGTTCATCTAATTCAACCTATAAACATAGAACATAACTAAAATATCACTTTTTGGTATTTCTATCTACAGGGAAAAAGGGAGAGGAGAGAAGGGAATCCTGGGTTGCCTGGTGAGTGGTTTCCTTTTTCCTGTGTTTTGGGTTCCCCTTTTTTTGAAAACTCCAAACCAACAACACCCCCAGTGGTTTTTCAAGCGACTGCGGTCTGCATATGAAAATTTGGAATTATTTTGGATTAAGGTCTTTTAACGGTTTCCATTTTTTTTTATGTTATAGAGTTGTTCTTAATTAATTTCTCATGCCTGCTCCTGTAGAAGTGGACTATGACCCAGGAAATGCATTGAGCCATATAAATATTTTTCTGATGACAAGTTTATAGGTTGAAAGTTATCGCCTGACCCTGCATTCACTATATCTGGTCTCCCACAGTACACAGAACATGGAAATTATTTTAGTAACTCTAAACTGCTAAATACCTTTTCTCATCAGCAGTATAAAGCAGTTCTGTGACTTCTATCAGGCCGTGTACAGACGAGGAGACATGTCCGCTCAAACATGTCCGACGGACCGTTTCCAGCGGACATGTCTCCTTGGATTTTGGTCCGAAGGCGTGTACACCCCTCGGACTGAGGACGCGGTGACATGGCGGTGACGCCGCCACGTCACCACTCCAGGAAGTAAAATACGTCAAATCCATTCGACGCATGCAGGAGATTTCTGTCCGCTGATTAGGCGTACTAACCAGCGGACATGTCCGACAGACAGGTTTCCAGCGGACAAATTTCAAAGCACGCTTTGAAATTTGTCCGCTGGTAAAACCTGTCCGCTAGGTCGTACACACGATCGGATATGTCCGCTGAAACTGGTCCATATGTACGCGGCCTCAGAGTCCGACCGAGCACTAGTTAAAGCTTTCTAAGGCCGCGTACACACGATCAGTCCATCCGATGAGAGCGGTCCGAAAGACCGTTTTCATCGGTTAACCGATGAAGCTGACTGATGGTCTGATGTGCCTACACACCATCGGTTAAAAAAACAATCGTATCAGAACGCCGTGACGTAAAGTTCAATGCTTCCAAGCATGCGTCGACTTGATTCTGAGCATGCGCGGCTTTTGAACCGATGCTTTTGCATACCAACGATAGGTCAAAACCAATCGATTAGGCGTCCATCGGTTAAATTTTATAGCAAGTTCTCTTTTTTTTTGACCGAAGGATAACTGACCGATGGGCCCACACACGATCGGTTTGGACCGATGAAACGGACCTTCAGTCCGTTTTCATCGGTTTTGACCAATCGTGTGTACGGGGTCTAAGAGGGTGTTTTCATTCTCCTCCGACTGTCCTATGTGGCTGCATGAGCCCTGTCTGGATAGTGCTGATTGGCTCTGTGCTGATCACATGCACCCTCTCAAAAAATAAAAAAATGCTCTAGCAATACACACCAAACTGAGGATGTCCAGAGTGCCTCCTAGGGCTCTGTTCTATCAGCAGATGGATTGGGGATAGTAAAAGAAGGGGAGGATCACAGAAGACAGGACCAAACCGCCTTTTTACACAATGCGGAGGATTAACCACTTAGGTTCCACAGTGAGTTTAACAAGCGTACTTTACTGCATATACAGACTAAATGTACTGTTGTGGGCTTAGTAACACTTTTAGAGATTTGAATTATACAGTAGCTGAATGTTGAATGTGTCAGTTTGAGAAAATCTGAAAAATATAATTTTAATCATGTAATTTTGTAATAAAGTTATTTGTATTTTAACTATATGGCGTGAACTGTGCCTCAAAAACCCAGCCTTAACAAATACCTCCTTTTTTTCTTTGTATTGATTAGTTTAGTTATGCGGCATACTTTTCGAGACAACAATTTGTAGATCCATCCTGATAATGTCAGGATCCACCCAGATGCCTGACCAACAACTGTCTCAGCATCGATAGAGAGAAAGGAGTCACCGCTCCAGGTGGGATCACTAAATGGTTATAGGTGGTGCAGGATACCGAGGGTGCTGGCGGTGCACTAAGCAAAATGAAGACAAAGAAAAATGGATAGCCGCACTCCAAAACCTGATGGGTGGTCTTTTATTCAATAGACAGCATGTACAAAAATAGGGTCACAGCAGTAGAAACAAGGAACAGCCGACGCGTTTCGCACTGGATCAGTGCTTATTCATGGCTGACATGAATAAGCACTGATCCAGTGCGAAACGCGTCGGCTGTTCCTTGTTTCTACCGCTGTGACCCTATTTTTGTACATGCTGTCTATTGAATAAAAGACCACCCATCAGGTTTTGGAGTGCGGCTATCCATTTTTCTTTGTCTTCAACTGTCTCAGCATGTTAGAGCCTCAGCCAACTGCTCCTGCCCCCTCCACAGCCTTGCGCTCTAGTGAGCACACTAGGGGCAGAGGGCTGGTAACTGACAGTCAGCTTTCTGAAGCCTGAGAACTGAGCAATCAGTGGTAACGTGATGCCTCAGTTCTCAGTATCTAGAGCCAGTGGGAAGAGCTGCAAAATCGGATCCATGCTGCAGCCATAAAGGGGAGTATGAATTTAGTTTTTTTTAATCTCTTTTAAATGTTGCATGTTGTCTCAATGGGAATATTATAAGGACTCAAGGGACTTGTCAGGTCACCTGAGGTCAGATGACAAGTGCACCCCGTAGGAGGCAGGGGTGCACCAAAAAGTAGTGAACCCTATAGCAGACTGCTGCAGATGGACCACAGAGTGGATATGGAGGAGAGGTTCGATGGGGCACAAACAGGGATCCTATAGGAATCTTGAGCCCAAATTCCCCAGGGCGCAGAGTCTAAGACCCAGCTGGGAAGAGCTGCAAAATCGGATCCATGCTGCAGCCATAAAGGGGAGTATGAATTTAGTTTTTTTTAATCTCTTTTAAATGTTGCATGTTGTCTCAATGGGAATATTATAAGGACTCAAGGGGACTTGTCAGGTCACCTGAGGTCAGATGACAAGTGCACCCCGTAGGAGGCAGGGGTGCACCACAAAGTAGTGAACCCTATAGCAGACTGCTGCAGATGGACCACAGAGTGGATATGGAGGAGAGGTTCGCTGGGGCACAAACAGGGATCCTATAGGAATCTTGAGCCCAAATTCCCCAGGGCGCAGAGTCTAAGACCCAGCTGGTATTCACCAGAGCCTCTAGTGGTGAGGATAGCCTTTGCTGCAACTGGATCCAGGTCGCAGCCCCTGGAGTCCCCTAGGTCACGCTCCGTAGGGAGAGAGGGGAAGCAGCCACTCAGAACACAAGAGATGGTGAAGGGTAAGCTGAGGTCGGGGCAACAAGCAGATGAGGATAACCAAGGGACAGGGTCACAGGCAAACAGGAGTAGTCGGAGACAAGCCAAAATTGGTACACAGAGATAACGTAACACACGGCAAGCAGGAACAAGCCAACAGGGAGGAGAGATGATAAAGGCAGCCAGGTGAGGGGGCCTGGCCTCTAAGATGAACACATGGAGAGCAAGGTAAGCTGCCAGAGATTACTGCATATCCATGACAGGACTTTTAGATTCACAAAAACATTAAACATAATACAAAACCCTCAAGTACCTAACAAGACCATTAAAGTGCATTTATATACAAAGCTTTTTTTAGATTTTGGATAAACTTGAGGGGTCAGGTCAGGTTTTTATATCCGCTAAGGAGATTCACTCTCTCCATTTTCCCTGGTAACCATTGGCATGGGGACTAAAAGTGAGGGAAAATCCAAAGTTTTGAGTTGTTGCCAGGACAGAAATAAAAGGAAGAAATATACAGGTGTCCAAGAGAAAATTTACCTCACTTTGGAAAGATTTTGTCTTTCTACCTCTTTTGTGTACAGGAGAAATAATGACAAGGGTTAACCATTCCCCATTATATCCCAAAGAAAAAAAAATGGATGTAGATATACTTTAAGGGCTGGTTCACACAATGTGCTGTGGTATGGGGTCTGTGTACTGAGGTGTCATCTTATGGTGAAACTTTGTAGTAAGTTCTGTGCTGTGTATACTTTTTTGTTGTTTCTTATGCAAGTGAGCCCATGGGAACTACAGTAAGTCCTTTTAAAGGACTGAATCCTTTAGTTAGGCATATTCAGAGGTTTCATCAGTGTACCACACACACACAAGCTGTTCCTACCACGACCCAGTCGAGAAATTAGTCTAGGGGTGTCATGGGACAAGCTTCTCGCCTTGCCTCACTGCTGCCTGGTAGGTATGTTACATAGAGCGCATGAAAAACAACACCGGTCAGTTGGGTTCAACCATCAGGCAGATGCTAGCCACCGAGTACTTTGATTCACCTCCACTTCACCTGCATTATGGAGGAAGCCACAGGTAACATGTGAAATGTGACGGCCCTACTCAGTCTGTCATTACGTTGTACAGGTTGAGCGGATGTGGCCGTTCTACATATACCCGTCATCCCAGCCGCTGATTCTTGCTTCTGGAATCTGGTGTATGCCTATAATCGTCTGTGTGAAAGGGGCCTAAAAGTTTTACAACTTGTGACAATGAACCACTAAGTTAATCCTATTAAGATACAGCTCCAGGTTAAACTAATTAAAACAAGTATATTTTTAGGTCTACACATGGGATTATCCAATGAATAATACACAGTTGCACCTGGTTACAGACAAGGCCTACATTCATACAATGAGGTATCAGGGTTGGGGCCTGTCACTACATAGCGGTGTATAGTGATGATTCACTGAAGTGGCGTCTTTGATTTTCTCCTACTTAATTCCCACACTGAACTACTACAATGCTGCTGGACGGACAATGACAAAAACACTGTATAATGTGCAGTAACTATGGCCTGGATTCACAAACCACTTACGCCGACGTATCTAGAGATACGCCGCGTAAGTACAAATATGCGCCGTACCCATAGAACTAAGACATGCCAAAAAACTGACTTCATCCGACCGATGTAACTTGCCTACGCCGGCGTATAGCGAGTGCATAGTTACGCTGGACGCATTTGGTACTCCCATTGATTTTCGATGCAAATGAGGGAGATACGCAGATTTACCAACGTACTTGCACCCGACGCATGTTTTAAGCGATTTGTGTAAGGGTTACGTCCGGCGTAAAGTTATTCCCCGTATTGGAGGCGCAACTCATGCAAAGGTATGGACCAGGGAACGAACGCCGTCAAATTTTATGTTGTTCACGTAGTACGTGAATAGGGCTGGGCGTAGGTTACGTTCACGTCGTAGGCAGTGATTCGACATATCTCAGCCAGTTGTTTTGACGTGATTGTGAGCATGCGCACTGGGATGCGTACGCATGCGCAGTTCATTTTAAGTACTTGTCTGCACTTCAGCCCATCATTTGCATGAGGTCACGTTTCATTTAAATGCCTGGCAGGGCGCCGCTGGGTTACGATGGATTCTCATCACATTTTGTTTTGAAGTTCCCCTCTGGATTAACCAGCTAATCAACATCCCATTCCTGGTACACTGACTATACCATGCTCTTTGATCCTGGGACATTGCCTTTGATCATTACATAGTGTTTAGTTAACCTAAGAAATCTTCATAGCTCTTCTGCTTTGGTAACACAGAAGCTCATTGACCCACCGATTTCCCCTGGCTACTCAGTATTTCTAAGTGTGATTTATGGATACGCACATGACCAGCCCAATTCAGACGAGACCCTGTGGCATTCACCAACTGTGGACATCTTGTGGTTGTTTATTCTGATTGGATATCGCTCTCTCCCCTGAGGAAGCGGAAGTCCACGAAACATGTAGCGTTATGCGATTTCCTCTCAAGTGCATCTCTATTTCAACTGAATAATGTTCCTCGTTACCCACAGAATCAATTCAACAACTGATTGTCCCCTTCTTTTTAAGGATTATCTGTATTTTTGTATGAATTTTTGTAATAACTAATAAAATATTTTTTTGTAATTTTGTAACAAAGAAATTGTGCTTTCTCATCACTACCACCTTTTCAAAAAAACGCACCGCAAATTATCCTTTTCTTTTTTTCCAAAATAACTAAAATGTATATACACTTTCACAGGGGGAATTGCTATGCAAACTTTTTACAGATACACTCTTTAGGTAAAATTTGATGTTTTAAATCTACTGGGTAATGTTAAAAGCTGATGTAGTCATCACATGCAGCCTGTTGTAATTAGCATATGCACCGCGCCTAAACTTTGGATTTCACACCATAAACTATAAAATGCAGTTTATTTAAACAAATGGCCATCATATTTAATAATGGAAGAAAGTGTATCACACATCTACATTCAGAGATTAAATTGAAGATCCCAAACTCCACGTTTCAGGGGATAAGTGCCCTCTTCTTTACAGAGATCTAACAGGATGTACTCTGAACACTGCCCTAAACATTGTCCTCTGTAGAGACAGAATGGTGTAGGATATTGCATTCCAGTGCTCTCTGTGCTCCCAATGGATTTCAGTTGAATGAGTTAACACTACCTCGCCTCAGGACGCTGACAAGAAGAAAGATTCAAAAGGGTTGATGGTTGGCAGTGTTGAATCATTGAAAATCAGGTTTGGGAAAAAAATCTTAATATGGCAGTCTATGGACCATTGGACTACTATTCCATTGCTAGCCAGGTATTAGGAGAAAGAGTCATATTTTCTCATGCTAAATACTGGGAGGAACTTTCTCTTTGCTGTAAGGAGACAAAGCTACTGTGTGCACATCACCCTATCACAAGCATGTGCTGAGGACCGAAGTTACTCCAGGCAAACCAGAAACAGACACCTGAACAGCAAGACCCCTGTTGCTGTATCACAGGGACTGGTGAGAGGACACTGCTGCCATTAAACTGTTGCTACAGTGTGTATGGGGCTTAAGGCTCAATTCACACTAATGCTTTTTTTTTGATGCATTTTGTAGAAACATGTTCACATCAATGCTTTTTTGTGCCTCTGCATTTTTGGAAAGAGTCAGGGACTTTTTTTTCCTGCAAAAAGCAGCGTTTCACATGTAATAGAATCCAATGGACCTGCATCAAAAACGCAAGTACTGCGATTTTGCCGCGATTTGCATTTTTTTTACCTGTTTATAGCTGGTTGTTAAAGGAAATGTAAAAAAAAAAAAGATGGCTAAAAAAAATAAAAAAATAAAAATAAAATAAAAATGCAAAACGCAAATCGCGGTAAAATCGTGGTAAAAACTCACATGCATAGGTGTGAATCGAGCCTAAGGCATCATAGAATACAGTGCATCCTCCAATAAAGTTACCAGGCCTCTCCTAAGATACTAGCCTCCCGCCTAGTCCTCCCCAGGACAGGTCCTCCCCTGGTTTCCTCCATTGAGTGGCTTTCTCCCGCAGGACAGACAGCACAGGATCACCTTCAAAGTGCAGGCCCCAGTGAAGACAACTGAGCCTACCTGGCGGAAATGCAGCCTTGGGCCAACGTGGTCCCGGGGCTGAAAATGGACCATCACATACCTCAAGCCAGGAGGGCCACGAGTCAAAGAGCCCGAGAAAATGGCGTCTGCCCCTTAAGTATCCTTCCCCAGCATGCCCAGTGGGGAGACCGCTCCCACTGGGCTGATCCCGGGAAAAAACACCCAATACACTTTGGCCTGCCTGTTATCCAACATTGGCCTGTGGTGGTAACGCCACCTACAGGCAAACAATGGGAAAACCCTCCAAGCAGAGCCATAGCCAGAACAGAGGCTGATTTAGCCTTAATCATCAGAGTCTGAGCTAACTACCAGCTCAGACACCCACTAAATTTAAAGGATCACTAAAGGAATTATTTTTTTATAGCTAAATAGCTTCCTTTACCTTACTGCAGTCCTGGTTTCATGTCCTCATTGTTTGTTTTTGCTTTGAAGTTGCTGTAATTCTGCTCTGATCTCCACACATCCTGCTTGTCTGGCTCCTTATGAAAAATCTCATGGCAGTTTTTTTACTGTGGTCTAAGCTGTCATTACTGTGTGTCTAAAACTCCTCAGAACCAGATTCATTTTAAAAACAAAACACTGCCCTGTATTTGTTTGTTTTTGTTCTGTGTGTCTCTCTACTTCACAGAAACATGAAACCAGTTTAAAAGTGAAACTAAACTGTAGGTACATTATATTGATTTTTATCTATTTTTAATCATTTTTAAAAGGAATCAGTTAACTTTTAGGCCACGTACACACGGAGGGACATGTCCGCTGAAACATTTCCGACGGACCGTTTCCAGCGGACATGTCTTCTCGGATTTTGGTCCGATGGCGTGTACACACCATCAGATCAAAATCCCCGCCAGCAGATAGCGCGGTGACGTGGCGGTGACGTTGATGCCGCCACGTCACCGAACCAGGAAGTGAAAAAATTCCACGCATGCGTCGAATCCATTCGATGCATGTGCAGGCAGATATGTCCGCTGGTTAGTGTACTAACCAGCAGACATATCCGACAGACATGTCTCCGGCAGACAAATTTTAAAGCATGCTTTGAAATTTGTCCGCTGGACAAACATGTCCGTTAGCCCATACACACGATCGGATTTGTCTGCTGAAACGGTCCATCGGACCAGTTTCAGCGGACAAATTCGATCGTGTGTACGCGGCCTAATGTCTCTATACCTTGTAAACAGTAATTTCAGCAACTTTTTTTTTTCCTTTAGTGACCCTTCAACATAGCGCCTGGTCATTAGGAGCAGGGCGCTACATAATGTTCTGAGAAATGTGTTTTTTTTTTCTAATTAATAGTGGGTGAAATTGACGTTTGTTTTTTACCGCAGTGACAAGAGAATTTAAAGGAACAGGATGGAAACATTTTCCCGAGGGAAAGAATTTCTAACAGTGTATGTAGTTTTAGGAAGGTAAAGACTATTCATTCTAAATCCAAATGTCAAAAACAAACAATATCTTTCAAACAGCTTACAAATGTTCTGAGAATTTTTGTACAAATTTTCCTAAGACGTCCAAAAAACAAACAAACACTTTGATACAAGTATTATCGTAAGGTGTATAATGAAAGTCATTTTTGATGTGACTTTCACATAGATTTGCATTTGTTAATCTGTATGGGAGACTGGCAATCATCCCCATTGCTCAATGATTACCAAGGTAACAGAATGAGATACCTACAGCGGGGATTGTTAATATTCAGCCTTAATTAAACTGGTTGCCATTCTCTGGGAAAGAACCTTAAGCACAACAAATAGTAAGCAGGAAGTATGTTCTGCATAGGTAAGGTAGTTACAAACTATGAATAGAAACAGTTTCCTTATAAGGTATTAACACAAATTGATAAGATTACTAATATAAATATCCAACTGAACTTTCAGTTTGAAGTTGAACTCCAGGCAAACTGCTAAATACACAGAATAAATACATACATGAGAGCCGTTTACAGGCAGCTCAGCCACATTTTTACCCCACCTTCTTCAGCAACAAAGGCTGCCGAATGAGGTTGTACACATGCTGTGGCAAAAATGATATCCCCTATTGCATTTGTCCGGCAGTACCGCCATCAACTGCAACCAAATTGAAGTGTATGAAGTGTCACACCACAACCAGCCTGCAAGTAATACACATGCTTGTGTTGTGGCAACATGTAGGCGCAATGGAGCGCATGTTTGATTTTCAGGTGTTCTGTGTCGCATATCGTGCAGCCTATGAATTTCAAAGCATAAAAGAAATCTTAGCATCTCAGCGAGCCGCTGAGAGCCTGAGATGGCCGATTCCCGCCCCTCCACAGTTCATCACTCCAGTGAGTGCTGGGGGGGGCAGAGAGGAGAGATGCTGATTGACAGTCAGCAGCTCTCTGCTCGGGGAGCTGAGAGAACCGAGCCATTGGTGGTGTTCGGTGGCTCGGTTCTCAGTGAAGAGGCACAGGGGGTCCAATGCTGCATCCACCTAGGTAAGTATGATTCTGGAAAAAAAAAAAAAATACTGGCCCAGATTCACGTACATCTGCGCATTATTGGACCGGCGTAGCGCACCGCCTTTACGTTAGACTTGCGCAATTTTGCCGCGTAATCACCCTATTCTCGTAGCTTTTGCGGAGGAAATTGCGCATACGTAACGTTTTTCCAGAGGCGTAAGGAGGGGTAATACAAATTGGGAAGGACGTGGGAGTGTTACATTGAAATGAGCCATGACCCCATGCAAATGAAGGGCCGGCCGGCTCGCGCATGCGCGCTTGAACGAGACCATGTCAGCTCCGATGTGCGCATGCTCACAACTCGGGAGCGGCGCAATCAGTGAAATTGGAAATGGACTAGGGCAACGTTGTGAACTACGCAGACAGCATAAATAGACACACACAAACGCACTTCCTTTGCAAAAGTACATCCCTTTGTCCCTTCCCATTTAACCTAGTGCTTTTGTTCTTGTTGTTCGTTGCGGTGTGTTTTGTAGTTGTCAGATTAGTGTTCTGTGTGATCAAGTGGTTGTTAGTAGATTTTTGAAAGTGTTTTTTGATAAGTGTTTGAGAGACTGTTTGATTGATATATTTCTTTTTGTTTATTTTTCTGCTGTATTTTTGTTTTGTTTTTTGGGGACTGTTTCTTGCTGAGTCGTTTTCTCTCTGTGTGTTTTTTTTTGTGATTGGTTGTGCTTGTTTGTGTGCGTGAATTTTGTTGACTGGGACTGTTTTTTTTTTGGAAGAATGAGTGAGAGAAAACGCAAGCTGAATTTTACAGTTGTGGAAAAACAGATTCTTGCCCGGGCCATTAGCGAGTATGGGCGTTACCTCCACGGCCCAGAGAGTGCCAACACCACCCCGGCCAGGAGGAGGGAGATATTGGATAGGATCACTGACCAGGTGAATTCAGCGGGGCAGGGGGAGACACGGACCAGGTCTGGGATTGACAAAAAAATCAATGACCTCCGGCGTCTGGTCAAAAAGAAGTTGGCCAGAATGCATGCCCATGCCAGGGGCACAGGAGGGGGCCCACCATGCCGTATTAGCCTGACAGCGGAGGAGCGTGCGGTGGCCCTGACCTTTCATCGGCATGAAGTTGAGGGCCTGCCCGGCTTTGACTCAAGTCCGGAGCCCGTGGTGCCAGGTAAGTTTTTTTTTTTTTAATATCAGGTGTGTAGCATGTGTGGGGGAGGGGTGAAAGGGAATATGTGGCAAGTGTGTGGATCCTCCAACCTGTGAATGTTTTGTGTCATCCACAGATGTGCAGGAGGGTGCAGGGCCATCTGGCCTGACCGCACCAACCTCAGGACAGCAGCCTAATGAGGCCCCCCCAACAAGGCCGGAGTCCGCGGAGGAGGTTCAACAGGAGCAGGACAATCATGAGGAGCAGGACAATCATGAGGAGGAGGAGAATCATGAGGAGGAGGAGTCCATGTCAGGCACTGGACGTTTGGGTTTTGAGGACTCCTCCCCTCTGGCTGCCAGCAGGCAGGCCTCGCCCCCCCCCTCCTCCCCCAACATGGCTCCCCTCACAAGGGCCTCCCCTTCTCCCCGGCCACAAGCATCAGCTGGAGGCAGGATGTCATCCCAGACCACCAGGGGGTTGGCCGATCTCCTGCCCCCCTCCCATACATGTTTGAAAAAGGCCTTCAGAAAAGTGAAGAGCCAGGCAAGATCAGACATCCTATTTCCTCCCAAAAAAATCGTCAACATGGATAAAAACCAATGCCTACCTACAAGAATCATCACGACATACAATAATCAACACAAACAGATAAAAAGGATAATTAAAAAACACTGGCATATACTAAAAAGGCCTAGTTAGACTTACCGGTGACGGTATTTCTAAGAGCCTTTCAGGACAACCTTGGAGAGAGCGCAGCTCCGCCCATTTCTCAGGAAACACACGTGATCCTTTAAGATCCCTCCTCTTCCACCATGGCCTCAGTTATTGTGGTCTCCGCCCACTGGAAAATAAAGCACAGAACAACCACAACAAAACCATGATAGACATTTCAAACAATCTTTTTATTCAAAATACCTAGGGAGGGAAATTAGCGGTTGTCCTGAAAGGCTCTTAGAAATACCGTCACCGGTAAGTCTAACTAGGCCTTTCTCCAATCGCCTTTCAGGACAACCTTGGAGAGGATAACCGAGTAACTTACCCTAGGGTGGGACCACTGCTTGCAGCACCTTTCTGCCGAAGGCCTGATCTGCAGCGGACAGTAAGTCTAGCCTGTAGTGCCGTAGAAAAGTTGAATAGCTGGACCATGTAGCTGCCTTGCAGATCTGGTCAGGCGTGGCACCGGCTCTTTCGGCCCAGGAAACTGCCGTAGATCTTGTTGAATGGGCCGTCACTCCTGAAGGAGGCACCTCTCCTTTGGCTTGGTAACCGTCGGCAATGGCTTGTTTGAGCCATCTGGCCAATGTACTTTTGGAGGCCTTCTCCACTTTCCGGGATCCTGAGAATATCACGAACAAGGCGTTGGTTTTCCTGAAATCCTTGGTGACCGCGAGGTATTGAAGCACACACCTTCTTACATCCAAAGTATGAAAATTCTCTTCCCCTGCATTAGAGGGAGTTGAGGAGAAGGTAGGAAGGACTATTTCCTGAGACCTGTGAAAGGTTGATGAGACCTTAGGGAGAAAAGCTGGATCAGTTTGGAGAACTATTCTGTCCGGCAAAATTCTTAAGAAAGGCTCTGTAACTGCCAAAGCCTGGATTTCGCTGACCCTTCTTTCGGTCGTTATGGCCACCAAAAAAATTGTTTTTAGAACTAAATTCTTCAAAGAAATCTCCCTTATGGGTTCAAACGGGGCCCCCGTGAGACCCTGCAACACAATTGATAAATCCCAATTGGGAAAAGTTCTAAAGGCTATCGGTCTACTCCGACCTAGTGCCTTGAAAAATCTTGAAATTAAATGTTCTTTAGATAAAGTCCTTTCTAGATAAACCGACAGGGCCGCCACTTGAGTTTTTAGGGTGCTAATTGCTAACCCTTTCTCCATTCCTGCATGAAGAAACTCTACAACGGAAATTACACTATTAATCTGGAAGTTTTTGGAGGTACACCAGGAGTTGAATTTTCGCCAAACTGAGATAAATTGCTCTGGTCACCGGCTTCCTGCTGTCTAGCAAAGTTCTTATCACTTTATTAGAGAGCCCCTTAGCTCTTAAGAGGTCCTCTTCAGAAACCAGGCCGTCAACTGCAAGCGTTCTACCTCTGGATGGTTCACAGAACCCTGACACAGTAGGTCCTTCCTGAGTGGAAGTTTCCACGGTGGTTTCGTGGCTAAACTTTGAAGAGATGCAAACCACGGTCTTTTTGGCCAATACGGAGTGATTAAGATCAGATTGGATTTCTCTTCCCTGAATTTCCTTAGGACTAGAGGTATCAGAGTGAAGGGGGGGAAGGCGTAAGACAGCTGGTAGTGCCACTGTTGAGCTAGTGCGTCTATGGCTACTGCCTGGTCCTCTCTGTGGAGAGAGAAGAACCTTTGCACTTTCGCATTCTGCTGGTTGGCAAACAGGTCTATCTGTGGCTGGCCCCACTCCTGAGCGATTGCCCTGAAGACCTCCGGGTTTAAGCTCCATTCTGCCTCTAGTATGCTTCTCCTGCTTAGCAGGTCTGCTAATAGGTTTTGAGACCCTTTTAGGTGCACCGCTGATAGGGATGCTACGTTCCGCTCTGCCCATGAGAGGAGATGGTTGGCCAGTTGCATAAGGCCTCTGCTTCTGGTCCCCCCCTGCTTTAGGACATACGCCACTGCCGTGGTGTTGTCCGACAGGACCTGCACATGTTGACCCTTCACCAACTGATGGAAAGCTTGAAGCCCTAGAAATATTGCTTTCAACTCCCTCCAGTTTGAGGATCTTCTGGACTCTGTTTTGGACCAGACGCCCTGGGCAGTCTGTCCCTCTAGATGGGCCCCCCAACCCCAGGAACTCGCGTCTGTTGTTAAACGCTTTCCTACTGGGAATACCCATGGAAGACCCTTGTTCAAATTTACCGGGTTTCTCCACCACCAGAGTGCTCGTTTTACGTTTGAAGTTAACCTGAAACGTCTCTCTAGTGACTCTTGGTGTGACCAAGACTGAAGGATATTCATTTGGAGAGGACGAGAGTGTAACCTCGCCCATGGGACCGCCGGAATTGAGGCTGTAAGCAGCCCCAGGACGGCCATTGCTGTCCTGACTGACACCCCTTGGTTTGTCTGTACTTGAGCCACCGCCACCATGACCTTCTCTATCTTTTCCTGAGGTAAAAAGACCTTCTGAAGGATCGAATCTATGTTGTACCCCAGAAACCTTGTTTCTTGAGAAGGTATCAAGTTCGATTTCTCGCGGTTTAGTAACCAGCCGAGACTTCCAAGATGAACCTGCGACGACTGCAGATTCGTTGCAAGCTGATCCCGGGAGTCCGCAAAAAACAGTAGGTCGTCCAAGTATGGGATGACCGAGATCGCTTTGAGCTTCAGTGGTTCTAGGGCCTCTGCCATGATCTTGGTAAAGATCCTGGGTGAGGACGACAACCCGAAAGGGAGGGCTCTGAACTGAAGATGCCATATCCTGTTCCCCAGGTCTACTGCCAGTCTGAGGAACTGTTGAGATGCTTGGGCAATCGGGACGTGCAAGTAGGCATCCCTGAGGTCCAGAGATGCCATGAAGCAACCGGGTGTCAACAGCTTTGTTATTGAATAAATCGTATCCATCCGGAACCGTTTGTACTTTATCGACTTGTTTAACATTTTTAGGTTCAAGATCAGGCGGAATTTGCCTGAGGGTTTTTTGACCAAAAAAATGTGGGAATAAAAACCCTGACCCTCTTGATGTTTTGGGACCTGTATTATCACTCTCTGACTCATCAGATCCTGTAACAGGTTCGTCATTGCAGTAGCTTTTTCTTTGTCCCGGGGAAGGGTTGTGACATAGAACCTCGTTGGGGGACACTCTGAAAACTCCAGACTGTACCCTTCCGTAATGATTCTTTCCACAAAGGGGCTCGTGGTCATCTGTTTCCACTGTGGGAGAAAAGCAGCCAGTCTTCCTCCCACCGGAAGCAGATCGTCACTTGCTTTTGGTAGTTGGTTCTGAGGGGTTTTTAAATAAGATACCTCCTCTACCTCTCCCTCTTTGGGACCCCCATCTCTTTTTATTTTCTTCCTTACTCTTATGGGACTGTTGAAAAGGACGAAAATTTTTCTTAGGGTTCTGACCCTTTTTAGGGGGGAAAGCCTTCTTCTTATCTGCCGTTCTGTCAAGAACTTTTTCTAGGTCCTGACCGAACAAAAGGTCCCCTGAGAAAGGCAGACCACAAAGCTTGACCTTAGAGGGGATATCACCCGACCAGGTCTTTAACCAAACTGCTCGCCTGACTGAGTTCACCAGGGCTGCTGACCTTGCAGCCATTTTAATGGACTCAGCAGAAGCATCTGCCATATATTTGATGGCTTTTAAGATTAAGGGGAAGGAATCTAATAGATCCTTTCTTGAGGTGCCTGCCTCGACATGACTCCTTAATTTCTCAACCCAGCACTCTAGATTGCGGGCGACTATTGTGGAGGCCATGGCTGGTTTTAGACTGGTTGCAGTAGAATCCCAGGCCTTCTTTAGGAGGGAATCTGCCCTCTTGTCCATCGGATCTTTCAGGACCCCCATGTCCTCAAAAGCCAGGTCTGTATGACGAGACACCTGTGAGAAGGCTGCGTCTACTTTAGGCTTTTTGTTCCACACCTCTGTCTCACCGCTTTCAAATGGAAACCTTCTTCTAAGGGTCTTTGAAAAAAAGGGGGCCCTTTCAGGGTCCTTCCATTCCTTCTTGACGGTGTCCGAGAGGACTTTGTGGACCGGGAAAACCCGGCTTTTAGACTCATCCAGCCCCTGATACATCTTATCGTGTATGGATAACTGAACCTTCTCTTCCTGGATACCCAGGGTAACATAAATTGCCTTGAGTAAGTCCTCCACTTCGTCTAATGACAATTTAAACTTTGAGCTTTTGCTACTATCTTCTTCCTCCTCCTCCTCATCTGAATCCCTGAGAGAGGGGAGAGTACTAGTCCCTTCATCTGCCGAATCCCCCTCTGTTTGACCCGAAACTGGGATTTTCGGACTAGGTGGTGGCTGCTGTGGCTCCCCCAAACTTGCGGAGCCTTGTGTGATCATATCCTTCACTGAGCCTAAAGAGCTTGCCAGCTCCTGGACTGAGGAAAAAAGGTCCTTATACTGTTGTGAAGTTTCCTCTTCCACCAGATTTTTAATGCAGGATCTGCACATTGGCTTTTGCCAAGAATCCCTTAAAGGATTTTTGCAAGACGGGCATTTCCTGGGTGTATCCAAGTGCCTAGCTTTGGTTGTAGATTTTTCCTGTAACGAGATGAAACCAAAGTTACCATCTCCATATTTTTTTTTTTTTAAACACCCAAGTGCCGCCACCAGAATAAAACCAAAAGGCCTGGACTAAGTGCCACCACCACTAACGGTTATACAGACCAAGAGCGTTAACCTGGACTGGTAACCACAGGCTCCCTCAGGGAGGAACAACAATAACACAAAATTAGGCCCAATATAGTAAGAATAAAAGGCACCGCTGTACCCCTCTTACCTGGGCCTGACCGGTGCTTGCAGCGCCTGTATCCGCCGGTGTTGTCTGTCTCTCCTCCATTGTAGAGCGCAGTCACACAAGTAGCTGGAGAACGACTCCATTTTAAATTTTCCCGGCCGCCCGCGTCATCATCGGGGGCCGGAAACGGAAGTACCGGTCACCTGACCTGCCCCACAGATGCTGCGTTCCAGGCGCTGGGAACCAGCAGCGCCACGCCCCCCCCCGGAAAACGGCGTCACCGTGCGTGACGCGGTCGCCAGCCGGGACCCGGAACTGAGAATGCGGACCACCGCCGACCTGCGCCGGCTACCGCTCGGTCACCTGGACCTCTACCGCAGTTCCTGGGCACAACAACACCGTCCCCTGGGAGGCCGAAAGTTCCACTGAACCGGAGCGTCTGGGGACTCCTGAGCGCCCCCTCCCCGTGAAGAGGGGTCAGGATGGTCGCCGCCAACAATATACAAACAAAGGTAAGCTCAACAAAACTCTCCGCTTGGAGAGAGACAGTTCCCTGGTTCCCTGTGATGCTTCCACCATGGCGGAGGAAACACAATAACTGAGGCCATGGTGGAAGAGGAGGGATCTTAAAGGATCACGTGTGTTTCCTGAGAAATGGGCGGAGCTGCGCTCTCTCCAAGGTTGTCCTGAAAGGCGATTGGAGAAATTGACCCAATCATCAGCCAATTTATCCCCATTCAACCTTTAATCACATACAGACGGACCAGATCCATTAAGGATTCTCTAGTCACCAGTGAATACACTGGAACCTTCAGAGGAGATCCGTGCAGACGATGGGGTACGTTTACCTGCGGAGGATGTGCTCAATGCCAATATATCAATATCTCAAAAGACACAAAACTCCCGAATGGCCATCAGTATAAACCGCGACACTTCGCAAACTGCAACACCTACGGGATTGTGTACCTGCTAACCTGCTCATGTGGCTGTTTCTACGTAGGCAAAACTAAATTAGAATGGAGGAAACGGATCTCTAGACACATAAAAAGTATACAAACAGCTAACCCTGACCTCCCTTTGGGGAGACACTCAAGAGATGTCCATCAAGGTAAAACCCCTAAAATACTATTCTTGGCTCTAGACAGAATCCACCCCAACCCAAGAGGGGGGGATTGGGACAAACTACTACTCCAGCGGGAGACCCGCTGGATAGTAGCCCTACAGGCTACGTCACCCCCAGGTCTAAACAGCAAAATCAGTTATCGACCCTTTTTGGAGGGCTACAAATCAGGTGTCTGGGAGGGTGAAGGTTAAAATCAATGTGATAAACAATGGGCAAAAAGCACAGAGGAAAATTAAAATAAATGACCAAACATGAAATACAATCCCCAGAGGAACATGAAAAGTCAACAATACCTATATTTATTATGTTAGCATAGTATAAGCCTGGCTCCTCTGTATATATATGCGCACCTGCTCATATAATGTTTGTGTATTGTGCCACTATATAGGGCACAGATGCATCAGTTCACTATAATCTTTTTTCAGCACCACTATCCCTGATGGGTGATTTGATAATGGTCATGACCTAGGTCTGAAGCGAACCTTCCAGAAAACTACCTCAGTTGCGGACACTACCTGTGAAACATAAAGGTGGGCTTGTTACGCCCACTTTTCTGACTCAGCCCATAGGCCCGAACTTCCTTCCCCAAAACACCATAGGACGCTGCGGTCACGCGACCCATAGGATGTCGTGATAACCTTGTTAAGTTGAAAAACGCTAAATGGGATGCGCAGCATGACCATTCTCCTAAATTTAGACTCATTGCCTGTGTTTCTCCCACTACAGCACAACAGGACGCCGCGGTCATGTGACCTATATGATACCCTTGACGCCAACGCACAATACGCGCTGACGTCATCATAATGAGCGGCACATGACGCACAAACGGAGAGACACCGTCAGAACCTACGTTAGGTTCTAAGTGACCAAACACGCTACACGCCATGGCCACATGACCAACACAACGCCACTCAATACGAGACGCAATGCGTGACTACATCACGCAACGCGCACCCGGCACCTATTCAGGAAACCCTATTTAAAACTTTGCAAAACTAGCAACAGATGGGCACCCTACGCACAACAGGGATAACGTTACCAACTGTTGGATACTTCGAGACAACTGTAAGTCACCTATCCCACTTTTTCTTACTCCTAATGTGGTTTTACAATAGGGTTATGAGCAACTTAGCTACATGTATATTTTTGTTTATAGGTCCTACTTTGTTTGATCTGGAGGGACCACGTGAGAATTCTCACACAGAATCTTAGGGGGTGTCTTTGAAAGACAATCACCCCCCTCCCATATCGGGTAAATATCGTTAGACTTCTCACTTGACATATAGAAAAAAGATCGTAACCCTCAAATAGAACTCTAATAGACAGCTCCCCCGTTTTATCCGTTATACAGGGGAAAATCAACAAACATTCCATCATGATTTTGATTCTCTTTCCCCTCCCCCTTTTCTCGCTGTCTCGCCTAGGAGTGTGACCACTGACATAGGAAGGGTTTTTACCCCCCAGCTGATCGGTTCTCGAACCTACTCATGACCATTACCATCCCAATTAGGGACCTCTCTTTCCGCACAAACTAGCGGTAGGTGTTTCAGTGAAAAAGTTTTAACTCATACTCATACCTACAAAATCTGTGCCATATATTGATTTAAAAACTTGCTGTGTTTTTTGACTGTATGTCCTATGCTTGTTGTCTTTTGTTACCTCTAGAATTGAGAAACAATTTTTATATGGTACAACTCCTTGGCCCCTGATGACGGCTCTCTTCTAAATCAAGAGACCAGAAACGCGTCGGGCATTCTCCATTTTGTTCCATGGAGATTGTGCTTATTTTATTATGTTGTATTATACACTGTATTGTCATATAATTGTAACTTTTCTTTACCTTCTTCACTGGGTGCTTTTTTCCTACCCCTGATGCTCCTTGCCCACTATGTGACACCTACAGAGAGGCAACGGACCATACAGGTCACCTTTTCTACAGATACCAATATGTATATGACTGGGTCCATATTATTATCTATGCATTAAAGTACATTTTATCTGAACTTGGCCTTAAAAGTCCCACTCCTTTGGGGGTTTCCTTCATAATTTTCCACCCTGAGAAGGGACCAGTTCCTCCAGACCCGCCAACTGGGACAGGTCAGCCAGACATTGGTGCGGATGGAGGAGAGCCTGTCCTCCATCAAGGATACGCTGGGGAACCTGGACTCCCACTCCCGGGCTTTCACAACCTGCCTAAATGAACTGCAGACGACATCAGCAGGCGTTGGGCAGGATGTGAGGGCCCTTACCCTGGCTATCCAGGCCAACACGGCAACAGTTGGTGCTGCCCTGGACAGAATTGCCGTGGCCTTGGAGGGCAGGCCACCAGGTGGGCAGAGATCAGGGGCGGATCCTCCTTCCCCAGTTATACCCCTCCCCATGAGTCTCCCCTGAGAAGCCGGGGCCGTGGCCGGGGGCGCCCCAGGCGTGGCTCACGCAGAGGGCAGTAATTTGTTTTTCCCCCAATTTTTTTTTTTTTCAAATATTTTTTTTTTTTTTTGTCTTTTTTTTTTGCTGGAAATTTTTTGATTTTGCAGGTCATTTTTTTTTTTTTTTTGGGTTGTGAATGCTGTGTGAATGTGGGGGTGACATTCCTGCCGGAAAAGGGGTGTCACCCTCTATTTTGGTGGAGAAGGGTTCCCCAGGACCAGGGAGAAGTGATCCCCAGGTCCGTGTGAATGGTGTATGAATGTACAGTGACATAATTGGAGCCTCGGCGTGGCGTTGCTGCTCACAAGTCCTGCATGGTGGACTGGTGCCAATCCAATTTGATGTGGATGTGGGGTGTGTGTGCTAGGGACCACAGTGTTGTGCATGCATGCATTCTCATTGTGCCATGATTAATGTGTATGTTTAACGTGCAAAGATGCCCAATGTGAGCCGTCTCCTGGCTGCTCTACCCTCAGAAGACGGGGTAGCCTCGGTTAGGGGGGGATTGTCTGGTTCAGGGGTCAGGTCATCACGTAGGTCAATCTGCAGACCCTTTCTTTCTGCAAAGTTGTGCAGCATGCAACATGCACCGATGATCTGGCACACAAAGTTTGGGGAGTACAAGAGGGTACCCCCAGACTTATCCAGGCATCGGAAACGTGACTTTAGGATGCCAAAGGTACGCTCCACCACTGCACGGGTTTGGGCATGTGCTTGATTGTATCTTTCCTCTCCTGGGGTTTGGGGGTTCCGGATAGGAGTCATGAGATGGGGTCCCAGTGGATATGCAGAGTCACCTGTAAGGGAAAAGACAGGAGGATGTTAGTCATGCATGTGCCCCTTGTGATGTGCATCATGGGAGGGGATAGTCATGCCCGACTCCCATGTCACTCACCAACCAGCCAGGTGTCCCCATACACGTTCTGATCGAATTCCAATCGGATGTGGCATTGATTGTATATGTAGCTGTCATGGCTGGACCCTGGGTGTTTGGCACGGACGTGCCATATGAGGCCTTGGGCATCGACTATCACCTGTACATTGATGGAATGCCAATGCTTCCGATTGCGGTACATGTGCTCTGTCTCCTGGGGGGGCTGGAGTGCCACATGTGTGCAATCAATGGCCCCCACAGTGCGTGGGAATCTGGCAATTCTGTAGAAATCTGTCATTGCCTTCAGTCGCAGCTCCTCAGTGGTGGGTTTGATGATTTGGTTGGCCATGCGTCTGAGGATTGCAGGGACAACCTGGTGCACACATCTGCTCATGGAGGATTGTGACATCCCAGCCACCACTCCACTTGTACGCTGAAAAGAGCCACTGGCAAGGACATGGAGTGTTGCCAGGACCTTGACCAGTGGCTGCACTGCATGTGAGCGGTGTGTTGGGCTGGTGATGTCCTCCTGCAGGGTTGTGGTTAATTCCAGGATGACATGAGGGGTGAATCTGAAGATGCGAAACACCTCAGAATCACTCATGCCAAACAGGTCTATGCGGGTGCGGTATATCCTCTCCCGTGCCATCCTCCGTGCCCTCCTCCTTCTTTGTTCATCTAAAGTCAGTAGTATAGCTATGCGCGACGATGCCCCTGGCATGTTGGCATACAGATTGTTGAGCAACACGTGTGACTGCTGAGCTGCTCACTAACAGTGTTGCTTTATCTAACAAGTAGACTTTTTTTCTTTTTTTAGACCAGCTTTTATCAGCTCTAATTTTAGACAGGACATTTTGCTGTTGCGCACACTGCGTCGCCTGCGCTGCCTCAACGTTGTTTTGTGGATCCCCGTAAGTCCCTCATTAGCATATTTGACTAGCAAATCAATGGTGTGTCTATCGCACTTTTGCGCGGAAGGATGCGCCAGTCTAACGAAATTACGCGGGACAAAAAAAAGATTTTTTGCGTATCTCGTTCTGGGGATGCCGCGCAACGAAACGCACGCGCACATTTAGACTTACGCACGCGCATCTCCTGTTGCGCAGGCGTAATCGCGTAATCGCTCTGTGAATCTGGGCCACTGTGTATACTTGAATATAAGCCGACCAGAATATAAGCCGAGGCACCTAATTTTACCACAAAAAAAATGGGACAATTAATTGACTAGTATAAGCCTAGGGTGGGCAATGCAGCAGCCACTGTAAGTGGAAAAGAGGGTCAACAATGCCCATCTGTAGCCTCACTGTGCCCATCTGCAAACTCACTGTGCCATCTGTATGCCTTGCTGTGCCCATCTGCATGCCACGCTGTGCCCATCTGCATGCCTCGCTGTGCCCATCTGCATGCCTCGCTGTGCCCATCTGCATGCCTCGCTGTGCCCATCTGCATGCCTCGCTGTGCCCATCTGCATGCCTCGCTGTGCCCATCTGCATGCCTCGCTGTGCCCATCTGCATGCCTCGCTGTGACCATCTGCATGCCTCGCTGTGACCATCTGCATGCCTCGCTGTGACCATCTGCATGCCTCGCTGTGCCCATCTGCATGCCTCGCTGTGCCCATCTGCCGCAGCCTCATGTACCTGGTCTCCCGCTGTGCCATGCACAGTCTCCCTCTGTGTCACGCAGTTTTAATTGCAGTTGTCGGCCATCCACTCTAACAAAGTCCGGCCTCCTCCTCGTCCTCATCTGTGATAGATGGAACATTGATTCCGTTTCCCGGCAGCAAGTCAGTGTTCAGTGTTCCACCTGCAAACCGACTCTTAACAGTTGCTGCTGTTTCTCCAGTGTGAAAGCCAGAGGGCGCTAGCAGGACGGTAAAAAAAAGTCCGGCTAGCCGCATCTTTGGAGCGGTGTGTATACCTCTTCTTCACGGCTTCCGCCCATTGAAATTAATGGGACAGCGCGGCTATACCGCCGGCAATGCGCCTCTGTACAGGTGCATTGCTGGCGGTTTTAACTCTTTCTTGGCGGCAGAATAGCCCCCCAAATTTAGCGGTAAGGCGCCGCTAAAATTATCGGTGCTTTACCGCCACCACACCTCCCGCCCCAGTGTGAAAGGGGCCTTAGATCTGCCTTGACTTCAGCCTAATGCCCAGTACACAGTTTTTTTCCGTTTTTGAGAAGCTTGATAGGAGCCTGCTGCACCAACCATGTGACATTAGTACAGCGGTCTCCCCGCTGAGCTATTGTGTTCTCCAAATAAGTTATTTGGCAATTTCCTGTTCTTTTTTTTTATTGTGTTTTAAAAAAATATGTGACACTTTAAATAAAGTTAAAAAACAAAAAAAGTAAGCAGTGCAAAGTGCTGGAACTCACAACCCACAATACCTGGCGGGAGCTCACACTACAGCTGGGCTAGTGTGAACCAGGCCTTACATAGAAACTATTTTCCTGGAAATAAATTGTCATTCTGAACCTATGTTTTACTGATTTAGATTTTACATTTCTTAAAGCAATTTTACTGCCCTGTAGCATTTTTTTTAAATTCCAAAACATATAAAGGCATTATTTATTTTTTAGTTATTTTTGTTTTGGGTAAAGTAGGAAAGGGTTAGAACCCCTGTCACAGTTTTAATGTTGTTTGTGTCCATCCTTAGGAGATTCACTCTCTCCGACTATTGTCATCAAGGCACAAAGGGTTCTATTTAGAAAATATTTGCATAGCTGTTCGTCCAGAGAATCTGCATGGACATTACTTCTGTGCGAATTGGTCCAAACTCAATGTTAAGTTGCAACTAGTGAACATAATGCAGTATTTTACGACTGCAAATAATAAAAGACCAGAGAAAACAGCCTAAAATGCACAGAATGGAATGAATGTACCTGCAGATTCACTAGAAGAATGGCTATAAAAAGGTTTTTATAAATAGAAATAAAAAAGTTACTGTGCTTCAATAACAAAAACTTAAACTAAGCGGCAACTAAAAGTGAAAATACACACTAATAACAATAGCAAAAAATGTAGTTGCGCTAACCCACCTAAAAATTCCCTCTAAATGAAATGTCATAGGTGAAAATAGAAATATAATTATAAATCAAGGAATTGAGGCCAATTCAATAAGACATAAGAGAACTGTAACAGTCAACACCGTTTACGATCTTCCATCAACCCAACCACGACAGCTTAACCGACAGTCCGACAACCCATGTAGACACGATCCATTCCATTCCCCAGAATTAAGACTAGACAAGCTCCGTTCTCTCTGAGTCAAATGAATGAACTTTAATGGTACACTCAGCTTTTTATGCAGTTACAGGCATGTAAAGCCCTGTACACACGATTGGTCTATCTGATGAGAACGGTCCGACGGACCGTTTTCATCGGTTCACCCATGAAGCTGACTGATGGACTGATGTGCCTACACACCATCGGTTCATGAACCAATCGTGTCAGAATGCGGTGACGTAAAACACAATGAAGTGATGAAAAAAACGAAGTTCAATGCTTCCAAGCATGCGTCGACTTGATTCTGAGCATGCGTGGTTTTTTAACCGATGCTCGTGCGTACCAATGATCAGTTTTGACTTATCGGTTAGCCATCCATTGGTTCAAATTTAAAGCAAGCCATCTGTTTTTGGACCGAAGGATAACGGACCGATGGGGCCTACACACGATCGGTTTGGACCGATGAAAACGAACTTCAGTCCGTTTTCATCGGTTTGAACCGATCGTGTGTACGCGGCTTTACAGTAATCAAATGAACAAAGACACTCTACCCACACATCACACAATGGGGCTAACGAGTCTACAATACAAATCCCTCAGACTTTTAGATAATGACATTCAGGTGAGTTAATTACTACTCTTTACCCAGACGGTCTTAAGGCTGGGTTCACACTATACTACACAACAGCAGTACAACTTTCATCCTACTTTGCTCTGCGACATCTGTCCTACATTGATCCTACATTGATCCTACATCCATCCTACTTTCATGAACAGGATACTACTTTGAATCGACTTTGTGACAGTCTGACTTGTTCTTTGACCAATCAAAACAATCCCAGAGCGAGATAAATTCCTTTTACTGCTGCTGTAATCACATGTCAGATGTCTGATAAGTACAAGGCTCCTACTTTGGTCCGACTTCAATGATATTCAATGGGCTGAAGTCGGATCAATGTCGGACCAAAGTAGTACAGGGAGCGTTTTCAAAGTCGGACAGACTTGTGTCGGATCAGTTAAGACGGCTCTCATAGGGAAACATTGATTTTCACACGTCATGCGACATGAGCTCCTAATGTCAGAGCGTTTGTCGGACAAGTGTGAACCCAGCCTAAGAGGGTTTCGCATTTAGAGGGGTTAATTACTACAGCTTGACATATCACATTCCACATCTAAACAGTCTCATTAGCATCCACAATGAAGATCCTTCAGAAGCCTGACTCAATTAGCATCTTAACAGTCTAGGTAAAGCATTGAAAGAGTCATTCCTATTGACCGATTGTGGGTCAGCATGAAATCACCTGTAATATGTCCAGATCTCCTGCAATACATGAATTATTTTTTAAAGCCCTATGCCCAAAAGGGGCACAGGGTGACCTTAGACCCAAGAGTCCTTAGTGACGCTGGCACAGGAGTATCCCCCATCCCTCAAAAGTCTCTGGGCATCACGGGTCATTTCGTTACATGAACAAACAAAGTGTGAAAAATTGGTCCATAAGGTCAATATAGTCCAAAAATGAAATAACACACGGGGCAAGCATTAAAAGCTGAAGTAGGGGGAGTGACGAGCTGTAGACATGCACAGCGCTAGATCAAATGAGGGCTCAGGAAAGTAAAAGGGGGGATGAGGGGGGATGCTGATGGTCAAACATTTGTTTTTACCTTAATGCAAGAAATATTTAGGCTTTAAAACCACTTTAATCTGATCAAAATGTGTCCATTTTATCTGCCTAGTCCCAGCTGTTGGTGGTGTGCTGGCTGCCTCAAGTTTATGTTTTCTGATGGAACATACAAGATAAAACCAGGACAGTTGGTACAGTTCCCTTTTTTACTCTTTAAAAAACATGAATAGGTTCTCTTGTTAAAAAATAAATAAAAAAACATGAATAGTTACAACTTGTCTACCAGATAGACATAGGATAAAAGAAAATTAACCTTTTTTAGGGAAGTTGCATACTTTGATAAAATCAAGAGCTAGCTGTTAAAGAAAAAGTATCAATTATGCCCCGTCGCACGATCGGAATTTACGATGGAAAAAGTCTGATGGATTATCCGATCATGTGTAGCCCCATCAGAGCTTTTTCCTTAGAAATGTTCTATATTTTTCCAATGGAATTCTGTCGGAATTTTGATGTGATTTGGCCGGGCAGAAGCCCGATCATGTGTACGAGGCACATATTCCTTATTTTCCCATCTTCCTAGGTGTCCTGTAACACTAGATGCAATATTGGACATGGTACCCCACCTTGGTTTTACAGCCACTTAACACTGCAGATAACAAGGAGATGGTTGCTTCCATAGTGAGTGCCTGTCTCCAGCTCCTAGCACTTGGGCTTGGCATCGACAAGAGGAATGCAGAGGGAAGTGTCAGCCTCCTATCTCTCTGCATTCTCCTTGTCGTTGCTTACCTCTGCACGTGCTGCAAGAAAAGCGATCTCTTTGTAGGTAGGTGTTCCCCCGTTAAGGTGTGGGCACTTCCCTTAGGAAATGTGGCCTCTGTACTACCTCAGCCCCGTCAACTGTCCCTTTAAATAGTGGGGGGAGGAGCTAATGTTGTTCTTCGTCAGCAGCAAGGACAGCAGGATTCAGGCTACAGCATTAAAGAGGAAGCACCTCCCCTGGGGGCGGGAAGTTATGAGACCTGGGGCCTAGAGAGTAGCACCACAGCACCCCTTTCAGTGTATCTATTGCTTTATTGCTATTATAACCAGGACGTGGGCATCTTTATTATGCACCTTTCTGCCATTGTTTGGGAACTGTTTATACCTTGTACATTGGGTTGCAATATCAGCTTGTAGAACTATTTATATTCCTTTTTTAGGAACACTAATGTTATTTTTTTTTAATACCAAAACATGTTATACTTGCCTCCACTGTGTGGCTCGTTTTGCACACAGTGGCCCCGATCTACGTCTTCTGGGGTCCCTCGGTGGCCGTCATGGCTGCCCCCACAAAGAGCTTTCCACCTTCATGCGAGCGAGCTCGCATGGTGGAAAGCTCTTGCTGGCACACGCCAGTGATACAACGGCAGCCATAGCCGTTGACTGCATCACTCGGCCCCGCCCCCGGCACGCCGTATCATTGTAAGTGATTGACAGCAAACAGAGAGCCCTAAACAATCACAATTGAGATCAGAGTAAGTTACACTCTGATCTTTTCCCACTAAATTTAATAGCATCCATACTTGGAAGTACAGGGGTGCTAAAGAGAAAAAGAGTCACCCTCTTGGCACTGAAAGCTAACCCTCTCCTGGAACACTGGCCAGGTGACCTGGGCTGTGTGTAGGGTTGGACTTCCTGAGCCTTAATCTGGACCACGTTAAGGCATAGGCCTGTGTATAAAGTGCTTTGGGGAAAGGGGTTATTTGCACTAAGAACAAAGGGATACAGGAATATGGTCCCAGACCAATATCTGAGCATGTGATGTTTGCGTGGGCTTGAACAGTAAATACTATAGGAATAGTCCTGGAGCCCTATTTGGAGGTAGGGCCCCATCTGCATGTTTGGCCACTGGAGTCAACACTGGGCAGCCTGATTAAATCTTTGAAAACTGTGTTGTAGTGCATAAATGGACAAAAAGTGGGGGTAATGGCGCTGTCGCTGATGTGTTGTATAACTAGCCCAATATATAACCACTCGGTTGATATATAGGTTCTATTAGGGCAACATTCCCTGTGTTAAATGTCTGCCTGATAATTATGATGGTGAGTATGTTACTCTAGATCACAGACAAAAGATGTATGTCGGTGTTGCTACATAACATGAGTATAAAATGCAAAGTGTACTATAGGTGGATAGAATATCCACACCCTGCTTCCCACAGTAAGGAGATTGTGGTTAAGAACCTTACAAAGCCTAGTTCATATATACATATGGGCAAAGTCCCGTAATCAAATGTAAGAAAGCAGTAAGTACAGGTGGTGTCAAAAAGACATAAAAGCATATAATACAAAAGTCCATAAAGCAGATATAATCAAGTTTGTAGTGAAGAGTTCAGGGTGCACCTATGTGGGTAGGTGATCTTAACAATGCATCAAGTGTTAGCTCGCAGTGGGTCCGGTGCTCCCCCTTGTGGATCCCCACTCACCAGAAGCAATCACCCCTGCAGGGGTAGAGTGCGTATCAGACGGTCAGTTGTTCCTTGGTGCCGTTGTTTCCTTATCCACGGTTCCTGGTGGGTATTCTTGATGCAGGTGTTAAAGTATGGTTGTCTGTCAGGTTTCCTCCAAATCAAAGAAAACAGGTTCCCATAGCGTAATATGTTTTAAAATTGTTTTATTGACACTGCCAAGAAAGGCGTGTGCAAAACATATGCAAAAAAATATACAAAAAATACAACAAAAAATACAAGGAATGTATATTGGTAGCCGGCTATGAGACAGCAAATGAAAATTGAGCACGGCTGGCAGTATACAAAGTAAGATAAAAAAGGGAGCCAAAAAATAATAAAATGTAAAATCTGTTGCCAAGACACCTAAATAGGTGTAGGCATAGCAAATACACTGCACTGTAAGAGTCCGTGGGCTGTTTTCCCCAGCATGGGAACGGCGTGCGTTCCAAGCGCAGTCAGCTGGTTACCCGGAAGTGCGTGTAGGTGTACGTGTATCCGCTTTACGTACGTTTCGTGTTTAGTTACGTCTTCTGAAGCGTTGTAGTGCAGCTGCAGGCCTCTGAGGAAACCCATCAGCTCTCCAACCACAGCTATTATGGCATCGCCTGATGATGGAGTTGAGTTTTGAAACGTTTGCAAATTCTCAAGTTTGTGAGTATGTTTTTGGTTCTTATATTTAATTAAATTTGGTGGTGGTTATACACTAGGCGTTTGCACCCTCCGATATCTTTTTACAGTCCCGGAGCCCTGTTTGTAGGTGAAGCCCCATCTGCATGTTTGGCCACTGGAGTCAACACTGGGCAGTCTAATTGGATGACAAAGAGTTATCTTAAACTCAACGGCTCGAAAACAGAACTTCTCCTGTTTCACGCCAATCGAAAGAATCATCCCGCAACAACTTGGACACCCCTGCCCATTCTGGCCAAAATCATCACCCCTAGCACCGAAGTCAAAAGTCTCGGAGTCGTCTTCGACACCTACATGACAATGGACACACAAATAGGGTCAGTAGTCAGCGGATCTCACCATCTGCTGCACCTACTACGCAGACTTATTCCATGTATTCCTAAAGAAAACATAGCAGTGGTTGTGGGAACCATTATCAACTCCAGACTTGAATATGCAAATGCCCTCTATCTTGGACTCCCAAAGCTGCAAGTCGTTCAAAATACGGCCGCTAGACTGGTGACTGGGAAAAAACCTTGGAAATCAATCTCACCTTCACTGAGATCCCTTCATTGGTCAACTGTAAAAGACAGAATCACTTTCAAAGCACTCTGTCTTGTGCATAAGTGTATTCAAGGAAATGCCCCTCAATATCTATGCGAAAAACTAAAAGCTCACAACCCCAATGGCGTTCTGCGATCCACCAACCAAAATCTACTCCAGATACCCAAAGCCAGATACAAGTCCAAAGGAGAAAGAAGATTTGCGGTCCAAGGTCCTAGACTATGGAATGCTTTACCAAGCAGCATCCAGTTGGAGGTGAACCACTTGGCCTTCAGAAGAAAGATCAAAACCCATCTCTTCTGAGGACGAAAAAAAGAAATGGACACCAAGCGCCCAGAGGCGATTCAGTTTGCATGTGCAGCGCTCTATAAGTTTCTCACTCACATCGCAACTTTGGAAAAGGTTTAGAAACATATTTTCTGCATTTCTCATGCATTAGGCAGCCCACTGAAATGAATGGGCTGCCATACATGTGATATGTGCATCATGTGATGCAGTTGCACCTATATGACGTGAACCTTAGTCTCCTCACATCCTCAATCGTCGCTCACTGGATGTAGCAACATTGTACATTTCTGAAAGATCCTAAGAGAAGAGGGAGCAGGCTGATCTGTGGCAGTATCATGATCTGCTGATTGTATTATTATCTATGGGCCACAGGGCCAGATAATGGACAGCCCAATAATAGTCCTCCCCAACCCTTCCATTGCTTAAAGTAGTCCTTGAAGTGGGCAGCAACTAAAGCTGGGCATAGATGGATAGAATTTCAAATAAAAATACTCAGAACATCCTGCCTGTCCAGGTCTCTGTGTTCTACCTGCGACTTCTCCAGAACAGACTCCTCTTTTTCATTTGGACCCACAATCGCCCCATGTCTCCTTATTTACTCTATATGCCCATAGACTGTGAGGCGGTTCCGGGTCCACATTGCCAAGTCAAACCCATCTTTTAGTGATAGATGTTTCTGGGGCTGCTGTCAGCAAGGAGACAAAATCCATATTTGGTGGTTCTGCCCCCGCCTAGTGGGATTCAGGTCAAGGGTCTTTGTTCGATCCTTGGCCTCTTTTCTTACCAGCAGAAATTGGCCTGGAAAAATCCAGCTGTTTCGTTTGCAGAGGTGAGGAGCACTAGGACAACCCTTATGATCCATAATAAAAATTACAAGTATCCTGCACGATAATTATGATAAATTCCTCAACGCATGGACTCCATAGTGCCTTACGCTCTTCCAACCTTGCATCCAATCAGCCTAGTCCTTTCTAATAAATCTTTCTCATCCCCCAGCTTGGGGGAACTTCCCTCCCCTACCCTTCCTTTGCTAACCTAATCAAAAACAAAAAAAAAAAATTCTTTTAACCACTTCATTACCGAGCCTGTTTTTCAGATTCGGTGCTTACGAGACTAAAACAGTTTTTTTTGCTAGAAAATTATTTAAAACCCCCAAACATTATATATATTTTTTTTTCTAACACCCTAGAGAATAAAATGGCGGTCATTGCAATACTTTTTCTCACACCGTATTTGCGCAGCGGTCTTACAAGCGCACTTTTTTTGGAAAAAATTCACTTTCTTGAATTAAAAAATAAGACAACAATAAATTTGGCCCAATTTTTTTATATATTGTGAAAGATAATGTTACGCCGAGTAAAATGATACCCAACATGTCACGCATAAAAATTGCGCCCGCTCGTGGCATGGCGTCAAACTTTTACCCTTAAAAATCTCGATATGCGACGTTTAAAAAATTCTACAGGTTGCATTTTTTGAGATGACGAGGAGGTCTAGGGCTAGAATTATTGCTCTCGCTCTAACGATCGCGGCGATACCTCACTTGTGTGGTTTGAACACCGTTTTCATATGCGGGCGCTACTCGCGTATGCGTTTGCTTCTGCGCGCGAGCTCGTCGGGACGGGGCACTTTAAAAAATTTTTTTTTTGGTTTTGGTTTTTATTTTTATTTATTTTATAATTTTTAACACTGAAAAAAAAAAAAAAAAAAAAAATTATCACTTTTATTCCTATTACAAGGAATGTAAACATCCCTTGTAATAGAAAAAAGCATGACAGGTCCCCTTATATATGAGATCTGGGGTCAAAAAGACCTCAGATCTCATATTCAGGCTTAAATGCAAAAAAAAATAAAATAAAAAAATAAAAAAATAAGTCAAAATGTAAACATATTAAATGTCTCTTTAAGACGCTGGGCGGAAATGACGTTTTGACGTCACTTCCGCCCAGCAGAGAGAGGGGGACGGCTGAGGGACATTTTTTCCCTCAGTCACATCCCCGGACAGACAACGAGCGGACCCGATCGCCTCCGCCGCTACCGACGGCTACGGTAAGCGGCGGAGGGCGCGGGAGAGCGGCGGGAGGGGGGGGCACCCTCTCCCGCCGCCGGTAACGGCGATCTCGCGGCGAATCCGCCGCGATGACCGCCGTTATCGTTAACAGGACCGCCCCACGAAGAGATGGATATCTCGGTTGTGGCAGCAGCTGCTGCCGTTACCGAGATATCCATCTTCAAAAACGTGACGTCTTTGGACGTGGGGCCGGTCACAAGTGGTTAATAGAGGAGTTCTACAATTGCATAGCATGATGTCATTTAATGCTATCAGCATTGTAATAACAATATAAGCAACTGTTATATTTGACAATACAGGCGTACAAGAGAAATCTCCTTTCATATTGTGAGTGATGCCTGTCTGCTGGCCATCTCTTTCCACATCTTCCTGGATTTTCTGCATTCTTTGTAGCTTCTCCTCTGCGGTTTACTTTCAAAGGACTACACATCCCATGGTGCCTTGCTGTTTGCAAGCTGGGATTCCTGTACTGACTCCACCTCCTAAATCTCCTCCTCACAGCACCTCTGTAGTTCAGAAGGCATTCTCTGTGATATGTGCGAGACAGTAGTGTCTATCAATATGAGAGTTCAAGGAAGTAAATGTGTGGGGGATCATCACAGAGTAGGCTTGCAAACCTCAAGATCATTCAGATTATTAGGAGAAGTCTAGAAACAATTGAAATACAAAATGGAAATGAATATATCATTTGAATTTTTTTCCATAGATACACTTTAAGACTATGTTTACACTTGTAGTTGGGGGATGGCAAAAACACAAAGCTGAACCCTGTTTTTACTACCTCCTACTGCTTCCTCTTAAAGCGGATCTTCACTGTATCTGAGCACCACAAACCAGAAACACTACCGTATATACTCAAGTATAAGCCCACGCCGATTCCCGAACGTAGTTGCGGCCCGTCGTATTTTTTTACGTTGTTTGCGTAAGCGTAAGTCTGGCGTAAAGTTACCCCTGCAATGTGAGGCGTACGTAATGTTAAGTATGGACGGCGGGCCGGCGTATAATTTTCCGTTGTTTCCGTCGTTTGCGTAAAACGTTCGCGAATATGGCTTTGCGTAAGTGACGTTCACGTTGTTTTCATTGACTAATTGCGACGTGATTTGGAGCATGCGCACTGGGCTACATTCACAGCCGGCGCATGCGCAGTATGTTCGGCGCGGGATTGCGCTTAATTTAAATACTACACGCCCCCTACCCGCCCAATTTGAATTACGATAGGCCATTTACGCTACGCCGCCGCAACTTTACAGGCTAAGTGCATTGTGAATAAAGCACTTGCTTGGAAAAGTTGCGGCGGCGTAACGTAAATGACATACGTTATGCCCGCACAAATAATCCCCTCTCCATCCTGAATTTAGCCCAGTGTGTTTAGTGTTCCGTCAATCACGGACCTGCTTTCATCCTCGGACAAGAGAAAGTCTGTGATAGGCGGAACACTAAACACAGTGTCTGCGGGTAGTCCGAGAATGAAAGAACGTGCGTAATAACAGTGTCAAACACCTATCACAGGACGGGGCGGGACCAGGAGAAACTACGAGTTTTAAAAATTGGACGCCCAAGGTACACTGACTCAAGTATTTTCAGCCTTAAAAAAAGGGATGAAAAACTCGACTTATACTCGAGTATAGGGATGAGCTTCGATTTCGAGTAGAACTCATGTTCGACTCGAACATTGCCTGTTCGCCGAACAGCGAACTATTTAGGGTGTTCGCGGCAAGTCCGTGCGAACTTTAGAACCCGTTAAAGTCTATGGGACTCGAACGTTTGAAATCTAAAGTGCTAATTCTAAAGGCTAATATGCAAGTCATTGTAATAAAAAGTGTTTGGGTACCTGGATCCTGCCCCAGGGGACATGTATCAATGCAAAACAAGTTTTAAAAAACTGCAGTTTTTTTGGCAGCAGTAATTTTAATAATTCCTTTAAGTGAAACAATAAAAGTGAAATATTCCTTTAAATTTCGTTCCTGGGGGGGTGTATAGTATGCCTGTAAACTAGCGCTTGTTTCCCATGCTTAGAACTGTCCCTGCACAAAGTGTAATTTCTGAAGGAAAAAAAGTAATTTAAAATCACTTGCGGCTATAATGAATTGTCGGCTCCCGGCAATACAGAGAAAATTCATTCATAAATAAAAAAAAAGAAAATGTGTGGGGGTCCACGGCATTTTTTTTTAAATTTGGGGTGGAGTTCCCCTTAAAATCCATACCAGACCTGAAGGGTTTGGAATGGATATTTGGGGGGGAACCCCACATATTTTTTTTTTTTTTTGACGCAGGGTTCCCCTTAATATCCATACCAGACCCCAAGGTGAGTGATTTTAAATGACTTTTTTCCTTCAGAAATTACACTTTGTGCAGGGACAGTTCTAAGCACAGGAAACAAGCGCTACTTTACAGGCATACTATACACCCCCCTAGGTACGAAATTTAAAAGAATATTTAAATTTTATTGTTTCACTTTATGCATTATTAAAATTAGGGCTGTCCCGATACCGATACTAGTATCGGTATCGGGACCGATACCGAGTATTTGCGGGGGTACTTGTACTCGCCCAAATGCTCCCAAGTTTTTTACTACTGCGTGACAAGCAAATAATTTTTTTTTATTAATTTTTACTGATTTTTATTCTTTTATAATGTCTTGATTTAGAGTTCTTCATAATTCTAAAGAAAATATCCTTAGTCTGTATTGTGGTTTGAAAACTGTCACATGACATTTAAAAAAAGTATCGGTATCGGCGAGTACATGACAAAAAGTATCGGTACTTGTACTCGGTCCTAAAAAAGTGGTATCGGGACAACCCTAATTAAAATCACTGCTCCTGAAATAATGGCCGTTTTTTAAAACTTTTTTTGCATTGATACATGTCCCCTGGGGCAGGACCCGGGTCCCCAAACACTCCCCTGGGGCAGGATCCAGGTCCCCAAACACTTTTTAGGACAATAACTTGCATATTAGCATTTAAAATTAGCACTTTAGATTTCAAACGTTCGAGTCCCATAGACTTTAACAGGGTTCTAAAGTTCACACAAACTTTTGGTGTGTTTGCAGGTTCTGGTGCGAACCGAACACAGGGGTGTTCGACTCATCCCTACTCAAATACATACGGTAATTAATTTTTAATATTCAAAGCAAACTCCCCCATCTATCCCTGTCGCTATGCTTTATTTTGTTGAGAAATCACTTTGAACCCCGCCCCCCCCCCTAATATTTCTGCTCATGGTGATCTTGAGTATGAATGAATGAAAACTTATATAGCGCAGCACATGCGAAGTAAATCGCCTCTGGGCGCTTGATGTTCCGTCTCCTTTGAGATCAAAAGAGATGCGTCTTAATCTTTCTCCTGAAGACTAGATAGTTCTCCTCCAGCCGAATACTCGCTGGTAAGGCGTTCCATAGTCTGGGACCCTGGACAGCGAATCTCCTGTCTCCTTTGGACTTGAATCTGGCTTTTGGTATCTGAAGCCGATTTTGATTGGTGGATCGTAGAATACGATTGGGATTGTGAACTTGTAATTTTTCGCATAGATAATGGGGAGCATTCCCATGGATACATCTATGCGTTAGACAGAGAGCTTTAAAGGAGATTCTGTCTCTAACTGGAAGCCAGTGAAGGGATCTCAGTGAAGGTGAGATTGATTCCCAGGGTTTTTTCCCAGTCACAAGTCTGGCGGCCGTATTTTGAACGACTTGAAGACGAGCGATCTGGTACTTGGGGAGTCCGAGGTAAAGGGCATTTGCATAGTCCAGTCTGGAATTTACAATCGCTCCCACCACGACCGCTAAGTCTTTCTTGGGAATAAAAGGCGTGAGTCTGCGTAGTAGGCGCAGCAGATGGTGAGATCCGCTGACTACTGACCCTATTTGTGCGTTCATTGTCATGTCGGAGTCAAAGATGACCCCAAGACTTTTGACTTTGGCGCTAGGGGTGATAATTTTGCCCAGAATGGGCGGCGGGATCCAAGTTGGTGTCGATAGATTCCTACGCTTGGCGTGAAACAGAAGAAGTTCTGTTTTTGCTCCGTTGAGTTTGAGATAACTCTTTGTCATCCAGTCCTCTATCAAAGAGAGGCATGTCTCTAGATTGAGGTGGTGATCCTTTTTATTGCAAATGCGGAAGTACAGTTGCGTGTCATCTGCATAGGAGTGATATAGCAGTTTTTGGCTGCTGATGATTTCGAAAAGAGGACGCACATAGATGTTGAATAACATCGGCGACAGGGGAGATCCTTGAGGGACCCCGCACGATAATGTGCGTTGTTCAGAAGTGAAGGGTCCTAGCTTCACTATTTGCGATCTGTTTTCCAAAAAAGAGGAGAACCAGGATAGATCGCGTTCAGCGACTTTAGCTACTTTAGCCAGCCGAGTCAGCAACAGCTTGTGATCTACTGTATCAAAGGCTGCGCTTAGGTCCAGCAGAACCAGAAGAGATGATTCTCCTTCGTCTGCGGCCTCGAGAACGTCGTCCCATATCTTAAGCAATGCAGTTTCCGTCCCGTGTCCGGGACGGAATCCTGATTGAAATGGGTCGAGTAAGTTGTGGGTGTCTAGATGCTGTTGCAGCTGCTGTACCACTGCTTTCTCCATTACCTTGGAGAGAGCATTTAGGCCTGTTATGGGGCGCCAGTTGAGTGGATCCTTAGGATCCAGGGTGGCTTTCTTCAGGATGGGTTGAATGAAGCCCTCCTTCAACTGGGAGGGCATTATGCCCTCCTTGAAGGATTGGTTGACAAGCTGCGTGACAGGGGGTGCCAAGATGTCGGCGCATTCCTTCAGCAGTTTAGTGGGGATAATATCATTTGGCGCAGTGCTGTTGCGCAGAGTGCCGATGATATTTTTAGTGGTCTGAATGGAGATGGGTTCCAGCTTGAACTCACCTAACTGTGGTGACTTACTGCCGGTGCAGTGTAATCGACTCCGGGGGGGGCTGGAAGAGCGATTGTTTTGCTGAATGCCTTGCCGGATTGCCTCAATTTTGGTAATGAAGCAATCCGCTAACTCATCGCAAAATTCTTGTGAATCCAAGTTGGGGGCCACAAGACATCCTGGATTCATGGTCTGGGTGACCAGCTTGAAGAGTTCGCGGGGGCGATTTAGGGCACCGTTGATAGCCTCCGAAAAGTAATTCTTCTTGGCTTCAAAGATTTGTTTGTAGTATTTTCTAGTTATTACCTTGTAGATCGAGAGGTTCTCATCTGAAGAGTTTCTTTTCCAGGCTGCCTCTGCCCTTCTGCGCTCTTGCTTCAGTAACGCCAGCTGGTTGTTGAACCAGCCGGAGTTATTTTTCCTGATCTGGGTCTTTCGTTTAGGCGCTATCAAGTCAGCTGACTGCAATAGTGCTGTGTTTATGGCCACCAATGTTTCTTCCGCTGTTTGGTGCGGCTGAATTGTATTTATTTTTTCCCCTAATGTGGCTTTGAAAAGCTCAGAGTGGAGCTTCTTCTGACATCTAGTCCAGTGTGTTGTCACTGGATTTGATGTTTTTATTAAGGGGGGGAAATCGGAAATAATGAATTTAATTGCATGGTGATCTGTCCATGGCAATGGTTCATTTTCCAAGATTTTTATTTCCAGATCTTGTCTGAAAATAAGATCGAGCGTATGACCTGAAGCATGTGTGGGCCCACATACTAGTTGCTGAAGCCCTAATCCTTCTAGGTGGTCGATGCAGGCGTCAGCAATGGGGTCCTGCGGGGAGTTGGCCCAGAGATTGAAGTCCCCGAGCAGCAAAAGGTGTCTGCTATTCAGGGTGTAGGTGGAGACAAAATCCGTCAAGGATGGGAGCAGCTGCGACTTGGGGCCAGGTGGCCTATAGCAGAGTAGAATCTGGACGGTCTCCTGGCCGTTTACTTGCAGTTGGAGAGTAAGGGTTTCCATGAATGGAAGAGGGTTTTGGAGGCTTGGTTTTGTGATCGCAAGACGTGTCTTATGAATCACCGCCAATCCCCCTCCTCTTTGCCCTATTCTATTTTCCGTTATAATACGGTAGTTTTCTGGCACCAATTCTCCAAGAATGGTGTTACAGTCGGCTGTGAGCCAGCTCTCTGTAATAAAGAGGCAGTCTAAGTCATGTTGCAATAAGAAATCGTGAATTTCTAATCGGTGTTTTACTGCCGATCTAGTGTTAATCAAAGCACATGATATGTGCTTTGGCTGTGGTAACTGCCTGCGATTTTTTGAAGTCGATCGTCGCTCGATCCTCAAAAGTCGCAGATTTCCTAGGGTCTTTTTGGTAGCGGCCGACAGAATTGCGGCAAATCGCTCCAGATCCCAAATGTTCTCCGCCGAGTATTGCCGATTAACCATGGCAGGAGTGGGGGGGTGGATTCTCGAGGATAACCGAATCCTCAGATCCTGGCTTGGTCCAGAGGAAGGCAAAAAACCCTGACCACGCTGAGCCAATATGCTGTGGTAGGGAAAAAATTCCTTCCTGACCCCTGAATAGGCGATCGGGTTTTAGCCCTGGATCAAGTTATAAACGAATATGAGCAGGGGGAGATAGGGCTGGATGGAGCAAGCTGGCCACCAACCTGACAGCAGGATCCAAGCTGGGGGGGTACCAGGCTAAGGAGATCACTGTCTGTGCTGCCAGGGGGGCTGAGAAGGATGATCGGGGGCGAGGGGACTCTGCAAGGGTGAGTGAAAAGTAATTAGGTGGGGAGCGGCCTTTCCTGAGTCGCGGCTGCCGCTGCAGTGATGTGGAGAAGCAGTGATGGTGATGTGGAGATGCTTCTGGGGTGAGGTGGGGGATTTCTGGCCTGTAGCAGCGTGTGGGGATCGGCGCGGCGGTAGGCCGCAAGTGAAGCCGCGGTCTTTCCTAGATCGCGGCGCCCGCGATTCCCCACAGGCTGGCGCGGTTCTCGGGAAAAGCACCCGGGGGAGCAACCGCGGAGGGGAAGAAGGAGCAGGGGAGCAGGGGAGAGCCGTGGGGCATGGATGTTTGTGGCGGCTGTCCTCAAAAGGACGGCCGTCAATGGTCCCAGCGAGGCTCTTACCTGGAGTGAAGAGAATCCAGGGGAGGGCTGGATCACTGAACCGGAGGTAACCGGAGGTACCCAGGGACCCAGGGAAAGGTAAATTGTAGAATAGTGGCAGCCAAGACAGGGGAGACAGGGAGGTGGAAGCCCCTGCTTGCCTGCGAGGCCTGGAGCCGCACAGTGGGAGGACCCTGCCTGGCTGAGCTATCCCTGAGAGAGAGACTCGTTGGAGAGCGTCCTTACTCTCTCAATACCTGACACTGAACTGAACTGAGTAGTAGAGTAAGGACAATTAATTAATTTAGCATTTACTTCCTGGAGTCAATCTGCCCTTAGCTCAAGCATGCATGCAGGAGAGTGTGCTTAGCTAAGTAAACACATCCTCCTCTCCTCCTAAAGACTTCTGGGATATATGACATAATTTGCCAAAGGCAAGAAACCAGGAAGTAACTGAAGAAATGAAAAAGAGAATGTTTAAAACAAGTAAATACAATCTACTTTCCTATCTATTTACTAATGCTAGCAGCATGAGCATTAAAAATAAATGAATTAATAAAAAAATAATCAATGTTGATAGGAGAGTGAAGTTCCACTTTAAAGTGTTACCAAACCCAGGACCCTGCATTCACTATAGCTGAGACACTGAACAATGAACATGGAAATGCAATAGTTTAGTAAACATAGACTGCTAAATACCTTTTCTTATCAGCAGTTAGTGCAGTCTTGTGACTTCTATCAGTGTCTGGTTAAAGCTTGTAGGAGATTTCCGTCCTCCCCTGATTGTCCTATGAGGCTGCAGGACCCATGAACCTCTGTCTGGACAGTGCTGATTGGTCTTGTGCTGATCACATGCACTCTCCCAAGAAAAAAAAAACATTGAGCAATACACAGCAAACTGAGCATGTGCAGCTTGCCCCCAAAGCGGTGTTCTATCAGGAGATGGACTGGCCATGATGCAAAAATTAACCCCCTCCACCATATTTGGAGGTTAGCGCTGTCTGCCGAACGTGACCCATTTAACTGAATAGGGCCAACCTGAAACCCTGTGTAATGCCTGTGGTTGTGGTTCAATGGTGTAGTGGTTTACAGGTGCCTCCCCACAACCTACCAAACACTCTCTGAAAAGGGATTCCCTGCAGATTGCTCATCAAAGTGCAAAGCTTGTGTAAACTTGGTTCTGGTCTACAGTAGGCAAATGAAAGCATCTCTGTGTAATTAGTTTGTATATATCCACCTCCCACAAAATCAACATTCAACAGAAGATCTAGATTCCAAGTCACCCTGATTACTCGCTTTGACTGTACCAACCACAGAATAATTGGTGGCAACAACATTTGTATTTCTCTCCCAGATCTCGGTTATGTAAGACCAATCAGTTGGTGAAAGCAAGAGATCTTATTAGCAGCAGCCTCCATATAATTACAGCAGTATGTAGATCCTCCACCTGCTAACAAGACCTTATCCCAGGAAATGTGACAGGTGCATATGTGAGTGAGAAGTACAACACCTGATCAGATCTGCAGTATGATCAATCCTCTGTGCCTGGCACTACGCCCACACAATCAGGGCACACACTCTACTCACCCTGGGGGCCAGAAGCCGTTTGTGCTGCTGCTGTTGCCCATTTCGCACCTTCCACCTCCATGGAGCAAGCAAATGTCAGTGGAGTGTTGCAGTTTCCTGGTTTTTGCTGTTCCCATGTACTTTACACAAGAGGAGTGTCAGGTTTCTTGGCCTGATCGTTATTGGCTGGAAAAGACAAATCTCCACATTGTATTGCGACGCTTGTTCTGAGGAGGTAAAGGTAGACTGGAGGAGGAAGTAAAAATAAACGCAAGGATAGCACTGCATTTCTTGTATGCTGCCGGGGCTGACTGTAATCAGCATTTCGGTAAATCTGTGCGGTTACGTGGAGTCAGTTCATCAGCATAGTTTATTTTAAATACGTAATGAGATTTTGGAATTATTTAAAGGGTAAGGCTCTGTTTCCACTACTGCAAGTTATGCGACTTGACACCTGTCAAGTCACATGATGAGTCAACCCCATGTATTTCAATGGTCCCTGTTGTAATTGGTGCGACTCCAAAAAAACGTTCTTGCACTACTTTATTCCGACTTCGGTGCAACTTGTTCTCACATGGTTTTCACCTCTCGCATAACATTGCATCAAAAATCGCATTGCAAAGTCGCATTGTAAATGACATGACTTTGGGGTTGCAATAGTGGTACCAGAGCCTAACTCCACTTTTTTTTTTTCCAATTATTTTTATTCAATTTTCAACACAGTACAAACAAAAAACAACAGACAAGACACAAGATCCACAGCTCACGTGCATACAACGTAGAAGGGAGAATATGTGGTAGCCTAACTCCACTTTCATGGGAAAAAAAAATAGCAAAAAAAGGAGAAATAATTATAACGTATACAATTGCAACACAAGTCATATTGTAATTAATGGTCATTAAAAATGACCTTTCCTTTTCAATCTGCAGCAGCTGTAATTCTCTGAAAATGCAATATGACTACCTGGAGGTGTTCTGTACACAGAATGTTTATGAAACCACCCCCTAATAAACAAAATTTCCTGCTTGTGAGATTGGCTCATTGATTTTTTTTTCCCCAGAACTCTGCACAGAACTCCGATTTCAGGCATCCTCTGCAACAAAAATTTCATTTTTGGTGAGATACTCCCAAAAGGAACACGTCTAAAGGGATGCAGGCCCAGCAGATTTCATCATTAGTGCTCTGCAAGGTGTACAGCTGATTGATAATTATGAAACCACTCCATTAGATTCACTTAGAGCCGGTTCACACTGGGGCGACCTGGGATCCGACTTCAAGCCTCCCCAAGTCGCGTGGTCGAGAAAATGAATGGGAGCCATCTTAACGTACACTACTGAAGTCGCTCCGACTTCAGAAAAGATTCCTGTACTACTTCAATCTGACTTCTAGGCAACTTGTACCCATTGATTTCAATGGAAGTCGTCTCAGAAGTCGGATCACTGTCTTAACTGAAGCAACAATACAGGAAGAGAACATAAATTTCTCAGGCAAACCCCTCCCTCCCCCAGAGCTGATTGTTGTTTGATTGGCTACTGGAAAGCCTCCTGTCCTGGAGGCGACTTGAAGTTGCCTTGTAAGTTGCCTGATAATTCATACACAAGTCGTGTCCAAGTTGCCTCCCAAAGTCATGCTAGAAGTCGTGTTGCCCCTGTGTGAATGGGCAATTACCCACATGGGCACAAAGGGATTCTTCAGAATAACAAAAGGTCAGAATCTGCAACAAAGGTTGTTATAATCCTTGCAATGTACATGTTTTTTTCTCAACAAAAGTGGAGTTACTCTTTAACTACTTCACGTGAAACGGTGTACCTGTACGTCGCTTTGAGAAAGTGGTTGTACCTGGGTGAAGCCCATTCTCTTGTCCCCTCCCTGTCCTGACCTGCCGAGTTGTATGCTCGGATAAGGGTCTGGTATGTTTTTTTGGGGAGGAACCCAAGCTGTTTTTTCTATACATTCATCGGTCAGCGGGAAATGCCGCTCACAGCTAATCACTCGTCAATTGTTAAGGACGCTGCGGCCAGCATCCTGGCCCGCTCCTTAGCAACCATCTATATACAGTGAATGTATAGCCGAAACCCCTCCACCTGCAAATTGTGAAGCGTGAACAAATTGTGGTAAAAACGCAGTGCGTTTTGGATGCTGGTCCATTGAAAACTATTAAATGCAAAACTCTGCATGCTGCGGGAAAAAATATGTCCCTCACCCTTTGCAAAAATGCAGAGTCACAAAAATACATTGATGTGAATGTGTTCCGTAGGAACTCATGTTAAAAATAATTTCCTGCGTTTCTGCAAAAAGCATGAAATAAAACATTAGTGTGAATGTAGCCTTAGGGTGTCTCCACTCTAAATAGAGGAGCAATAGAGAAACCCTTTGGACAGCAGCATTGTCGGTCTGCAGGGAGGTTAGTGCTAGATATACTAGCAGGTTGAGTTGGACTCGACTAGCAAATTTAACCACTTCTCGTTGGGAGGACATACATGGACATCCTCCCGTTTCAGTGGTTATACCAGGATGATGCCTACAGGCATCAACACGGTATCATTCCCTGTGTCGTAAGAACAATCATACTGCCGCCCTCCAGTGCTTCTACTGGCTCGCCCATGTGATCCGCGACCCAGAGAAGGCATCCACCGGTGGCGGCAGTTGACCATAGAGATAGAGAGATGTCTTATTGTCCCCACATCTCTTCATAAAGAGGACCTGTTGCACACTATTCCCATCACAAGGGATGTTTACATTCCTTGTAATAGGAATGTAGCGCCTGGTTACTTTAAAGTACTGGTGCTATTAAAATTTAGAGGGGGATCAGAGTGTCGTTAAACTCTGATCTGGTTAAAATGTTTAAATTGGGTCTCTGTCTCAGCTTGCCTGTGCTGTGGGCTCATTCTGTTGTGCTGGGGTGTTCTTCCCACCCCAGTGCAGTAGATGGCAGCAGTAGAGTCAAGGTTTGGGTGCTCTTCCCCAGCAGCCAATCAGGAGGGTTGAGCCTCGTTGTGCATGCTGGGGGGGGGTATTTATGGGCAGACACCATTGGTTCTGGGTCTTCTTCGTCCAGTGTATGTGCACCCACCTTTAGGGTGACCACATCACAGTGCCCCAGCATTATGGCCTACCTGGCTGGGGCGTGCATGCCACATGGTGTTCCTGGTTCCGGGACCATGTTGGTCCAGGACATTTGAGCAGCAACGGGGACCCAGTGATCGACTAGGTTCCCACCTCCGAGGATCCCTAGCGGTATAGCTGATCGGTGGGGAGTGCATCTGAGGAGCGCCAATGAGAGGCTGGCGGTCCAAAAAGATTTCCACAAACCACCGGGGATCAAGGTAGCTGGACACTGAAGGATTGATCACCTGTCAGTTGGTACCTGGGCGATGTTATGAAGGAGATCAAGGCGTAAGTCACCTAAGGAGGATTGTCCCCGTAACTGCAATCAGAAAGGGCCTGTGGCAGAGGTGTCGCTCTGATGTTCATTCTAAGGAGGGTCTGTGGTAGAGACTTCTCAAAGTTTCGAGCGATACTCCGGCTGCCAGGTCAGTGAGGGAGGCCTGTCCAGGTATGCTAATCCCACTCAAGCAGGAGTGGTGCAGAGAAGTGTTACATTTGGGAGCAGGACTGTTTCCCTATTGCTACGCCTGAATTTGCTATTCTCCTTCTACCTTCAACTCTACTTTCCTCACCACAAGTTTATTTGTTTTTACCCGGATGGGTAATAAAGGGCACAGAAAAAAACACTTGTTACGGACATTCCATTACTACTGCTATATGCACCATTTACCCCTAGGAATTCGGAAGAGCCACGAGGTAAATGTGCCACCCAAAACAAACCAGCAGCTCCTCAGTGATCAAAAACATTTTTTTGAAAGGTAAAGTGTAAAAATCAAAAAATGAAAATAAAACAAACAATAGAAAAATTATAATTTTAAAGCGGTCCCTGTAGCTGGCCAGCTATAACCTGTCCTAGGTAGCTAATATAACTTACATGTATATACCGTTAAACCTGCTAAGAACCTAATGTAGAGCACATGTAAATGTGAGAGACAAAGGCAGAGTTATTCACTGTGATTTTGTGTTTGGATGTTATATAACAGTTGTATGTTGTGTTCACAGAAGCAAAAGAAAAATATGCCTTTAAGAGTCATTTGTTTGTATGGGGCAGGAGGTAAGCAAAGTTAGACAGTTTAATTCATACCAGCAAGCATAGAGTTAAGCTTTTGTGACTCATCAGAAGCCCCTGGCCCAATCACAGCTAATCTCACATTGAGCAGAGTTTTGACCAATCACAGCCAGCTCTGCATTCTATGCTGTCAGGAAGTTTCCAGCACATGTGCTGCTAGATTATTCATTCCACCACAGAGGACAGAGCACAACAGACACAAGGCCAGAGATCAGTTTTATGGAAGCAAAGGGCAAAATTAGGTAATTATACAGTTATATATATGTCCTTTTTGTAAATAGTGTGATTAGAACTGTATACTGATTTAGCTGTGTGCTCACTTGTAGGGGGGGGGGAGAGAGAGAGAGAGAGAGAGAGAGAGAAAATAAATATATATATATAATTTTATTTATTTATGTATCTCCACCATCTTATGTTAAATGTCAAGACTGAATATTTGAACCACCATTTTCTGTTATACTTTATTCATCACAGGTTTTTGTACATGGACTGTCTGCTGCAGTATTTTATATGAAGAAAAGTGAAGTTATTTTAAGCATTTGGTGTGCTCTTTAAACCTACTGCTTCCATAGAACGGCAATAGAGGAATTTCAGAATAATAGACAGTCTTGTTGGACTGAAAAGTCAGAGATATCACAATTCTTCTAATGCCACAGCGCATGAGGCACTACATAGTGCTGCGCCTGCCACAGTCCCGTCCACGTGAGCTTGCACGCAGAAGACAGGTACACTTCCCCATTTCCAGTAGACTGCACAGCGGTGCCGTCCCTTCTGAAGCTTGGCCCCCCTTCTTCCTCCGCCGCCTGGCAAGTTAGAAAGTGCAGATCACTTTGCACATGTGTGGTAAGGTACCGGTTGTGGATCCAAAAGGCTTCACTGCCGGTATTTCTTTACCATGAATGGACGGCTTTGTGTGCTGTCATTGCGGGAACCCTGGACAGGTAAGTGTCCTGATATTAAAAGTCAGCAGCTACAGTATTGTTTATTTTTTCGTGGAGGGGGCGGAACTCCTCTTTAAGTGACACTAAGCTTGTGTTTAAAAAAAACTATTCAAGTGTAGCGCTTCCCCATTCAGGAGCCGCTGGTTTGTTTTTGGGATCGGCATATTAAGTTACCCTCGATGGCTTGTCTAGGGGTGATAGCAGTGAGTACATGTAGTGTAGTGTCCAGTCAGCCAGGAAGTTTTAAAATGCTTTATTTCCAAGGCCCAACACGTCCAACATCAACACGAAGTGGGATAGGAAAGGTTGATGAAGCAGAAGAAGAACATTTGCAGTATCAGGCCCAGGATAGATAGGGAAAGCAAGCCTGCTTTCATCAATAGCACAGTTCGTCGCCACTCTAGCCAGAGTGGATGAAGCGCCTCCGAACAGACTCCTGCCACAAGCCTGGCAGCCGAAGCGTCACTTGGGTTGCTGAGAGGAACAGACCTCTGCCACAGGCCTGGCTCGGGCCTCTCGACAGGCCTGGTACTTGGATGAGCTAAATGGATTCTTGAGCGAATCCTCCCAGTAAGTTCAGTCAAGGTCACCGGTTGACAGTTTGAAGTGCACCTGTCAATCCCCGGTCACCGGCTCCCCGATGGTTCATTCCAGCCCTCTTGGATCACCTGCCTCCGGGTTCTCCTCAAGCCGATCCCCCACTGTGCGGCTCCCAGCCTGGGATCCTCCTTAGTTTAGCTGGGGACCCAGTAAGCTACTGGGGCCCCTTTCAGCATCCGCATGGAACTCCGCGTAGCATATGACCCCGGCCAGGTAGGTCATGTCACCAGAGTCCGTTGGGTGTGCACACCCTGAAGGTGGGTGCTTCACCTGGAACCCGCAAAGAACCAAAGAAAAAGGCACCTGCCATAGATATGCCCCTCCCCAGCATGCCCCAGGAGAGAAAACTCCTCCAATTGGCTGCTGGGGAAAAGTGGCCGCGTCAGAACCCCTTTAGTGCCACCTGCCGCCCAGGGGTGTAAACATCACCCCTGGAGTGCAGACTGGCCCACAGGACAGTTCTGAATAACAGCAACCCAAAATTTGTACAATTATGAATGGGAGCAAAATAACTCTCCCATTCCCCATTAACTTTAGCGTAGTGCCCATACTGAAAGTAAGGGGGCGCTACATAAGTATGTATTTTTAACATAAAAAGTACCTTCTATTTCTCTCCACCTCCTTCAAATTCCTTTTTTTTCTTTGCTGCTGTGATCTCACTTCCTGTTAGAGTGCGACTACATTAATTTTCCTTGTTCCCTATGTTGAAACATAGGGGTTTATTTACTAAAGGTAAATATTCTGTGCACTTCAAGTGCAATTGCTCTAGATCTGAGGGGAACATGCAAGTAAAATAAAAATAAAAACTGTATTTTTGCTTGCACGTGATTGGATGATCATAGGCGTGCCCATGGGGTGTGTCCCCGGTGTGCCTGGGCACACCCTAATCACCCGTGCAGTGTTTGTGTACTGTAGCGTCATGCCAATGTCTACTAAGATCTGCTTGGGCTGCTGTAAAATGCTGCATGATCCAGATCCGAGCAATGCGTAACCCAGGCCGTGAGACAGCATCACACTGAAAAGATATTGGGGCGCATAAGATCCGCTCAGTGTGTTCCTCTGTCTTGTAATGTAACTACCTGCAGCAAGAGAGGAACTGTCAGATTTCAGCTTGGATGTCGGGGGTGGGCGGACCGAGCAGATAACAAACATCAGCCAATAGGATGGAGAATAGGCAGGCCGCTATGTGTATTTGGCTCTTTTCTTAAGCTGCCCAATAATTGGCTGGTGTTCGATAGCTGCTCAGTCCCGCCCACCCCAATATTACAGCTGAAATCTGACAGTTCCTCTCTCTCTCTGCACATAGTTACATTACAAGACAGAGTTACACTCTGAGCGGATCTTACAAGCCCCAATATCTGCTCAATGTGATACCCCCCCTCTCCTCTGTCAGTACTAATATGTGCCAATCAGTGCCACCTGTCAGTGCTAGTCAGTGACAATCAATGCCACCTGCCAGTGTCAATAAGGTGCTTCCAATCAGTGCTATCTGACAGTGCCACCTGTTGGTGCCATTTAGTGACAATCAGTGCCACTAAATTCAGCCAATCAGGGCCCATTAGTGCTGCCTATCATTGCCAATCAGTGCTTTTTATTAGTGCCAATAATTGCTGCCTATCAGTGCCTATCAGTGCTGCCTAATAGTGCCATTAGTGCTGCGAATCAGTGCCACCTATCAGTGGCAACCAGGGCCCACCAGTGCTGCCAATCAGTGCTTTCTATTAGTGCCAATCAGTTTTTCCTATTAGTGCCTATCAGTACCATCAAGCAGTGCCTATCAGTGCCCATCAGTGCTGTCAATCAGTGTTGCCTATCAATGCCATTTAGTGGCACCTATCAGTGCTGCCAATCAGTGCAAATTAGTGCACTGACTGTAGGGATGGGGGAGATGAAGTCAGCAGACAGGATGGGGGGCTAGGCCTGGCAGGGCACAACTGAAATCTGTTGATGTTTATTAATGCCACATGCCGATCTTTAGTATAATAGGTATCGTAATCACCACACTACTATTTACAATAAACTACTGGGGGTAAAATAAAAAAGTGTCAGTAAAAGGCCGCTAAGCACGGTCATGTGTTTCCACACAACGAAAAGAAGTGCAGCACTAACCTTTTAATCAATAACTTAGCAATGTTGGTGGAACCCTCTAATGCACTGGTGTAAAACACAAGACCCACGGGCCGAATCCGGCCCTCCAGGCCATTTCATGTGGCCCTCGCACCTCTCCTCTGGTCCTTCAGACCCTTACTTTTTTCTTTCAAGCAATGCATCTTCTTCCCAGCAACATAAGGAAGGGGGGGGGAGTGCACTGTGATGTAAGCAGGGATGGACTGGCCATTGGGACTACAGGGAGTTTCCCGGTGGGCCGATGGCTCAGTGGGCCGGCTTCAGTAACAGGGGACTGCCGCCCCCCCCTCCTCTCCTGTCTCTCCTTTCCCGCAGCGCTCATCTCCTCTCCCTCCCCGCAGCGCTCATCTGGGGGGAAACAGAAGTAGGGGGGGATGACAGAGTAGCATGGGGGAGGGGACAGACAGCTGACTCAACAGCTATGGCCTGAGAGTTTTTCCCTTCTGCCTAATCTTGTCCCATAAGGGGGGGGCACCAAACTGATTCTTTGCCCCAGGTAAAATGTCTAGCTTCCTTACTGGTACTGCCTATAAGAGTACCAGTACCAGCCGGTCTACTCCAATAATATAGAATGGCTAGTGGCTAGTGAATGGGGAGAGGGGGCTTGGGTGGCTGGGAGGGGGGGTGCGGTAGTTGTCCGGCCGCCATAGGAGAGACCTGTCAAAGTGGGCCAGTCTCGATAAAGTCCAGGGCCAAATTTTTGTTCCAGTCCAACCCTGGATGTAAGGGAGAGTGAAGGACTCAACTTCTGATGGTGGGGTAGCTCTTGACATCTAATGTAAGTGGAGGGGGTGTGCTGGACATCTAATCTTACAGATACAACCGGCCCGTCTGAGGGCCATCATAATGTTGATGTGGCCCACATTGAAATTGAGTTTGACACCCCCTGCTCTAATGAATGGAAATCTCAATAAACTTCAATATTACCACAATAACGGTATCTGTGATATCTAACTTCACATATAATACACATCAAACTGAAAATATGACATACTGTATACAAATTAGCAGGGATGGTGAAAACCCCTCCTATAGATATTTGCTATACAGATTAACGTCAAGTGAAACAACTTTTTAGTTGGGAGGTTCCCACTATTATAGCACCTACTATACCTGTAGGTGCAAGTAATATCTCCTTACCTACACGGTTAAGGAGATATTTTCACAGAAATGGGTACCGCTGTCTACTGCGCGCATTTTTGTGAATGGCATTTACTGGGTTAATGCCGTGTTTTCGTGCGCATGTGCGGGAGTGACGTCATCGCCGCTCCGGCCAGTCACAGTTCTGGAGCGACATTAACAGGAAATAGCGAAGAGGGGACATGGCGGCGGCGGTGGATGGGACCGAGGAGGACTTTGAGGGCTTCGATCTCAGGTAAGTGCCACATATAGAGCTAGTATGCTGTGTATACTAGCTCATTATGCCTTTCTCTTGCAGGTGTTTTTTTTTTTTTTTTTTATTATGAAGGTTTACTTCCTCTTTAAGGTGGCACAGAGGAACATGCAATTCTAAGCAACCCCCAAGGGGGCAGTTCTACAACTATATTTTGGGAGGTTTAATACCATTTAAAAAATATAAAAAAAGCATTTCTTTTTTTTCTTTCTTAAAAAAAACAAAAAAAAACAGTTGGTCCTGCCAGAAATGTAGTAAGTTGATCATTTCTTGTGCAACCTGCTTCTGCTGACTGTTATCAGATACCCTTGTTCCTAGTTCTGCTTGTGGACTGCAGAACATTTTACCCTATCAAAATGAGGAAAGAGGGATGTGTTCTGTAGTGCAAACGCATTAGGGTGACAGCGCTGCTCTTCCATAGATACAGTGATCGAGCATTGTCTCTCTAGGACAATAAGTGCGCTGATTAAATATAAGGTTACACAAACCAGTGTGCTAATAAACATATAATTAAGTACATAAAAATTACCCAATAGGTGAATATTGTCCGTATGTAATGTTCCACAAACACCACATAATTATTAGTGGTGTAATAATATAAAGTCCCAATACGTGCAATAGTTGCTGAAAAACTTGTGAAAATTCTTCCAAGATCTTGAATGCGTGAAGAAAAATGCCTTCACCACACTCTGATTACACCCAAAAATGCTCAAATGGTTAATGCGCTTACCAGAACACCCCGACTTCTCTAATTAAACAGAAAGTCAGAAACAGCATCAGCAGTATTGTGACTGCAAGCACATCGCTATGACAGGATAGCTGGTATTCTCAATCCCAGGTTAGATACGGTGACATATATGCAAAAGAAAAATAACAATGCCCCATCGCATAATACTGCTTGGTTTATTTAAAAGATAGGACATAAAACAGCCAGATGGCCCCCTACATTAAAAGGATGCCAGATCCGGCATCAAGGCTGCTCGCTCGTAGGTCGTATGGTGATCCGCTCTGATCTAGTCTGCTCTGCAGCAACGTGTAGCAACGTGTAGCAGCGTGCGTTCCACTTTACGACTCCAACAACCAGATAACCGGAAACTGGGTGTAAAAACATGTGACTAGGTACGCTGCCGACGTACGTTTCGTTTTCCAAACGTCTTCAGGATGCGCCCTGTTTGTGGAACATTACATACGCACAATATTCACCTATGGTCTAATTCTTATGTACTTAATTATATGTTTATTAGCACACTGGTTTGTGTAACCTTATATTTAATCAGCGCACTTATTTTTCTTTACCACAGTTTGACAAATCATTTATTTGTTTACCAAGTAGCAGCTTTATATGAATTTTTTCTTTTGGCGCGGAACATTCCACCAATATCCATCTCTCTAGGACAAGCCTTGTGTTATTGGCAGTGTTACCAGATAAAAATAAAGAAAATGAAACCCAATAAATTAAACCACTAAATTAAATTGATCCGCTCCGTGTGTGTCCGTCTGCTCAGCGGAAATCATCCGTAAATCCCCGCTGAGCTGTCGGCTGACAGGGCGGTCCTTGCAGTGTGCGGGGACCGCCCTGTCTTTTCTCCGCTCTCCCCTATGGGGAATCGGATAAATAGGGACCAAGTGTCCGTATTCATCCGATCCGATCGACAGAAAAATAATAGGATTTTCTTCCGTCCGAAAAACGGATCTTGACGGAGGCGGAAGTTTGCGGACGTTAGCGGATGCACAATCCGCTAACATCCGCAATCCCATAGGGAAGCATTGTGAGTCCGTAAACAGACTTATGAAAAGCGGACCGTTCGTCTGCTCGTGTGAAAGGGCCCCTAGAGCTATTAAGAGTGATAACACCAAATTTAACACACCTGATCCCCATTCACACCTGAGACCTTGTAACACTAATGAGTCACATGACACCAGGGAGGAAAAATGGCTAATTGGGCCCAAATTGGACATTTTCACTTAGGGGTGTACTCACTTTTGTTGCCAGCGGTTTAGACATTAATGGCTGTGTGTTGAGTGATTTTGAGGGGACAGCAAAGTTTAATTTCTTCAGTGTTGTCACATGAAAAAGTAGAATAAAATATTTACAAAAATGTGAGGGGTGTACTCACTTTTGTGAGACACTACCATCCTATACTGAGTTTATCTAGAGGAAGGAAAAAAAAAAAACAATAAAACCTGGTTCAATTCACTCCAGTGGAAAAAAAAATCCTTCCTGACCCCCAAATTGGATATTGGATCAACTACCCCTGTCATTATACCCTATAAATGTTAGCATCCAGTTACAGTATATTTTGAGCATATGGTAATGCAATCAGCTCTTTTAAAAAAACAGTCTTTGCAAATGGCCAGAGAACACGAACCTGGAAGAAAGACTGGGTAAAGGTGGAAGCCCTGACAGTGGTGACAGCTCAGTGCTAGAGAGCTCCATTTAAAAGGTAGGTCTGTCATAATGTGCTAGTATACAGTGCTTACTAGCACATTATGACATCAGCCTGCAGGGGGCCATGAAAAAAATAGGGAAGTATACTACCTCTTTAAACAATGGGATGCCCTAATGCAACACGCATTAATTAGCAATATAACAACGGCCTGGGTTCAGGAGTACTACTTTGAACCGGCTGACATTCAAACCATCTATGACTGGCTTTAGTGCACCGGCATGGGCAGTCTGAACCCAGATTTCTACTGGACAGGCTGCAGCCATTGAAGGAAGCCAAAGCCATCAGAGGAGATATGTACGGACCTGCTGGAGGGGGAACCAGATGTGTAATTTGGGGGAGGCTATGGTAAGGTGACCATATTTTTTACTAGTCGCCTGTCTCACACCCTGCCAAGTCCTACTCTCCGGCCCCCCGGCTACTACTGGTGGGGAGCGGTGGAAGATCAGTCCACCAGGGAAGGAGATAGGCAGGCGGCTTGCCGGTTCTTGAGCCAAAGCAGAAGAACATGCAAGTGGAGTTCAATGGGCATGTGCCTGAAACTGACGAAATGCTCCCTCCGCTCAACCAGCACATGATCATCAGAAAAGGGTGCAGATAATAGAAAAAAATACACCCCCCTAAGCTAGTAGGAGCGGGCCATAGAGCAAGGGTGTGTAATTCAGTTTTTTTCTTCTTTTTTTAAATATAATCTTTTATTCAAGGTTTCCAAAATTATAACATAATACACAAATAATATAAACAATATCATGGAAGTTCGTAATCCCAACTTGCAGTGCAACTAGAACATGTCAGGCCATCTGATCTATCTACACAACATAAATACATCCTTAATTCAAGCCCTCTCCCTATCTAGTCTAGATAGTGCAGAATAGAAATATAAAATGCCCTGTCTGTCTTTGAAATTGCCCCAGCCCATGTTCAAATCCAATCCGGGGACAGAACCGGGGACAGACTTGGTCCGGTGACAGTGTCCTCTATCCGGGGACTGTCCCCTGAAACCGGGGATGTCTGGTCACCCTAGGCTAAGGGGATGTTTTCCTAAAATGTATTTGTACATATGTGTATGTTATGTGTTGCTTTAATGCCAAAAAATGGAGGAAGTAAAAAGTACTTAAACAATATCTATACCTGGGAAGGTGCTATGACAGTTGGAGCACGCCCGCATTTTTTAGTAAACAATGTGAATTCCATTCATTGCTTCTTGACCCTACAGGCGTCAGCATAGCATACTTCTAAAACAGAGCGTTCCTAGGCGATCAGACTTGTTGTTCTTGGATTCGCTAAGAGAGTCTGTAGTGCTTCTCTGTGTCAAGATTGCTTCACTTTCCTCTGCCATTCTGTACAGACACTGCTGCCAAATGTAATCTATTCAGCTTATAAACAACTAACCAGTGCATAATATTCTGCTCCAGTCAGTCCCTCGAGTTTCACTTAAAGCTGGGGATACACTGATTAATATAATACATTTAATTCAGCCTGCAGGCTATACAGCGCAGATGGAGGCATTCCCTGCTGTGGCTATTGTATTCTGACAACTGCTGCTGGCACCTCTCAATACCAGAACTGTTCAGTTGACAATTTTCAACCTGGCTCCATCGATTTTTGCAAAGAAGTTGGGTGGGAGGGTTCCAGCAGTTCCACCTACATGGCTGGTTCCTCAGGCTTCGTTTAAATGGGTGGTAGACTTTTCGGTCACTCTGAAAAATGTTCTGCAGTGGAATGCTTTTCAGAGGGTGGCCAACAGACTTAGTTCTTAATGTTTCACAAAAATGTAAAATTTTCTGTAAGGGATTCCAAATGCAGGCATTCCACAGGGGTGATCAGATCAGTTGGCTGCACCTTAAAGAAATCAGGACAGGGTGAGTAAGTGAAAATATATGTTTATTTAAGACAATGACACAATGACAACACCAGTAAATCACAAACAAGTGGAAAGTAAATGAAACACAGCTAACCCTATATGAAAACCTAACTAATTAAACCTAACTAACAATATACGAATGGGGGGGGGGGTGACACACTTAAGCAAGACAGGACTGGAACAGGATGCCAGGTACTGGGAGCAGAAGTCAGTAGTGGGAGCAGGAAGCATGTTCCAGGAGACAGGTCTCCGGATCACCGTTCAGGATCAGGCACGGTTCAGGATCAGGCACGGTTCAGGATCAGGCACGGTTCAGGATCAGGCACGGTTCAGGATCAGGCACGGTTCAGGATCAGGCACGGTTCAGGATCAGGCACGGTTCAGGATCAGGCACGGATCAGGATCAGGCACGGATCAGGATCAGGCACGGATCAGACTTCGGCAGGGCCACGGCTTGCAGGGATAATTCTAAAGCACTGGATCTTGGTTCACTGCAGGTTTATATACTCCCAGCAGTCTTATCAAGTGCAGGCTAATTACCTGTATTGGTCCATCTGCTGGGGGACACCCACTGGTGGCCAACAGAACTACACCCTTTGCTTCTACACACAACGGTGCCACCCAAGCAATGACACAGGCCCTGACATTTGCATTTGTAAGACATTTGAAAGACATTTTTAAGACCTTGTTCACACTGGGGCGTTTTTCAGGCTAAAAATAGCGCTTGTAAAATTGCTCATCTACAATCCCAGTGTGAAAGCCTAGTGCTTGCAGGACGTTAGAAAAATTTCTACAAGCATCATCTTTGGGGTGGTTTGCTAGCGATGTATACACCGCTCCTCCACCGCCCCTGCCCATTGGAATGCTTGGGCAGCACTGCCAAATCGCTACATGGGCGCCCCCACCGCCACAGTGTGAAAGGGCTCTAATACAGTTTTAGGACCCATTCACACCATTTGCGTTGAGATGCGCTGGGTCCTAATGCAAAGACAAGGCAATTTGCCTTGTTTCCTATGATGTCACCCCAACAGCCAAGTTCAGTAGTGAGTCAAGATGAGTGCCCCCATAGGAAGCGACAGTCCATATATTTGTGTTTTTATTGAGGGATTTGAACTTGGATAGGGATGAGAATATATGGGATGCCCAGTAGAATTTTAAAAACAGTCAATTTGAGACAACTATGTACACTCTCTGTACATGACACTTCTTAAAACTCCTCCTGCACAACACTTGCTTGCAGACTACTATCATTATCTCTCTCATCTGCTCAACACTTAACTCCGGGCACAGCTAGCAGATGTCTTTTTTATCCTGCAAAACTTTATTTAGTTTACAGAGGTACACGGCATACTGTACATATTCCCCCTAACAGTGCAGGGGAAGAAAAAAAAAAACACCAATGTATACATACAGGTCCAAGTAAATTCAAACTCGGGGCCACCCCACCCCCCCATGTTTTACCCAACATTTATGCCCAACACTATCAACCACTAAGTCAACCGGGGCCAACCCCGGCACATCCAGCCACTTTGACCATACCTTCTCGAACTTTTAAGCACTACCTCTATGTTGATATATCAGTTTCTCCATTCTCAATACTGTCCCAATATTGGCACTCCATTCTGTTAGTGTCGGGGGAGCCTCATCCTTCCAGTGTACCATAATAAGCTTCCTCGCCTGGAACAGGACTCCGGGATATCCTTCTCCTATTCGTACTCCTCCAGAGCACCCAAGACCCAAGAGACAAGCCCTCGGGTCCTGTGGGAGAGACACATCAAACACACGCATCTCTGGCATGCCTCTCAAGTACTCCCGATAGCATATGATCTTTTTAAGTTCAGGAAGCTTCTAAAAACTGAGCTTTTTAGTCGAGCCTATGGAATCACATAGGTTTATAGTTTTTTTCTTTTGATCTGCTAACCATTTTAAAAATTGATTTGTTCTGCTGCCTGTGTGTCTTTTTGGTTGTTGCTGTATTGTTGTTCTTGGCGCATCGAGGCCTACGGGTAACTGACTGCGTTTGTACTATTTTGTACTTTTAAGAATTTTAATAAATAAATGTCATTTACCAGCCCTCCTGGCTGCGCACACACCAGTAGTTTCCTCCTGAAGACTCTCCTCCAGAATGGGGAGCGCCCTCAAAGGCCCAGACAGCCTAGCACTCTATCCTCAATTCTTCCACCTGACAACTCCTCCTCAGCTGGGCTGACCCTGGGTAAATCAAGGAGGCCTGCCCCCTGCCAATCCTAGCTGGGGTTTGGTCAGGGCTCCCTGCGACACCTCAGACAGCTCCACCTCTCTTCTAGAATCCTCTAGAAGCCAGATGGAGGTAATCGGGAAGTCATGCTATCTGTCAATCACCAGCCTACTCTGAGCCACTCCCAGCCCACACAGATGAAAACACAGGCCTAGCTTCCAGCTAGAACTACCTAAATTGACCTGCTCTGCCAAAAATCTCACCCCTAGCACCTACCTAGGTAGAGAGTGCTACACATGGTTATGTGGATGTCATAGCAGCCGCGCAGCTTCTTTGGAAGCAATAAAAATGTAGTGCTAATAGAATGTGTAGCGCTCACCCTGAAGGAGCCGCTGTTGATTTCGGGGTCGGCGTATTAAGTTACCAATTACACTTGTCTAGGGGTTGAATACTTGTAGAAAGTGAATAAAGCGAGTGTCCAGACATCAGAGTGCATTTTCAAAGTTTTATTCCAAGGCCCAACATGGCCAACATTAACATGGCACACTATAGAAAAAGGTTGATGAGCGGAAGAAAACTGCAGTATCAGGCCTTGGATATTATAGAGAGCAGCTTGCTCTCAGTATAGTCACACTTAATGTTGTCACTCCCGTCAGAGTGGGTAAAGTGCCCCGGACAGGCCTTTAACTTGGGCCTGGCAGCCGAAAGGTCACTTGCAATAGTCACTGGGAGGAATTAGGGCCTCTGCCACTGGCCTGAGGAATTTCTATACTAACTAAGAACTAATGGATCCTCCCAGTAAATCACTTCTCAGAGTCATCAAAAGACAGTTGAAGTATACCTGTCATGTGGTGATGACCGGATCCCCGGTGGTTCGCCTAGGCCTCGTGGACAATCTCTGCCTTTGGGTCTCCCGAGCCAATCCCCCACCGTACAGCTCCCAGCTTAGGATCTGGGTCCCAGCAAGCTGCTGGGGCCCCTCTCAATGTCAGGGTGAAGCTCTGCTTGGTGCACAGCTTTGGCCAGGCAGGCCTCAGTGGTTGGGCCCATGGATGCGCGCACCCTGAAGGTGGATGCCGCACCTGGAACGCGGGTCCTGCATAGAACGTCTCACTCTCAGGCGTCTGCCACAGATATACTCTCCCAACAGAATGTCCAGAGGGAAAATCCTCCTCTGATTGGCTCCCCTTCCAGCGCCAACTGTCACCCAGGGGTAAAAACACCTCCCCTAGCATGCGGATTGGCCTAGAAAAACAGTTCTAAACCGACAGCTGCCTAAACTTAACCAATTTGTGAGTGGGAGCAACTTAACTCTCCCATTCCCACTAACTTTAGCGTAACGCCCCACCAAATGGCGCTACATATGGTTCAGGGCCCATCAGTGGTATGGTGTCCTCAAGTGCATTTGTTAACAATGGTTTAACAAGAAGAATGGAAAAAGGAGGTCACTACGATAGTGAGGTTTGTCGCCGAGATGGTGGGTTGCGGCTGGGTGGCCTATTATAATTAAAGCTTTCGCAGGAATAGGATGTCTTTGATGTTTTTTAAAGACCCGCAAGCTTTGTTTATGTTTTAAAGCAGTAGTAAACCGCCAAAAAAAATTATTCTCCCTGCAAAATAATAACATAATGTGCTAGTATGCATCACATACCAGCACATTATGAAAGACTTACCTGAAGACAAAGTCCTCCAGCAGCGTGCTGTCACTGCCGACAGGGCTTCCATCCTCACCCGTTTTTTCTTCTGGGTTAGTGGGTAGCTGTCGTTTGATTGGCCATGCCCCGATGACATCACAGCCGCAGTTAATATACTGTGTGTGTGTGTGATTTTTTCTTTTGTAAAACTGGGCAAAAAAACGACACAGTGTAAACATTCCAAGGGCTTGTATCACTTCTATTTATATATCACAAAAAAACAAAACACACAATGACAGTAGGAGATCAGAAAAAAAAACCCACTTATAGCCACATCCAACCCTTTTATAACCACACCCACAAAATCCTGCCCTCAAACAATTGGTCACATACTGTTGGAATAAGAAAGGGCCAGTTGCAGTCCAGTGCGTTTTTTTTTCTGCATATATGGTTTTCAATGGCATAGTCACACCAGTGCTCGCAGTTCCAGAAAAAAAAATTGAACATGCTGCATTTTTCCTGCACTGGACTGTACTGACTGTACTGGAACGCTGTAAAATGATTAATAACACACTGGAGCAAACCTGAACGCACCTAAATGCACCAAAAACACACATGTCCTTATTTAAAGTAAGAAGAGAGGGAAAGGGGGGAAAATGCACTGGACTGCATCAAAAAATGAACTTGAATGCATCAAAAATACACATGCATGAAAGTATCTGGAACGCTTCTGGACTGCATTTCTATGATGTGAACTGGCCCTCAAACATTTAAGGAATAAATCACATTAGGTTGATCTATTCTAGATGGACTGGTGTCTTTATTAAATTCTACAAACTGAGATCCTGTTTACACGGTGCAACTTGTCATGCGATTTGACAGTTACAAATCACATGACAAGTCGCGCCCTATTGTCGGCAATATAACAGTTCAAATCAGTACGACTTTGTGGTGCACTGATTTAGAAAATATAAGGTTCCTGCACTATTTTTGCAATATTAGGTGAGACTTGCATTGACATCTCTGAATGAAGTGGCACAGATATCAGCCAAGCAGCGCCTTAAATAGCGCTGACCTACTACTTTGAAATCGTGCTACTTCAAGTGAAGTAGCACAATTTCAAAGTAGCATCGGTGTGAACCAGGGCTAAAGTCTGATGGAGTTAATTTGCTGTGTTGGTAAACATCCGTGCTCTCTACAGTAGGGCAGCAATGTGCCCTGCAAAGCAGCGAGTAAAAAAAACATCACATTGCTTAGTAAAAGCAGCACACAGTACACACAGTAAACATTGTTATGCAGACAGTTAACCCCTAATGGCCCCTAAATGTTAACCCCTTCCCAGCCAGTGTGATTTTTACAGTGCCAGTGTATATTATTGTCATGGATCTGCAGTAATTATTGTCTGTTAGCTTACCTCTCCAACTCTGTGTTCAATTTTAAGAGGCCGCCACTCTCACCTGGCTGCTTAAGTAATCTCTCCTCAAAGCATGGCTCCACCCCAGCCCCTCTCAGGGAACTCTATATTAACCTGTGCACTGCAAGCCAGCTCTGCTGATCAATATTGTGTGTTTGGCTTCTGTGTGCTACTGTGTGATCTACGGCTGATTCCAGTTACTGATCTTGGCTTGTTCTAAACTATCCTTATATCCTTATCCTGCTGGTATTTGATTGGGCCTGTACTCTGCTCTAACACCCCTAATAATTTGGTCTCACTCCCTTTGGTACAGCTGTGGTGTAGTGCTGGTGTGAAGCTCAATAATAAAAGACAGGTAAACAGTGGCGGTGTGTGTATAGAGGGCGCTGAAGCGCCGCCCCCTCTGGCAGGGGGGGTGTGTGTATAGAGGGCGCTGAAGCGCCGCCCCCTCTGGCTCCAGCACACACCACTGACACAATATACATAGATTCATGCATTGCATTGCATGAATCTATGTATTGCCGCCGAATATTCAGATGGCCGGCCCCCTGGTGAGCACCGGCCATCTGAATGACGGTGGCTGTGGCTCTAATATGCTTTCCGATTACAGCCCTCAGGCTGTAAACGGCTTCCAGATGCTTATCCTCGGGATGCACAGGGGGTGCGTTCCTTGGATAAGAGTGACAGGCGCCTCAGCCAATCAGGTTCACCGGTTCTGGTTACCGGTTACCTGATTGGCTGAAGCGTCATCGAGGGCGGGAGAAGACATCAAGGGATGTTAAAAGCACGGCTGACCCCAGAAACGTAAGTGCCAGGCGGGGGGAGGGGGCATTTTACAGGGCACAGTGGCGACAATTGCTGGGCACAGTGGCAACAATTGCTGGGCACAGTGGCTACAGTTGCTGGGCACAGTGGCTACAGTTGCTGGGCACAGTGGCTGCATTTGGCATGACAATTGATGGGCACAGTGGTGACAATTGATGGGCACAGTGGCTGCGTTTGGCATGGCACAGTGGTGACAATTGATGGCACAGTGGCTGCGTTTGGCATGGCACAGTGGTGACATTTGATGGGGCACAGTGGTGACAATTGATGGGGCACAGTGGTGACAATTGATGGGGCACAGTGGCTGCGTCTGATGGCATGGCACAGTGGCGATAAATGATGGCACAGTGCCTGCGTTTGATGGCATGGCACAGTGGCTGCATTTTATGGCACGGCGGCGACAATTGATGGGCACAGTGAGGCTACAATTGTTTTTTTTTTTTTCGTTTGTTTGCACCCCCCAAAAATTTGGAGCACCAGCCGCCACTGCAGGTGAATAGACACAGATTATATTAACTTTACCTGTGATGTCACCCAGGCATACACTGCTACACCTGCTTGGATAATTAACAAGCCTCACAACAGATTGTGTTAAAGAAAAAGGTAAATTTACTAGAACAGGTTTTATCATTAACACTGAACCACAATTGGTATACAATAATTAGACAAGAGGTTGTAAGTGATAGTGGCAGAGCTACCTGAACTGCTCCAGCAGGGGTGTCTCCAAGTGGGACTAATGCTTAGGCAACAACCTCAGCACTGAGCACCTTCCCACTTCCAGCACACCGTGTAGACCAGTGTTTCTCAACCTTTTTCCAGTCGGGGCGCCCTTGAAAAGTATTTTCAGTCTTGAGGCACCCCTGTCCAAGACTTGGTTCACGTCGAAGTGTGTTGCGGAACACTCGCAAAATCGCGCTCGTTCTTGACACACAGACAAATGCTCTGCTCTTTAGGGGTGCCATTAATTGTTAATGGTGCCCCATCCATTGGCAAACATGGGTTGCTTTTGTTATGGCACAATTAAAAAAAAAGGGTCCGGGACTTCTTTCCTCGCATTACTGCGGGTAGGGAAATGAATGGGCTGCCCTACACAAAGCACGCATCCACACAGAACCAAGAGCTTGTTCACATGTCAGGCTGGAGGGGCAGTAAAACCACATGGTTGAGCTGTTTTTACCACCCCCAACTTTTGCCCCTTTAGCTGCAGGGGCAACAGCTGGGGGTGTAAACATGCTGTGGCTGCAGCTGGAGGTATACCCAGGGTGAATGGGGCTGCACTGCAACTACCCCGCAACTGTGTGCATTGCATTAACGGGCTTAAAACAGGTGGTTAGGAGGCAAGATATGCCTCTTTACTGGCTGACAAATGCCCCTGAAAAGCGATATGAACACAAATTGCTTTTCAGAGGAGCAGCAGTCCTTGCTGCTATCTCAAACAAGCCCTACAAATGTAGTTCTGATGGTACAGGAATAGGGGGGTCAGGATTAAAAGTAATATACATACAGACAGATGCGCACGCACACAAACAGGCACACGTACAAACACAAACGCTCTGTGTGTTTGTACGTGTGCCTGTTTGTGTGCGTGCACATCTGTCTGTATGTATGTTACTTTTAATCCTGACCCCCCTATTCCTGCACCATCAGAACTACTTTTGCCACACACAACAGACATGTGTACACATGCACACATACACTGAAAGAAGCTGCACAACAACCAATCAGATCCAGAGTCCTGTAGCCATGAATGGAGGATGTGGGCTGTCAGTGACTGTGACAGCTGGTTATTTATAGCAGAGCCCCCCCTCACCACCTTACCCTTGGCCTCGCAGTCAGCGCAGTATTTGTTGTGCTCCTCCCTCAGCATACGAGACAGGATGGCCTGGTGCTGCTCATTCAGCTTCAGGGCCTTCTCCCTCTCTGAGCGGGTGGCCATGTCTACGGGCAGGGGAGCAGTGTCGGTCACGGTGGCTCTACTCTTTCTTCTTCCCCCTCAGGGAAAAGCGTGCCAGGCAGAGTTTGGGACGGTACCCGCGGCTCTCACGTCACAGAAGCAGTGTGTGCGTCCGACCCTCCCATAGCAACCGATGACGTATTCAGTTGGCAAGACGCGGTCGGGAGGCCCGCACACCCAGCACAGCTTCCCACAGAGGACCACCACCGCTGTAAAGACAAATGATAACGAAGTGCCCAGCAGTAGTGTTACATCAGATAGCAGCCATAGCTGACAATATTTGGGGTCATTTTGCCGCGGCACACCTGGGGACTCTTCACGGCACACCAGTGTGCCACGGCACACTGGTTGAGAAACGTTGGTGTAGACACTATAAAACCCACTATGCAGCACACAGTATTAGGCAAGAATGATATATCACGGTATAATTAACTCAATATTCCCCCTACAGTCTCTAGTAGGTAGTAACAACACTGCAAGGCCTTACAGTAAGAAATATAGTCTCTAGTCTTCCTTCTTCTGTTAGCTATTGTGAAACAAAGATTGTAATCTAAAGGGTTCTCTGATCAATAAAGCAATGTAGAACATAGAACAGTTGCTTCAATTGTGCAGAGTATCTGTGTATTCCTTCTCAGAAATGTACCTCCAGCGGCAGTCACTAAATAATTAAATCAGGCTTGAGGCCTATGCACAGGTAACTCTATCGAACTGATAGCAACTGTCCCAGCAACACTATGCAATCAGTCTAGGTGTGTGAAATGCAGTACAAAGTTCTGGACGTCAGCCCTCTCACCACACGAGGTCCAGACAGATGGATGCCTCCGCTCCACAGGATCTCAGTCTGTTTGCTGCGACCACACTGTCACGCTGTTCCATTTCACAGACTACCGGGAGTCCTCAGTTACCTCCTTCAAGGGTCTCTGGTTCGACCACACTACTGCTCCAGCACGCTGTGGTGTAAAGCAGAATCAAAGGCTGCTCTTCTGCTCCGCATGATGTAGGCCGGAGCTCTATTGGGGACACACCCACCCACAGAGCTCTGCTGGCAGGCCATGCGTCCCAGGAACAAGAGACAGAAAATGGCTGCACTCTCCCTTTTATTACCTCCCCACAAGGCTGTGCAAAGCACTCTGGGATTGCACAATTGCTCTCTGGGAAACGTAGTCTGTTTCTCCCTGTACTCAATGAAAGTAAATAACAGATGGTCATAACAAAACTTGACCACCGGAGGGAGCCGAGATCCTTCTTGATCAGCAGATGATAATCTTCCATTCATATCAAAGTGGCACCCTGCTACACTTACCTGCTTGTTGCCCCAACCTTTGGCTATCTCCTGACTATCCTTACCTGCTTGTTGCCTGACCTTTGGCTATCTCCTGACTATCATTTGTTGTTGCAGTCTGCTGCTTCCTCTCTAACATCCTGTAGTCTAGCGTGAGCTGGGAGGCCATAGGGGTCGCGACCTGGATCCAGACTGCAGTTAAATCCATCCCCACCACTAGGCACCCCTGGTGAACACCCGCTGGCTCTTAGATTCCGCGCGCTAGGAAATCTCATGCTCTAGCTCCCAGTGTCATCTGTGTTTGTACCCGCTCTCCTGTATCAATTCAGACCCCAATGGGGTGCATCTGTCACCTACAAACAGGTGACCTGACAATTATAAGCACTGATCAGTGTAGTAGGATCACTGGTGATGTTAATATCAGTTAGTCAGCTTTCCCCAGTGTCAGTTAGTGTCAAATTGTCCACCACACACAGTCCCACTATAAGTTGTTAATCACTGCCATTGCTAATATAAAAAAAAAAAAAATCCAATATACATCTCATAGATTGTAGATGCTATAACTTTCATGAAAACCAATTAATATATGCTTATTGGGATTTTTTTTTTTTTACCAAAACATGTAACAGAATACATTTTAGCCTAAATTCATGAAGAAATGTTTTGCAATATGTTTTATAGCAGAAAGTAAAAAATCCTGTTTTTTTTCAAAATGTTTGGTCTTTCTTCGTTTAATAAAAAACCCAGTGGTGATCTAATGATCACAGATTTTGTGTGAAAAAAATTATATAAATTGCGTATGGGTACAGTGTTGCATGATTGCTCAATTACCAGTTAGACTGGCCATAAAAGGTTTTAATCTCAGCCAGTTCAGCAGGAGCCCAGGATGGGCTGGCTGAATGTACCAAGTTGATCGATCAACTTAAAGGAGAAGTCTAGCCAAAGCTTGTTTGGCTGGACTTCTCCTATAGATCACAGGAGTGCAATTTGTTTTGCACTCCTGTGAACCATTTTCAGCAGAGAGCGGACTGAAGTCCGCTCTCTGCTGACGTCACCAATGTCAGTCCAGGCACTGCATCATCCCGACCATGGAGTCTGGATCTGCCAGGTGCCTGGAATGACACCCAGGCACCCCCCGTTTCTCACTTTAATGTAAGATGTAGTTTCTGACAGCAGAACACCCCCCCTCCCCCGCTTTTCAACTTTAATCTTTAATGTGACATGTCACTGTTGACAGCGCCCCCCCTTCCCAACTTTAATGTGACATGTAATTTTGCTTAGGGCCCCAGGGAGGTCAGGATCAGCACTGGTTCTCAGTGTGGGGGCACCAGGGGACTGATGCTGCATCCACCTAGCTACCCTAAGTGTGATTGGGGAAACAAATAATTTTTGTTCTCTTTTAAGTACAAGTAACCTGCCATATTTTAATTGCGATTATTGCTAGAAGCTGTTAGCAATCATCACTGTCTTATCTCGGCAAGGTCGGCTTCCGTCAGGAGAATTTGTGCGAATTTCGGTTTGCAGGAAAGAAATTTGCACGGTCTATGGCCTGCCTTATAGAAGCACAAAAAGTGCTAAATAGCAGAAAATGGCCTGGTCATGAAGGGGGTACAATCTTCCAGAGCTGAGGTGGTATGAGCACAAAGCCGCATTCAGCTTTAATGCTGACTGTCCTTTTTTAAACTTAGTAAGTAAAATGTATGTCAAATTAAAAACCAACAATACAACCTGGTTTTAAAATGCTGAAATAGAAAATGGAATGCTCTGTAAAATAAAATAAAAAAACAATATTTTAGGGACCTCTAGTGGTAAGAAATGATAGTACATTACCATAAAGAATTCCAGTTCACTTCTAAAATGTATTTTAAATCCAATCCGCTAAAGATGGAGCAAGAGGACACCAAGTGCCAAGCCTGAGTATTTAAGGTGGGAGTGATGGACTGGGCATAATTGTGTATCTGTAGGAATCCATAAAATGCTGGGTATTGGACCATTAGAGCGAACAGGTAACTGTTTTCGTTTTATGTAAAACCCTGAATCAGTCAGCCAGAGTTCAGAGCTTCGACTCCTTCTTACCCTCCGATCTCATAAATTCATTGTTAGGTGGTCACACTGTCACATGCTTCACGTCTTTGCTATGAGACTTGCGCATGACAAGCTAAAGGCCCAATGGGCTTTTATTCCTTTCAAATTACTTTTGCATTCCCATACAAGTCTATAGGAATGCAAAACACGTTTAAAGCAGATCAGAAGCAGGACAGAAGAAGGTCATCAGCAGATCAAATGCACCTGGTAATGAGATATCTCTCAACCATCTCAAACGAATGTCAAACTATTTCAGTTGACACAAGCCCAATGCCCATTGACACAGGCTCTTACCCTGAAGTTATGCTGAAGTGGATGTAAACCTGATTCATGAGATTTGACCTTTCCAAAGCCCCAAGTCTTGTCTTTCTGCTGCTCCATTCTTCTGTTATCAGCATGATAACTACACAGGACACAGGAGATAAAGGTAGCCATAAATTTGTGTCGGGTGGGTGCTATAAATGGATTAGCAGAGAACTGGTCTATTCACAGCTCTGCAGATTCCTTCCTTCCTTTGCCTTTGTGGAGAGGGGGGTGTGCCTTTCCTCCAATCAGCTGTCACATAGTGTATGCCAAGAATCCACACCCAGTGCTGAATAGGAAGAAAAAATCTCTAACACAATGTTTACTTTCTAAAGACTGTAGCAAGCTGAAGACAACAGATATATATTATCTCCCTACAACTTTTGTTGGGAGATTTGTTTAGTCTCCGTGTATCATCTGAGGCTGTTCACTTCACTGTGAGGGTTTACATCAGGCAGCAACCGTGGTCCGGTTCAGACCAAAGTAGTCATCCTACCCAGACCGAAACCTCACCAAATAGTTGCCTGTCTGTCCTCTCCCCACCTCTGGCTTGCCTGCCTGCCGCTTCTATGTTTACAGCATGTCAATCTAAAAGATTGCTGCACTGCCCCCTCTTCACACTGCCTGTCTTATTTTCACAAGATGTGAAGCGTAGCCGTTTTGGACAAAGGGCGGGACTTTTTTAGTTAAGCGGGTGATTGGCTACTACACAGCAGGGCAGTCCCAGCAATCAATCATCCACCTTTAACGTGAAAAGTTCCGCTCATTGTCCAAAGCTACCATGCTTTCCGTCTTGTGTGAATATGGCCGCGTACACACAATCAAATCTATCTGCTGAAAAACGGTCTGACAGACCGTCTCAGCAGACAGATTCGATCGTGTGTACGGGCGAGCAGACTGATTTTTCCAGCAGACAGATTTTAAAGCCTGCTTTAAAATCTGTCTGCTGGGAACCTGTCGGACCGATATGTCTGCTGGTTAGTACGTTAACCAGCAGACATATCTGCCCGCACATGCGTCGAATGGATTCGACGCATGCGCGGAAGTGTTTTACTTCCTGGTGCGGTGACGTGGCGGCGTCAACGTCACCGCGCTGTCTGCCGGCAGGGATTTTGGTTTGACCGTGTGTACAGCGATCAAACCAAAACAGCCCAGCAGACAAATCTGATCAAATCCGTCTGTCCGACCGATTTGAGAAGATTTATTTGGTCGTGTGTACGCGGCCTAAAAGACCAGAAATTTCACTGGCTGGAAATTTCATCACTGGATAGTCCCAGCCAATGCATTTCGTCAGACAATCAGTCTTATAGCATTTTTAAAACCTTGTACAAGTGAGTGTAATTATGTCTTCTTAAAGAATCTTTTTTAATAAAACAGTATTATACTATGTGGGCTCCCCTTGTGTCCCCTTTTTATGAGATCTGAGGAGTGAATACACAGTGGTGTAAGGAGAGTGTTGGAGAAGTGGGGGAGCGGCTTGATTCCTGCAAAGACCCAGGAGGGTAATATCCACAAGCCTATGTAGACTTTGCAGCTGAAAGACACAAAATCAAAAAGATCTGGTGAGTGTTATAAGACACATAGGGCCAGATTCAGGTAGAGTTACGCTGGAGTATCAGTAATTCGCCAGCATAACTCTCACTTTGAGCCGGCTTATCTGTTTTCTGTATGCAGAAAACAAGATACGCCGGGATTGAGTTCAGATACGAGCGGCGTAATTGTATTTCGCCGTCGTATCGGAACTGCAATTTTAAAATGGGCGCTCGGGGCGTTCCCGCTGATTTACGCTGAGAATATTTAAATCAGCGAGAGATGGCAATTCACGATCGTACGCGGGCCCGACGCAGCGACTTTCCGACGTTTCTGTAAGCGATACGCGGCATAAAGAAAAACATGCTCCCTAGGTGGAGTATCCTATGTTAAGTATGGCCGTCGTCATCGCGTCGAATTTAAAAAGTTTAGCGTAGTTTGCGTAAAACGTCTGTGAATGGGGATTGACGTCATTGACATTCACTGACAGAATTTGGAGCATGTGCACTGACAGTTGACGCATGCGCAGTACGTTCGCCACGGGATCGCGCCTAGTTTAAATAATACACGCCCCCTACCCGCCCAATTTGAATTCCGCCGGCTCATTTTCGCTGCGTCGCCGCAACTTTAGGAGCAAGTGCTTTGTGAATAACAGTACTTGCTCCGAAAGTTTCGGCGGAGTAACGTAAATGACAAACGTTACTCCATAATAAAGATCCGCTCTCCTACCTGAATCTGGCCTATAGTGGTGTAAGCCCAGGTTCACACTGGGTACGATTTAGTTCGATTTGAGATGCGATTTCACATGTGAAATCGCATCTCAAATCGGCGGCATTTGCCGGCAATTGTCGGCAATGACGCCGTCCTAATCGGTGCGACGCCGCATCTGCGGCGCTGCACCGATTTCAAAAAGTAGTTCCTGTACTACTTTTTGCGATTTCAGGACGCGATTTACATTGACATCTGTGCAGAAACCTGCACAGATGTCTCTTAAATTGCGGCTGAAATCGGGACTGCCAGCGGGAGTAAAATCGTGCGAGTTCAGCTGAACTCGCACGGCTTCACTCCCGCAGCCCAGTGTGAACCAGGGCTCAGGCACAGAAATCTTAAAATCTGGACAGAGGCACTTTGTATATAGAGCACTATAACAAGGATTTTTGAAGCAATTTATTATATGTTTTGATGTATAAAAATTCATTCACTTATGGACATTTATTTTTTGGACTTCAATAGCAGTATTGTATGATGGTACACTTTATTTGCTGCATGTTATTTTGAATCAGTATACGGCACAATTCTTTGCTGAAATAGAAAGAAAAATGTATGATTGTGAGACAGCACTGTGAACAGAGTAGAAACAATTAATATAAAGACTAATTTATGGGTGCCAGGTGAACAGCAGCAGTCCGAATAGAAAAAAAATCATTTAAAGTGACAGCACTGTGGAATTAATATACATGCTTGTGTTGAGAAGACAAAACAAGGTCTGCCATCTTTCTATATACTTCCACCTTATATAATCACATATAGATCGATGGTGGTAGGTAGGGTTGCCACCTTTCCTTCTAGCCAAACCCGAACACTTTACTGGCGCATAGCATTTTATTTTTTTATTTTTTAGTATACACTATAGGATTGTTAAAGACCTTGTAGTGGGAGTGGACAATTCTAAAAAAAATAAAAAAATAACTTGAGCCAAGCAAATGAAGTACTGTAGATGGAGGAATCTCCCTATTGGATTCTGACAGCAGCACTAGACCCTGTCAGAAAATGCTAATCAGCAGCTGTAGCTCCCCCACATTCTACCTTCTAGTACAACCCCCTCCCAGCCCCCCCCCCCCCCAGCACAAATATTTTCCCACCCATCCAAAATCAACCTTAGGACAAATCCTTCCCCCCAAATTCCCCTACAAATACCCCCTCCCCAGCACAAATCCTCTCCATCCAGTCCTTCCTCTAAGCCCAAATTCCTCCTCCTGACTTTTAATATTAGGACACTTACCTGTCCAGGAGTCCAGCACCGTCAGCAACAGAAGACGAGCGGTCGCTCGTCACTCTGCTGCCCCCACCATCATTATGGGTAGGGGAATTAGGAAGTGAAACGTTGCAGATTCACTTCCTGATTCCCTACTGCGCATGCGCAATCAGTGCTAAACGTCTTTCACTGGTCCCCGCTGTTTTCTGGGAGCCCTGTGTTTCCCAGAACACAATGGGGGGGGGGGACCGGGAAGTGACGCACTACCCGCAGTCTACCCACAGTGTGTATTCCCGGAAGTGGGTGCAAATACCTGCTCCGCTTTAATTAACAATTCTTCCCATATATACATAAACCTAAAAACAAACAACACACTTTTCCATATATATTGTGTATAGTAAATTACATACTCAGATATAGAAATATGTTCAGTTAATAACATGCATACAAACTCAAATACATACAGATACTGAGATATATACATACACACTCAGATATATACATATGCTCAATTACATACAGTACATGCACATAAATATATATATATATAAATACTCAGATACATGCATATATACATGCTGTAAAGAAACACTAAGATATATATACTAAGAAACATGCATACATACCTATATACATGCACTCAAATATATACTGTACATGTGCTCAATTATATACATATACACATATTTATATACACACACACACGGAGATACATACATGCACTCAGATACACACAAACAGACATAAATACACTTGACAACATACTGTAGTGTGAGAGGAATACTTACATGAATAATATGGTAATGTACAGCCAGCTTCTCTCCTCCCCTCTCTGTCCTGCTGTCCCCTCACACTCCGTGCAGCTCCTTCCTCTTCCCGCCCACTCACTCACACACAGCTCTCTCTGTAAACAGTGAACAGTCCTGGCAGGGCTCCAGTAGCCGGGACTAGAAGCAGAGCATCGGCTTATGCGGCCAGGAGGTTCTGTATCCCTCCACAGAGAGAAATAAGTCCCTTGTAATTAGGGCTGTTTCCATCATACAGTTACATATATGTACAGATAGGTCACATTCTCATACAGGTTATGGATCCTGAATTCTGATTAAGTTTTTCTGGGGGTGTTATAAGGATTTTTGAGGGTTTCCAGGTGGCTGTTGTCCGGGTGATAGACAGTCAGAAACCCGGGCAGATGATGTAAAAACCGGACTGTCCGGGTGAATCATGGACAGGTGGCAACCCTAGTGGTAGGGGATCTTTCCATTTAAATAATATAGAGGCTTTTATGGCATTGAGAGGGTGCAATAGAATGGATCTATAGTAGCTTTTTGCCAGGATGTTGGAATTGTGTAACAGGAAAAAGGAAGGATCATCCAGGAATTTATAATCTGAACTTTTGCAAGGCTGATCATACTTTGTGTCTAAATAATGCTAGTTTTGGGCAAGACCAGAACATGTGGAGAATAGTTCCCTGACCACTGTGACATCTGCAACCGGAGGTGTTGGAACAGAGCATATGCAGGGCTGACAATGTTCTGTACCATCTGGTTAAAATCTTAAAGTTGGTCTCTTTGCGTTTGGTGCAGATCTATCACTTTAGGTGAGAGGTGTGTGATTTTCTGGCACTGTTTTGGTGTAAAGATCTGCCACAGAAGCACTTTGTACTTTTTACCCTGACTTAGGTGAGGATAAGAGGGTGTATAGCAGGGGTAAAAAAACACAATTTTAACAAGGGCCGCATCAGCATTATGATTGCCCTCGAAAGGGCCGGTTGTATCTGTAAGATTAGATGTCCAGCGCATCCCCTCCCCCTACATTAGATGTCAAGAGCCACCCCACCATCAGAAGTTGAGTCCCCCACTCTCCCTTACATCACAGTGCACCCCTCTTTCCTTATGCTGCTGCTGGGAAGAAGCTGGATGCATTGCTTGAAAGCAGAAAATAAGGGTCAGGAGTAGGACCAGAGGAGGGTTGGAGCTCTCCTGCAGCTGCAGGAGAGGCACGAGGGCCACATGAAATGGACTGGAGGGCCGGTTTCGGCCCGCGGGCCTTGTGTTTGCCACCTGTGGTGTACAGTATAATGCAACAAGAGAGTACTTGAATGGAGGGGACTTGAATCTACACAGAAAAGATTAAGGGTACATAGTAGCTTTTTTTTAATACGCCTGTGTGTATGAGGTCTTAATTTTTCAAAGATCAATACCAAAGGGGCCAACATCATCTGTTAGGTTACTCACTGAGGAACACAGATGAGCAATAATAAAGTGTGTTGCCTGAAACTGCGGTTTATAGAGCAGTATTTGGAATGGTTCATTACACATTCCCAGAATAAACCATGCATTTCCAAAATTGTAATATATGTGTGAATTGGTAGAGGAGAGGTCAGATGTGATGGTATGAGCGCATACTAGAGAATAAGGCCAATAGTAGGGTGGCGCTTCAAGACAGGTGGAATATATCCAGAAAACACTAGGGGCCCTAATCAGATGGTGAAGGTGGAATTTAGCCCTGTACACACGCTCGGTTTTCTCGGCGGTAAGATGTCCACCAAGAAAACCAGGGGGAAAGCCGAGAACCCGGCAGGAAAACTGCCATAGAACTTTGGCCTGGGAATCACGGCCATGTGTATGCTCCATCGGCGCTGCCTCGCAGTGTTTCCCATAGGTAAGTAGTAGATCTGGCGGAAGAAAAATGCCAGGAGCCCCGGAGGGTATACATACTGCTCCTCTCACCGTTCTGAAGATGCTGCTTGCCCTCGGGCTTTCACTTTGAGAAGGCCCTCGGGCTTTCACATTGAAAAGGCTGGGCAGGAGTTTTTCAGGTGCTATTTTTAGCGCTGTACCGCCTGAAAAACTCCTCAGTGTGAAAGAGGTCTAAAAGGCTCTATTAAAAAAAAATTGAACTGTGGATCAACGTTCAATATCAGTCACCCTTGAGCACAATAGCCTAATGGCCCAGAGCTTAATTCAGACTAACAGTAATTACTATAATAACAATTAGCCTACCTCCACCTATATTCCGGGGTTTTGCCCAGGGTAATGGTCAGTTTTCACTGAAATATTTTATTTTCTCAGGACCCACCAATGTTTATATGTCTGGTTTAATAAATGGGAAACTGGGTGATCTCAGAATCCCACCATTGCTGCCAAAGATACCAAACAAAAGAAGATCAGCCGTTTGCTTTAGCAGCACCAAGTACAAAAAGAGACTAACAACATTGGCAGAGAAACAGGACATTTGGCCCGACACCTTGCATTCCTGGGAGCAGTTGAATAAAAGAGGGGCTCCATCCCAGATCACCAGCATTTTCATTCAATTATATTTTCTGCTTAGAAAGCATGGCAGAGATGTAAAAGCTCATGTAACCCTGGACCTGGCATCACAAGTGAAAGCTAGTCATTTTTATAATATGAACCAAATAATGGAATGTTAGCACTGTTTAAGATTTGTGTAAATGCACAGTGGTAGATTCTAAAAGACGCAGACTCATTCATGGCATGTACAAATGTAGCGCTACCCCAGGAAGAGCCACTGGTTTGCTGGGTTCTTTTGTCTTCTCCCAGTGATTACCATAGAAAACAACTTTACAAGAAAATTTGTTAAGTGGTGAATTAACTATAATCCTGCCGGCGTTGGGACCCTTTACGTCTCTCAGTAGAGATTACTTGTTATTCATTGAGTAAAGTAACAACACAGTCCCCTCTTGGCAGGTGTAAGAGGACTGTGGCCGTCTGTCCCCGGCGCCCTCCAGCGCATGCGCGCGCACACGGGTGCCCTGTAATACCCCGGCGCACCAATGCGCATGCGCGCGCACACGCGAGCACGCCAATGCACGCACACGCGCCAATGCGCGCACGGGCGCGCGGCGAACGCCGTGCGTGCCCCTAGCGTCAATTGGCACTCGCTGCCTATTTAAGGAAGTGCTCTGATCCAGATCCTTGCTGACTGATCTTCAGCGTGTACCCAGTAACCTGAATCCTACTCTTATCCTGATGACTTCCTGTTGATGAACCCGGCTTGCTCTGACCCCGCTATTGACTCCGTTATACCTTGTCTATTGGTTCCTGACTCCGGCTTCCCACCTGACTCCGCTACTGCCTGCCACCTGGTACCTCGTCGCCCGCCTTCCTCCTTGACCCGGCTATCCGTATGACCTGTATTGACCTCTAGTGCCTGCGGTCCAGCAACCCTGAATACCTGCTTCTGACTTCTGTGACTTCCTGCTACGTCCTGCTGTTAGACCCTCTGGGACTGCATATCCCTGGATCATCAGTGCCCGGCTGTCGGAGTCCTTACCTACAGGCACTCGTGTTCCTCCAGCCCTTTGGTGTCCTCTGTACCATCTCCGGCGGTGCCAGGGCTGGAGATACAAGAGAGGCCGACCTCGTCACCTCAGTCTCCCATCAGGTACGTGACAGTATCAGTCAGCCAAGATGGAGTCTGAAAGGGAGGTCTCTCTTCTTCAAACCCTCTGGCAGACGGTTACCGCACTCGCTCATACGGTGCAGGGGTTACACAGGAACTTAGCACAGCTTGCACCCAGCCTGGCCTCCTCCTCTGAAGACTTGAGAATCAGGGATTCTGCTGTTCAAACCGAGACTTGTAACCTTGCTGGACATTTCTGTTCCCCTGAGCCAAGAGTGCCCCTACCTGAACGTTTCTCGGGAGATCGTAAAAGATTCAGGACTTTTCAAAATGCCTGTGAGCTTTACTTTTCATTGCTGCCTCGCACCTTCTCTACTGAGGAAGTTAAAGTAGGATTCCTTATCTCCTTGTTGTTGAATGAACCCCAGTCTTGGGCCCACCGGCTTCGTGAACAACATGATCCTGTCTTGACTTCCGTAAACTCCTTTTTTGCCGCCATGGCTCAATTATACGCTGACCCTTTTCGGCATCAGACGGCAGAAGCTACTTTGAGCCACCTGCAACAGGGCTCCAGGCCCGTTGAGGACTATGTATCTGACTTTCGCTTATGGAGCGCTGATACCAAATGGGACAATTCTGCTTTACGGTTTCATTTTCGTCTCGGCTTATCGGAAGCTATCAAGGATGAGCTCGCCAGGGTGGAAGCACCTTCCTCTTTGAATGACCTGATTCTCCTTGCCATACAGATTGATCGTCGCCTGCGGGAAAGACAGTCTGAAAGAACCTTGAGCTCCCATTTGTTGCCTGTTCATTCCGAGCTTCCCTTACCTGTCTCCGCAGCGGCACCGAAAGACACCCAGGAGGATCGGCATGCCAGTTTTCCAAGGCCTCCCCTGTCCCAACAGGAACGGTCTCGTCGTTATCATAATAGACTCTGCCTCTACTGTGGCGACAAAGGCCATGTCCTTCGGTCTTGTCCTCGAAGACACCGTAGGAGACCCTCTCCTCCATCCCAGAGAGTGGTTTTGTCAAACCTGGGCCAGAACCACACCTCACTACCAATCTCTCTCCAGTTCTCAGGGAAGATCCTGACTGTGCCAGCCATTGTGGATTCTGGGGCTTGTAGCTGTTTTATAGACTCTGCCTTCGCAACCATGCATGAACTTCCCTTATGCGCCAAGAAAAACAGCTTCTTAGTTCACCTTGCGGATGGTTCAGGTATTAAGTCAGGACCTGTCACTCTGGAGACTGCTCTTATCCCCTGTTCCACAGCTTCCGGGCACCAGGAACTCCTACGTCTGGATGTCATCACATCTCATCTGTTTCAAGTTATCCTTGGGCAACCCTGGCTGAAGGCGCACAACCCCCTCATCAACTGGTCCTCTGGGGAGGTGTCTTTTTCTTCTGATTACTGCAAGAAACACTGTTTTCCTCACACGTCCAGCCCAGGTAAACCATTCCTCTGCATCAGCACGGACCCCGAGACTGCTAAACTTGTGCCTTCCGTCTATCATGAGTACTTAGACGTCTTCAATAAAAAGAACGCTGACACTCTACCCCCTCATAGACCGTACGACTGCCCTATCGATCTGTTACCTGGCGCAGAGATTCCCTTTGGCAGAATCTATCCCCTTTCAGAACTTGAACAGGAGGAATTACAGAAATATATCAATGAGAACCTTGATAAAGGGTTTATCCGGCCTTCTTCTTCCCCTGCAGGAGCTGGGATATTCTTTGTAGAAAAGAAAGATCACACACTCCGGCCGTGTATCGATTATCGGGACTTAAATAAAGTGACCATTAAAAATCGATATCCGCTACTCCTCATTCCTGAATTGTTTCAGAGACTACGCGAAGCACGTGTCTTTTCCAAGCTGGATCTCAGAGGGGCTTATAACCTGATTAGGAAAAGAGAAGGGTATGAGTGGAAGACGTCCTTTAGGTCTCGTTTTGGACATTTTGAATATCTGGTGATGCCCTTCGGGCTGTGCAACGCGCCGGCTACCTTCCAGCACTTTGTGAATGATGTGTTTCGGGACTTTCTTGACGTATTTACCATTGTTTACTTGGATGACATTTTAGTGTTCTCCACTTCCCTGGAGTGTCATCGAATCCATGTTAAGAAGGTACTAGACAGACTCCGGGTACACCATCTTTATGCCAAAGCAGAGAAATGCGAATTCGAGAAGTCCACCATCCAGTTCCTGGGCCTTGTTATCTCCGCGGATGGGATTGCTATGGACCCACAAAAGGTCTCTGCAGTTCTTGAATGGCCAGCCCCCACCGATAAAACGGTTTGTGGGATTCTCCAACTTTTACAGGAAATTCATCAAGAACTTTTCAGGTATCATATCTCCCATTACGCAATTAACCAGATCACGCACAACCTTTGTATGGACTCCTGAAGCTCAAACTGCTTTTGAAAAATTGAAGGACCTTTTCACTTCTGCACCCATCCTGAGTCATCCAGATCCTGCCTTGCCTTATGTTCTTGAGGTCGATGCCTCCGAAGTTGCTGTGGGAGCCATTTTGTCTCAACGACAAGGGGCAAAGTCCCTACTTCACCCGGTTGCATTCTTCTCTAGGAAACTAAGTACCTCAGAAAAGAACTACGATGTTGGTGATCGGGAACTACTCGCTATTAAGGCAGCCCTGGAAGAATGGCGCTACCTTCTCGAGGGGGCGGCCCACCCCATTCTTGTGTTCACCGATCACAAGAACCTTGAGTATTTAAGAACAGCTAAGAGACTAAGACCCCGCCAGGCTAGATGGGCTCTCTTTTTTGCAAGATTCTGCTTCCACATTACATATCGGCCAGGGTCTAAGAACGGAAAGCCAGATGCCCTTTCCCGTATGTTCCAGGACACTGAGGTTCCCCCTGAACCTGATACTATTCTACCCGCTAAAAATGTTCTCTTGTTACAAGGTGACCTCATCTCCCAAATCAAGTCGGCAGTCCAGAACCATCCCCCACCGCTGGAACTCTGCCTTCAACTTAAGGAGGGACTCTATTACCATGGTGAGCAAATCTTTGTTCCTGAGCATCTGCGAACGGCAGTTCTTTACATGTGCCATGACCATCCCTTGGCAGGACATTTTGGAGCCTATAAAACCTCAAATCTGATTCTGCGCTCCTTCTGGTGGCCCCACTTGTTGCAAAACTGCAGGGACTATGTTAAGTCTTGCACAACGTGCCTTCGGAATAAATCTGATAGAGCTAAGAATTGGGGCCTATTGGAACCCCTTCCTGTTCCTGATAAGTTGTGGTCTATGATTTCGATGGACTTCATTGTCGAGTTACCCCCTTCCGAAGGCTTCACCACCATCTTTGTAATTGTGGATCGGTTGTCCAAGATGGCCCACTTTGTGCCCCTAAAAGGAACTCCTTCTGCAGCAGAAACTGCCTCTTCTTTTATCAAGGAAGTTGTACGCCTACACGGTATTCCCGCTAACATCACCTCTGACCGTGGGGTGCAATTTACATCCCGATTCTGGAAATCCCTATGTGAAGCTCTGGGCGTTAAACATTGCTTGTCATCAGCCTATCACCCTCAGACGAATGGGCAAACAGAGAGGACAAACCAGACCTTAGAACAGTATCTGCGCTGCTTTTCGTCATTTGCACAAGACGACTGGGCCTCTCTCTTGCCGTTAGCGGAGTTTGCATATAACAACTCTTTACACTCTGCAACCAAACAAACCCCCTTTTTTGCTAATTATGGGTTCCACCCTTCCTTCTTGTCCGATGTTCCCCAGGACTCCTCAGTTCCAGCGGTACAGGATCGTCTGGACTTCTGGAGGTCCAACAACCGACTCTTGCAGGAAACCATCACCAAAGCCCAAGAAAGCAACAAGAGGTTCTTCGATAGGAGGAGAAGGGGCAACCTTGATCTGCAACCAGGGGACAAAGTGTGGCTTTCCACCGCAAACCTGAAGCTGGCTTGCCCCTCTAAGAAATTAGGACCAAGGTACATTGGCCCATTTCCTGTTAAGAAGAAGGTTAATGCTGTGGCCTTTGAACTTTGCCTTCCTGGAAGTTTGAGGATCCACCCAGTTTTTCACGTCTCTCTCTTGAAACCATCCACTTCTAACCCTTTCCCTGATCGGGAACCCGAAGCACCGGCCCCTGTGCTTGTTGAAGGGAATGAAGAATTCATGGTAGAAACTGTTCTGGATTGCAGGAAGAGAAGGGGTCAAACACAGTTTTTAATCAAATGGAAGGGATTTGGCCCCGAAGACAACTCATGGGAGCCTTCCTCCAATGTACACGCTCCACAGTTGATTCAGGCCTATCTTCGCCTTCATCCTGAGAAAAGGTCCCTGGTGGGCATCCGGAGGCTGCCCGTAAGGGGGGGGCAATGTAAGAGGACTGTGGCCATCTGTCCCCGGCGCCCTCCGGCACATGCGCGCGCACACGGGTGCCCTGTAATACCCCGGCGCACCAATGCGCATGCGCGCGCACACGCGGGCACGCCAATGCACGCACGCGCGCCAATGCGCGCACGGGCGCGCGGCGAACGCCGTGCGCGCCCCTAGCGTCAATTGCCACTCGCTGCCTATTTAAGGAAGTGCTCTGATCCAGATCCTTGCTGACTGATCTTCAGCGTGTACCCAGTAACCTGAATCCTACTCTTATCCTGATGACTTCCTGTTGATGAACCCGGCTTGCTCTGACCCCGCTATTGACTCCGTTATACCTTGTCTATTGGTTCCTGACTCCGGCTTCCCACCTGACTCCGCTACTGCCTGCCACCTGGTACCTCGTCGCCCGCCTTCCTCCTTGACCCGGCTATCCGTATGACCTGTATTGACCTCTAGTGCCTGCGGTCCAGCAACCCTGAATACCTGCTTCTGACTTCTGTGACTTCCTGCTACGTCCTGCTGTTAGACCCTCTGGGACTGCATATCCCTGGATCATCAGTGCCCGGCTGTCGGAGTCCTTACCTACAGGCACTCGTGTTCCTCCAGCCCTTTGGTGTCCTCTGTACCATCTCCGGCGGTGCCAGGGCTGGAGATACAAGAGAGGCCGACCTCGTCACCTCAGTCTCCCATCAGGTACGTGACAGCAGGCATCCTCTTATGCCCTATACACCCGAGCAGAATTTCCATCTGAAAAAAGTTGGATGTTTTTTCGACGGAATTCCGCTCAAGCTTGGCTTTCTCTGAACTTTCGACCATTAAGAATGCGGAAACGTACAACACTACGAGGCAAGAAATAGATGTTTAATGCTTCTGAGCATGCATGTCGAATTGTTTCCAAGCATGCATGTTTTTTTTCCCTTGGGAATTCCATACAGACGAACGAATTTTCCGACTTTTTTTTCTGTCTGAAAAATTGAGAACCCTCTCTCAAACCTTTGCTGATGGAAATTCCGACAGCAAAAGTCTGATGGATACACACGGTTGGAATTTTCAATAAAAAAGCTCACATCCGGCTTTTGCTGGCGGAAATTTCGCTCGTGTGTATGGTGTGTATGGGGCATTAGAAGTAAATAACGGCAAATAGCAGCCAATCAGGCACTCAACAATGGCCCATATGCCTCTCCTCGTCCTGATGATTTTCTGAGGTCCTACTAGGTGTAGTCTGTCTATTGATGGCTTATGATACATTTAGGATGGATGAAGGCTGACGATAGGCCACAGCTCTGTCAACAATTTTTTGGGGGGCTCTTCCCTGTATTTTGTTGCCCCTGAGGCTTTCTCTATGAACAGTCTTTCTGCAACATGGTTCTGAGCTTGTGGTCCTCACACAGTGGCAGCCTCATAGTTTAGGCTCACCACCACTTATTTCCCCTACAGCTCTGTCTATCAGGTTAGTGAGCTTACAGTTTCAGCTGCTCAGCAGCAAATTGGAATCCTTCTCAGTCCATTACTAGGGGTGCACCTCTACCCTTGTCTGTACTGAAAGCTAATCGATGTCCTCCTGGTTCCTTTCACCTCCCTGTGCTCTGTCACTGGCAGGGGGTAAATAATCTGTTGTGGGGGCAATGTACTGCTGCGTGGCTCTAACCTCTCATCTGTTACTGTCTTCAATGTCTTTAATTTAGATCACCTTGTAAAATCCACCCTCTTTAGTTCATGAATGCATTAGGATAAGAGTACATCCAGTTTACATGTAATTGTTTAGAAGTAAAAAACAAACTGTAGTATGTACTGCTGCACAAGTGTAGCGCTACCCCATTCAGGAGCCGCTGAGTATAAGTGGGATCGGCGTGTTGTGTTACCTTGCAGGTGTCTAGGGTTGATACTTGTGAGTTGAGGAGAAGAGAGCGAATGTCCAGTCTTTAGTTGGGTTTTCTCCAATGCTTTATTCCAAGGCCCAACAAGCCTTCATCAACATGGTACAGGACAGGAAAAAGTTGATGAGCAGAGAGAGAGAGAGCTTGAGTATCAGGCCTTGGATATCGAAAGGTGAGAGAGCAATCTTATTCTCAGCAGTGATGAACTCAGTTCGTCGCCACTCCAATTGGAATGGGTAAAGTGCCCCAGGACAGGTCTCTTCCACAGGCCTGGCTCGGGCCTCTGCCACAGGCCTAGTACTTGAGTGAGCATGAAATTGAAATGAGCAAGTCCTCCCAATAGATTTAGTTAGAGTCCCTGTATCCCCGATGGTTCGTTCAAGCCCTATTGGATCACCTGCCTCAGGGTTCTCCTCAAGCCGATCCCCCACCATACAGCTTACAGCTTGGGATCCTTTTAGGAAAGGTTTGGGACCCAGCAGCTTCTGGGATCCCTCTCCATGTTAGAGTAAAGCTCTGCATGGTGCGCAACTTCGGCCAGGTAGGCCACATCTGCGGGGTCCATGAATGTGCGCATCCTCAAGGTGGATGTCGCACCTGGAACTCGGACCCCACAGAAAACAAGAACGGCCCTCAGGCCAAGGTGGCTACCCCAGATATAGCCTCCCTCAGCATGCCCTGGCGGGGGAACCAACCCCTCTGATTGGCTGCTGAGGAAAATGAGTCCACCAGAACCCCTCTAGCGCCAACTGCCACCCAGGGGTGGACACACACCCCTGGAGCGCAGACCGGCCCACAGGATAGTTCTGGAAATGGCAGCAGCCCAAATTTCACAAATTGCGAATGGGAGCCATGTAACTCTCCCATTCCCCACTAACTTTAGCGTAACGCCCCTACAAAAAGTAAGGGGGCGCTACACAAGGACTCCTAAACTGGGCTAGACTAGGAGGTGAATGGTGGACACAGGTCCAGTGCTGTACCTCCCATTTGTCACTTGTTTCCCAAACCCATACCTAACAAAATTCTAAGGTAAGAAAGAAGGACACCCTATGGTACACAGTAGGTAGGAAAACTTCCTTAGTAACGTGGTGTTCAGGGGGACGAGATCTCACCCTGGCATCATGGACTTGATGCGTACAACCATTACGATATGGCACAGGGCTAGGACCCATTGTAGCTCCCCCCAGACATTCTCACCTCACATCCCCCTCACCTAATCTACCGCACATGAATTCTGTTACTGGATCCACAGATCTGGGCGAGAAAGGGTATAGTGAAACTGAAGCACATTGTCAGGGGAGGTAAACTGCGATCTTTCTCCGATCTCCGGGATGCCTACTTACTACCGGGATGGATGTTGTTGCGATACTATCAACTCTGTCTTGCTTATAGGAAACAGTTCCCACCACTTCTCACACTGGAATAAGACTCTGTGGAGGGGTTACTTAATGCCAAGATCATAGACAAATCTCTGTCTTCCCTGTATCTCCGTTTGTCCATAACTCCCACAAAGAAACTTAAAAAAAACTCTGGACAAATGGAAGATGGATATTCCTGATCTGCCAGAGGATGAATGGGAGACATGTGTATCCTCCTTCATTACCAATATGATCTTGGCTAGAGACTGATTTATGCAGGTCAAATTCCTCCACAGGGCCTACTTCACCCCAAAACGGTTGACAATTATGAATCCTAACACCCCGGAGGCCTGTCCCAGATGTGACCTAAGGGCTGCCTCCTTTATCCACATGGTCTGGTCCTGCCCCCGCCTCGAAGACTAGTGGTCGGAAGTAGTTGATGCCCTCGACCAGATTACCTACCTGGATCAATGACCCACTGTTATGATCTCCTGAAAGCTATTCGCTATCTGTCTAAGGCGTATCCAACTGCTTAAATGAGATCCCTCCCTCCCCTCCCTCCATTCTTCACTCCTCCTGCTCCCCCAGATTTCCTAAAGTAACCTTGTTGGTTTTTATTACTTCCGAACCGGTATCTTATTGTATTGGTGCATACTAGCCTTCCAACACCTCTCTCCTGTCCATATCAGCAGAACATCTAACTTTTGATAATCTGTATAATACTTTCTCTGCGACTAACTGTGTGTATTCATCGCTTGTACTGTAAAAAATTGAATAAACAACAAAAACCTAGTGGTTGGATTTGTGGTTTGGTCCAGAAAAAAATCCCCACCCACCCCCTCACTTGACATGCTTTGTCAGATATTCCTACCTTGATATTTTCTCTTTCAGTTTTCTAATAAGTACAATATTGGATCACGTGCCTTGAGACTGGCCTCACTTCTGCAGGATATATACTTAAATTGGAATGATACAGAGAAGATTAGCATGGCCCCTGCGCAAAGGTGACATGCAAATTTGTGAAGCGTTCCATATTTTTGGTTATGTTTGATGCATACTATACAGTTAATGTCATGAAGTTTGGGACCATGATGTGAAACAACTCTTTAGAGACTACGTTGGTCACCCAACAACATACCTTGTAAAACCATGCATTGGTATATACTTTCTGTAACACTAAATGTTGCTTTATACTTATCAATATAACGTGCCAATGCTGATTTTCCTTTTGTTTTTCATCCTGACAAAATCCAATAAAAAGTATTTGAACTAAAATTAATACAACGTTATTAATATCAGGTTAAAATCATACAATACTCAGGCTGAGTATTGAATCAACAACCTCTGTTACCCTCATCAAGCACATCATTTGTCAAGTCCATCCTTAACCACTTCAATACAGGGCACTTATACACCTTCCTGCCCAGACCAATTTTCAGCTTTATATAGGCATGGATAGGCACTGATAGGTGGCACAGATGGGCACTGATAGGTGGCACAGATGGGCACTGATGGATGGCACTGATGTACTGTAATGTATGTAACTGATGAATGCCAATTAGTGCAAAACAATAATGCAATTGTGGGCACTGATTGCCATTCATTGCGGGCATTGAATGGCCACCCTGGTGGTCCAAGTTGCGTCTCTGGTGGCCCTGGGCTGGCATCCGAGGGGGGCTGCACTAATAATTGATCAGCACAAACCCCCCCTGAGGAGCAGTCTATCGGCTCTTCTCTACTCGTGTCTGTTAGATGTGAGTGAGGAAAAACTGATCACTGGCTCTTCTTGTTTACATCGTGATCACCCGTGATGAGATATGGCTGGTCACATGGTAAACAGTCTCTGTGAGAGACTCTTTACCTAAATCGGTGTTGCGGTGTGTCAGGCTGACACACTGCGTCAACGATCGCAGCAATGCGTGCCCCCAGGGGCCGGCAGCGGCTCAATATCCTGAAGATGCCGCATGACGTCCGGTCAGGGTATTAAAACCACTTTGCCGCTATCATTTTGCTATACGGTGGCAAGTGGTTAAAGTGGTTGTAAAGGCTCGTTTTAATTGTTTCTTAAATAACAAACCTATCATACTTACCCCTACTGTGCAGCTAGTTTTGCACAGAGTGACCCCGAACATCCTCTTCTAGGGTCCCTCTGCGGCTCTTGCGGCTCCTCCCCGCATCAGCTAACCCCCTAGGAGAAACACTCTCCCGGGGGGGGTTACCTTGTGGGCGCGCTCCGGAGTCCAGAATTTGCATCCTTAGACAATAATGCAGGAGTCAGCCCCGCCCCCTGTGTCATTGGATTTGATTGACAGCAGTGGGAGCCAATGGCTGCGCTGCTATCAATCTATCCAATCTAGCCGGGACCCCGTAGACAGATTATGCCAACCGCAGCAAGGGGACAATGGCATGGAACAAGATCGGGGAAAAACACATACCAGAGTGGAATGACCTCAACAGGAAGTAAAGAGCCAGCAAATGTGAGTCCCAGAAGTCCCAATACCTAAACCATCCCACTCTTCCTGATTCCCTAACCCTAATCCCACTCCCTATAGTCCCAAATCCCTAACCTTAACCCTGCTCCCACTAGTTTTAAATCCCCAACCCTAACCCTAATCCGACTCCCTATAGTCCCAAATCCCTAACCCCGCTCCTAGTAATCCCAAATCCCTAACCCTAATCTCGCTTCCACTAGTCCCAAATCCCTAACCCTAATCCCGCTCCCACTAGTCCCAAATCCCCAACCCTAATCCTACTTTCACAAGTCCCAAATCCCTAACCCTAATCCCGCTCCCACTAGTCCCAAATCCCTAACCCTAACCCCACTCCCACTAGTCCCAAATCCTAATCCCACTTTCACTAGTCCCAAACTCTAATCCCACTAGTCCCAAATTCCTAACCCTGCTTCCACTATTCCAAATCCCTAACCCTGCTCTCACTAGTCCCAAATCCCCAACCTTAATCCCACTCCCACTAGTCCCAAATAGCCAACCCTAATCCCACTCCCACTATTTCCAAATCCCTAACCCTAATCTCACTTCCACTAGTCCCAAATCCCCAACCCTAATCCCACTCCCACTCCCACTAATCCCACTCCCACTATTTCCAAATACCTAACCCTAATCTCCCTTCCACTAGTCCCAAATCCCGAACCCTAATCCCACTTATTTATCGATATATTGTCATCTGCCTTGTATAGACAGGATACGAACTGCTTGGAGGCAATACCTTCATGTGAACGTGGTAGTTTATAAAGCGAAATTAATTAATTTGCCAATTTATCAAGTATGAAGAAATAAAAGACAACATATTTCAAAAAATATATATATTTAATTCATAACAGATATTGTTTGCACAATGAACAATTCAATTAAAATGTATTACATTACTTAATTTTGTTAATCAATCATATATAAAAACGTATATATATATATATATATATATATATATATATATATATATATATATTAATTACAAAATTCAGATGTTAACCAGTTCCCGTCCGGTCTATAGCAGAATGACGGCCATGCGGTGGTTCAGTTATCCTGACTGGACATGATATGACATCCAGCAGAATAACAGCCACCGCGTGCCTGTGGGGGCATGCATAGCAGCGATCGGTGGTGCGGTGTGTCAATCTGACACACCGCTACACTGATCTTGATAAAGAGCCTCCGACCGAGGCTCTTTACCATGTGATCAGCCATGTCCAATCACAGCTGATCATGATTTAAACAGGAAGAGACGTTGATTGGCTTTTCCTTACTTGCGTTTGACAGACGCGAGTAGAAGAGAGCCAATCGGCTGCTCTTCTGACAAGGGGGGTCTGTGCTGATTGTTTATCAGCACAGCCCCCCTTGGATGCCCACCCAGGACCACAAGGATGCCGCCAGGACCACTAGGTATGGCCATCACACTGGACCACCAGGTATGCCCCCCTAAACCACCAGGGAAATTCCAATCTGTTCCCAGGCAGCTGCCAATCACGTATCAATGCGATTCAGTTCGCATGCGTTGCGCTATACAAGTCATTCATTCATTCATTCTTCAATGTGATGCAAAACCGAATGCGGCCAGAGGTGGGGGCCGCCAGAGAGCTCCAAAAATGGTTGAAAAGGCCCGAGAACACTTTGGCTCATTTCCTGCGCCCCCGTACCTCAGGCCAAATGAGGTACTGCAGACTAATGTTCGGCTTTTCTCTGCTCCTGCGCCCCCGTACCTCAGGCCAAACGAGGTACTGCAGGCCTATTTTTGACTCTGCTTGGCTTCTGCGCCCCCGTATCTCAGGCCAAATAAGGTACTGCAGGCCTATTTAGCTTGAATTCTGCTCATCTTGCGAGTCAACACTCGCAAACCGAGTCAGAATTTTTTCTTTAAAAAGTTGCTCGCAAGTCAAAACGCTCTCAAACCAAGTTTCTTTTAAACCGAGGTTCCACTGTATTTGTTTAGCAAAAAACAAAAACTGCAGAGGTGATTAAATACCACAAAAAAAAGGTCTATTTGTGGGAACAAAATTATAAAATTTCTGTTTGGGTACAGCGTAGCATGACCGTACAATTGTCATTTAAACAGCGACAGCGCAGAAAGCTAAAAATTGGTTTGGGCAGGAAGGGCGTGTAAGTGCCTGGTATTGAAGTGGCTAAGTAAAGATTGACAAATAGCACAAATTAACAAAGAATAAAAAAACTTGCAGAAATGTGCATACCTTATTTCCAAAATTAAAAGGTCCTTATATGAAGGAGGCGTGGAATAGGGCTCCTTTCGAGGGGGAGGAGGGTGATGTTGCTGGGGTCTACATATTGGCATTTCATATGCCCCTCCCTGCACCTGGGACTAGCGGGATTAGGGCTAGGGTTGGGGATTTGTGACTAGTGAAATCAAGATTAAGGTTAGGGATTTGGGACTATAGGGAGTGGGATTAGGGTTAGGGAGTGGGATTAGGGTTAGGCATTTCAGACTAGTGGGAGCTGGATTAGGGTTAGGGTTGGGGATTTGGGACTAGTGAGAGCGGGATTAGAGTAAGGGATTTGGGACTAGTAGGAGCGGGCTTAGGGTTAGGGAATTGGGACCAGTGAGATTAGGGATATTAACACTTATGGTGCAATGCTCATCCGAGTGTAATTTCTGAACTTGTCTGGGTGCACTGATATAGAAACACAAAATTGTCCTCTTGAGGTGTGCGCTTGGAGGATGGGATGAACCCAATAGCAACATTGCTGCCACTGATGGTGGATATTCTCCTAAAAGAGTAGCCCAAACAGCAACATGAGATTAAGAAACAAATGTTTCTCTCTTTTCTCTCCTCTCCACAAGATACAAGTAAGTTCACACAAAGTGATATAGGGAGGTAGGGTTGTTATCTGATGTCCATGCTTCATTAACACTTGAAAAACGCCTTTAAAACACCAGTGTGGTGCGCTAATTTTAGCGCTAGCCCCCAAATACACGAAACACGGCAAAATAGCATAATAGCGCCAAAGCATTTTAAGGCATTTTTTAAGCGCTTTAGTGTGAAAGTGTCCAGCTTGTATTACTGCTGTGGCTACTAATCCCAGCACCACCTCTTCAGGCACCGTCAATCCACCTGGCTGCAGCTTTCCCTTTCACTAGCCCTCCAGGCTAACTGATCTCCACAGTCCTCCAGACTGACACTAACCAGCCCACCTGACTGACTCTTCGGAGATCTCCCAGACAGGCTGACATGCTCCTGCTGTCCTATCTCCTTGCTCATGTGCCTCCAAGAAGGACTTCCTCCATGTGATTTGCCAGGATTCTTCCAGCGCTGTGCCCCGGCCCAAGGTCACCCCCCCCTAGACTAGGAGGCACCCTCAAGGGTCATGGGCAGCCTCCTCAGCACTCCATCCCCATCTTCCACCAACCCCCCCCCCCCTGCTGGAATGAATCATGCCTATTTATGAGGTGGCCTGCCCCCTGCCAGCCCTGTACTAGGGAATGGCTGATGCCTTCATAAATATTTCAAGCAACTCCTAACCTCCATCCACTATTTCTAGAACATTCTACAATGTCCCAGAGAACAGGGGGAGGCACCAGAGAAGCTGTAATAATGAGTCACCCAGCCCTGAGTTCTCCACCAGTTCCACTACCATTGTAATTGTCTGCTATTGGCTATTGAATTTTATCACTGCCTGCTGTCAATCACAAGAAGAGAGCACACAGATAAGAGTACTAGTGTTTCAATTTCCCCATCAGGCTCTGTCCACTGTCAGCCCCACTGGTTACTAGGAGGTTGTTTGGCTGTGAAGCTTTACCATCAACAGGATCCTTAACAACAGGGAAGGGGAGAAACAGCCATGGCAAATATGCCGCTCTTTTACACAGTGTATAGAGACAGGTGCTCTGTCTGTCTGTGTACATAAAATAAAGCATATCATACACAGATCAAACTTCTGTCGGTTCAGCAGGGACTGGCCAAACTTCAGTTTGTGTATGGGCAGGATGCTTGTAGAGACGTAAATTTTACTGGGTGGTTTCTGTACAACCGCCCTGTTGGAATTTGCCACTTGATCAGTACCACTGGCTATACTTGGGGAAAAGTCTCTGCCACAGACCCTCCCTATGATTGAAACAGTGGAGATAATTCTCCTTACCAGACTTGACACCTGGATCTCCTTCAGGTGATTGTAGCAAGGCGACCGACATCCAGCTTCTCAGCACACGGTTACCTTGAACCCACAGTGGATGGTCAAAACCCTCTTGGATCGCAAGCCTCTCTTGGTACTCCTTAGCCAGACTTTCCACTGAACAGCTTCCTCTAGCAGGACTAACACTTGGGACCTCTTTAGATTAGGGACCCAGTCGATCTCTGGGCCTCAGCCACAGCTCAGATGCTCCGGACCAATATGGTCCCGGAACACTGCGTGGCATGCACACCCTGGCCCGGAAGGCCCTTTCGCCAGGGTGCCGTGGTATGGCTACCCTGAAGGTGGGCACCACACAGGAAGAAGACCCAGACAAATGGCGTCTGCCTCATAAATACCCTACCCCAGCATGCAGAGCGAGGGAAACTCCTCCTGATAGGCCGCTGGGAAAGAACACCCAATCCTTGACTCCACTGCTGCCACCTGTTGGCCTGGGGTGTGATCAGCACCCCAGAAACGACAGAATGAACCCACAGCACTGCCAAAGCTGAGACAGAGGCTTCAAATTTGAACAGATTAACATGGTCAGAGTTACCTAACTCTCTGACCCCATCTAAATTTACACTAGCACTGGTTCTGGAAAGTAACCAGGCGCTACACAATCCCCCCACTTGAATAGACACTGTTCCCAATCCTAAACACCTTACCTGAATCTACTTGACAGTAACGTGAAGAAAAAGGGGTAGAGAAGAATATAAAAATATAATATTTTTTTACAATATTCACAATGGCACATTTTGACATTAAAATGCCTGTTTATCTAGTCTGCCCCATTCTCCGACAGTCTTGATAGATGATCAAGAAAACCTGCAAAACAAAAATAGAAAAATATACACACAACATTTACATTTCCTACAGTCACTGAGGGTGAATGAAGCTGCACCTTTGCCTACTAAGGCGAAGCCTCCTTCCTCCCAAAGAGACATCTATAAAAAAAAACGAAGTGCTGGAACCTTTCTCCAACTATAAAGGCCTGAGAAGAGAAATGTCAGAAGTTTCAGAACACTGCCTTCTAGCGGCAGCGTCCTGATATAGCAGTGCAGTCCATGCTCAAAAGTAGAACAAATTGGGGAAAAAAAAACTTTCTCTTCTTCTTTTTTTCTATTTGTTGATGAAGCCCACAGGAACCTAATCTAAACTAGCTAAACATATTATTCCCTCCCTCATCTCTTCGATCAGCGCCATAAGAACTAGGGGCACATAAGGGAATTCCCACTCGTAGTCCAGGGCCACCTTCTTCATCACAATGCGTTGAAGGCAGGCTAACTTTGGCAGCATACGGGGGTGTCTGAGTCCCGGCATAACAAGTGCATCCGGAGCTCTCTTTACAATAGCCAGTGCAGCTGGGATTGGAGCAGTCTCCCTGGTGTCATAAATTTTCGGTACTGTGGCTCCCCAGGTTAACTGCGGGATATCCGCGTGTGGCGCGGTATCCCGGGAACGTCCCTTAGACTTTCAGGGTTTTGAAGCATGGGAGCTTCTGCCCCATTGTAGCTCAGGCTGCTCCGGCTCAATCTCAGAACTGTTATACTCTTTCACAGGCAAACAAGCACGTTCCACAACAGATGCACTGACCTTGTCATTGGTTCTAATCTTGACAGGGGCAACGCTCTCCCTGGAGTCATTTTCATGTCTGCACACAGGTAGGCCTCGACCACAGCTGTTTTTCTGGAAGTGAGCCAAGCAGGAACCACCGCCATACACACATTCTCGGTGGCAGCATCCACATAACTAAGCATTTATGCTAGTCAAGCTTTTGAAACTTGCACCCAAACCACAAGACTATGATCTGTATATTATAATGATAATTAAATGCTCTTTCCACAAATGGCATCTCTGCATTTTATTAACCGTTTTGCTGATATCTTCTTTTGACATTATTTCTGCTATTTTGAGAGATATCTGGCACTGCTGCTAGACAATGCTAAACACATGATCATTTCTGCCAGACAATCTTGGGATTGCCATATCTTTCTATGATAGTGCTACAAAGTTATTTCATCTAAGGTTAGCTTTTCAATCTCTCTCAAGTATTTTAAATGGTGATAAATGACACACCAAGAAAATTCATGCATGGAAGGGCATGCTGTTGCATAGAAAACACGCTAACTCTTTGTGGTTCACACTTTATTATTACCTGTTTTGGGAATGTGGAAGGATTTGTTTGTTACACACTTTTGTTTGCACAATTATTAATTTTGATGTTAGCATTTTTGCACAATCATTTATCTGCTAAGTTTTGCAGGTTTGCTTAATTCGCACATTAATTGATTATTTGCACAGTATTAGCCGGATTCACAAAGCACTTACGCCAACGTATCTCCAGATACGCCGACGTAAGTACAAATGTGCACTGTCGTATCTGTGTGCCGATCCACAAAGCTAGATACGTCGAAAAATAGGCTTCATCCGACTAACGTAACTTGCCTACGCCGGCGTATAGTGGGCGCATAGTTACACTGGACTAATTTGGCACTCCCATTGATTTCCGATGCAAATATGCAAATGAGGGAGATATGCCGATTCACAAACGTACTAGCACCCGGCGCATGTTTTAAGCGTTTTGCGTAAGGGTTACATCCGACGTAAAGTTATTCCCCATATTGGAGGCGCAACTCATGCAAAGGTATGGACCAGGGATGGAATGCTGTCCAATTTTATGTGGTTTACTTTGTACGTGAATAGGGCTGGGCGTAGATTACGTTCACATCATAGGCAGTAATTCAACGTATCTTAGCCAGTTGTTTCGACGTTATAGTGAGCATGCGCACTGGGATGCCTCCAAGGTACGACACATGCGCCGTACATTTTAAGTACTTGTTTGAAGCTCAGCCCATCATTTGCATGGGTTCACGCTTCATTTAAATGTATCACGCCCACTTCCACCTACTTAGACTTACGTCGACGAATATACGCTACGCCGGCGCAACGTTGGGAGCATTTGCTTTGTGAATTCCATGGTTCCCTCTCTGCGCTGCGCCGGCGTATCGTAAGGAAGATACGCTACGCCGGCATATATATGCGCCGAGGTATGTGAATCCGGGCCTATTTGTTCATACATTTTATTTATTGCAATTTTGCACAGAATGAAGTGTGAATAATATTGCTTTTTTACATTATGGGAATTTTTTAGAGTTTAATATATATTGCATTTAAGTAAGCGCCACTTCACCACCCTGATAAATTACACTATTTCCACAGGAAAAGTGACAATAAGTACTGAAAATAGCCATGCTTAACATTTTATTGGACATTTCAAATTAGGCAACCATTTCCATATTATCAGCAGTCTCAATGCAAAAGGTGTTCGGGTAGATGGAGGTTCTGAGCACATGTAGCCTGTAGTAAGAAACATTAAAGTAGGCTGAACAGCACAACTAATTTAAATATAGAGTATCCAGTGCCAATGAGTCATTGAATTATATCAGTTGGAAGCCCAGATTTATTTTTAGAAGTTTCCCCTGTTTAGTCAAACATTACTCATAGCTTCAGTTAATAAATAACTTCAGGTTAAAAAGTGTCTCTTCCTATTTGTTTATTTATCAGTTATTGTCTCTTCTACCAAAGGTGGTTTCTCAACTTCTATCTTCACTGTATTCACCACTTCTTTCAGATCTACACCTTTTTTGGGAGCTTCAATGCTGAGGATCCCATCATGAGACAGTGTAGCTTTCACTAGTAGAGGATCCACATCCAGGGGTAGAATGTATGTTCTATTAAATGTCCTGGTGATAAAACCATGTCTGTCTATCTTCTGTGGGTGTTGGGCAGTCACCTCTAGTAGGTTGTCAATAGTACGGACATTGATCTCATCGGGAAGAAAATGGCAAACATCGAGGAAGACTTGGAATTTGTTCTGGTTCCAGCTAACCTCAGAGAAGCCTCCGTCAATTGTTTTATTTCTTCTGGGTCGAACATAATAGCCATGATATAATGTTGGGCAGAGTAGGTCCTCTGAAGCTATACCTATAAATGAAATAAAATGTAATATTAATGACATCTCAAACCCGGTGTAATTTTGCCGTGATTGTCCCATGACAAAATCGCATGGCAATGTAACAAAGTCCCATGGCATTTTATTTCTCTTAACAGAACTTTGGGAGAGAGGGTTAGGGCCAAAACACCCTTAGGTAGTTGCAAGATTTATTGGCAGACTCCGAGACTTCAACAGGAGGCAGGCCCAGATTTACTCCCTTTGCCGCCCTAAGGCCGGGTCCTTCGATGCCGCCCCCCTGACAAAAAAAGACTGAAAGTCCCCCAGCCCGTGCCCATCATTGCCACCTCACTGTGCACATCATTCCCGCCTCACCATCATTGCAGCCTTACCGTGCTCTCATTGCAGCCTCACCATCACTGCCGCCTTACTGTACCCTCATTGCAGCCTCCCTCGCCATCATTGCTGCCTTACTATGCCCTCATTGAATGGGCTTCCTTATGCATAGTGTTGCTCACGAATATTCGCATTGCGAATATTCGCTACGAATATTGCATATTCGAGTATTCGCGAATATCTCGAATATCGCGGCGAATATTCGCTATTTCGAATATTCGTATTTTTCAAATTTCGCAATAAATTTCGCAAAAAAATTTGCAATCAATTTCGCATTCGCGAATTTCGCAATAGCGAAATTTCGCAATTTTTTTTTATATAAAATATAGCGAATATTCGTAAATATCAAATATTCGTAATATTTTATTCAAAAAAAAAATAGCGAAATTTCGCAATCATTTTCGCTTTCGCATATGTGAAATTTCATATTTTTTTTTTTTTATATAAAATATACCGAATATTCGTAAATATCGAATATTCGTGATATTTTATTAAAAAAAAAAAAACGCGAAATTTCGCATTAGCGAAAATTCGCAATTTTTTTTTTTTTTTTATAAAATATCACGAATATTCGATATTAACGAATATTCTTCGAAATATTCGCGAAATATCGCGAAATCGAATATGGCGTATTCCGCTCATCACTACTTATGCATGACATGCGTGTTAAAATACATGTGTGTCAAAAATAACAAGTGGGAATGCTAGTCTCGCACCAACACAAGATCTGCACTGGACCTTGATAAAAGAGGAATATCATTTTGTTGTTCAGGAGCTTTGATACATGTTTTTTTATTTTATTTATTATGGTCAAGATTAAATTCTGATAAATATATAATATCTTTAACAAATATTTTGCATTCTCTTTTTGAGCCAGCAGGAGAAGTTTTGACTCCTTTTCACATTTTTTAGTCTCACTGTTTACAGATACTTCCTTCAAATGACTCATCCCCAGACAGCTCAGTCTGATTTCTATGTATACAGTATTTACTTCATAGAAGATAAGTTCAGTGAATAGTAAATCTTTAAAACCAGCATAGGAAGAAGTGCCAAATAGCCAATTGCACTTACAAATCTTTTAAAAAATAAAAAACTGAAAATGCATATTCAAAATTTAAACTACATCTAAACCCAATGACATTTTAATACTTTGCACTTACCAGTCCATATATGTGGTGGCTATATTGATAAAGCTGACCATACACTATGGGAATTTCAGTCAGTTCCCTTCTGCTCATCATCTTTCCATTGAAAAACTGAAGGAGCCAGGGGGAAAATTGACAGCAAAGCAGTGGCTGCATCCAATCAGATGCAGCCACAGGGCTAGCTATCCAATTGCAATAACTGAATGAAAAGGAATCCGCTAGATTTTTTTTTAATTCAGCCTGCAGGCTAAACCAAAAATATCTAACAGTGTATAGCCAGGTTTAGAACATATTCAGTAAATACAGAACACATCTGTTGACCTTGCAAGAAATCACAATGTCATTGTGACGCTGGCAATAGGCGGTGAAATGGTTAACTTGGAGCGGTGATCAAGGGGTTAAACCTTTATTAGGGGGCTACCCTGGACCTAACACTAACTGCCTGTCACACTAACTGTCACACTGACACTAAATGCAGTGATCAGTAAATATATGATCACTATTATTAGTGACACTGTGATAGGGGGCTGGGGGGGGGGGGGGGGGGGGGGGGGGTGATCTGAAAGACTTATGTGTCTATGTGTGTGGTGCCAGTGTAGTGTTAGTGCGACTTACTTCTAATGTCTTCTCTCCTCTCGGCGGATTGAAAATACCGCCGAGAGGAGAGCTGACATCACTTCCTCTGCCTGTGTTTACATTATACAGGCAGAGCAAGTGCAGAGCAGGGAGGGAGCGGATTGGCTGGGAGCGATCCGGAGGGGGTGGACAAAAACTAACAGCCGCCCCCTCATCCCGGATCGCTCCCACAGCAAACCGGACCGCCGCATGTACCGGGGGGGGGGGTCCCGATCGGACCCCCGACCCACGTCTAGGCAGGGACGTACAGGCAAGTCCATCTGCCTGTACGTGCCATTCTGCCGACATATATGTACATGCGGCGGGCGGGAAGTGGTTACCATTGCTTAGCGACATAAAGGTTCATATTGTAAATAAAAATTAAAACCAGACTCACTGACATGTCACTCCATCTTAAAGAAAGTGTCAAATTGGGATTCATTAGTGAACTCCTATGGTCCCAGTATTGGTAATAAAGGTACAATAGTAGTAGTACACTTTATGGAGTGACACGTCAGTGAGTCTGGTTTTTATTTTTATTTACAATATGAACCTTTATGTCACTAAGCCATGTTAATTATATGCCATCATTATGCATACAATGTATTATATGTACCGCAACTATTGTGCTAGCATGCTACGTGTGTGGTTCTTGGTGGCAATGAGCCCATGCGGTACCATGTTATGTCATCACTATGCTATCAACCTATGTGTAATAAATTGTATTATTTATGTTTTACATATTGGCTATAAACTGTGTTATTGTGCTACATATATGGTTCTTGTTTACTACTTACTATCCACCAGACACACTTTGACGTGCTCTCTCCCTCTCTCCTTGGCTGCATGATTCATACAAAGTCCCACATGTCTTTCCCTTTCCCAATTCAATAGGGATGGAGGCTATTGTTTATCTAAGAACTTAGCCTCATTTAAAGTCCCATTTAGTTTAGCCTTGGCTCTAGCAATTATCGAGTGATCTGCATAGTGTTCTGACTTGGCAGCCCTGTCCATATAGACAGGGCTGCCATCAGGAATTATAGGGCCCCTTACACAGCTTCAGGCATGGGCCCCCTGGAGCAGAAAACCGGGGGGGGGGGGGGGTTAATATATAAATTAAGGAAATAAAAAAAATATGTATAAAAAAGAGGGGGGTTCTCATCCGGGGCCCTTTAATAAAAAATATAATAAAAATATATAAAAAAATATATATATATATTTTTTTTTTAATAAAAAATGCATAAAAAAGGGGGGTTGCCATCTGGGGCCCGGGGACCTCCGGACCTCTAAAAAAAATTGGCCCTTTGATAAAAAAATAAAACAAAAATATATTAAAAAAATATATATATTTTTTTTATAAAAAATAAATAAAAAGGGGGGGGGGGGTCCTGGGGACCTCCAGAAATCTAAAAAAACTAAATAAAAAATAAATTGGCCTTTTAATAAAAAATAAAATAAAAATATATATTTTTTTTTTATAAAAAAATAAATAAAAAATGGGGGGTTGCCATATTTTCTTTGAAAGGGGTTGCCATCCGGGCCCCTGGGGACCTCAGGGCCCCTTACAGGTGTACTGCTTGTACCCCCCTGATGGCGGCTCTGCATATAGACATGAATGAGCAAGTTTGGGGGTGGAGGAACTTGACTGGCCTACACAGAGTCCTGACCTCAACCCGATAGAACACCTTTAGGATGAATTAGAGTGGAGACTGCGAGCCAGGCCTTCTTGTCCACATCAGTGCCTGACCTCACAAATGCGCTTCTGGAAGAATGGTCAAACATTCCCATAGACACACTCCTAAACCTTGTGGACAACCTTCCCAAAAGACTTTTAGCTGTTATAGCTGCAAAGAGTGGCCAACTCAATATTGAACCCTACAGGCTAAGACTGGGATGCCATTAAAGTTCATGTGTGTGTAAAGGCAGGTGTCCCAATACTTTTGGTAATATAGTGTAACGTCCAGGCAGCTATGCATTGGAAGCAGAAGGTAAAAATGACAGCTTACATATTTGTTTTAAGACAGGTTTTTCTTTAAAACTGAAACCTTATGGGCCAGATTCAGGTAGAGTTACGCTGGAGTATCAGTGATTCGCCAGCATAACTCACACTTTGAGCCGGCTTATCTGTTTTCTGTATGCAGAAAACAAGATACGCCGGGATTGAGTTCATATAATTGTATTTCGCCGTCGTATCGGAACTGCAATTTTAAAATGGGCGCTCGGGGCGTTCCCGCTGATTTACGCCAAGAATATGTAAATCAGCGAGAGACGGCAATTCACGATCGTACGCGGGCCCGACGCAGTGACTTTCCGACGTTTCCGTAAGCGATACGCGGCGTAAAGAAAAACATGCCCCCTAGGTGGAGTATCCTATGTTAAGTATGGCCGTCGTGATCGCGTAGAGTTGAAAAAGTTTAACGTCGTTTGCGTAAAACGTCCATGAATGGGGATTGACGTCATTGACGTTCACTGACAGAATTTGGAGCATGCGCACTGACAGTCGACGCATGCGCAGTACGTTCGCCGCGGGATCGTGCCTAGTTTAAATAATACACGCCCCCTACCCACCCAATTAAAAATTCCGCCGGCTCATTTTCGCTACGCCGCTGCAACTTTAGGAGCAAGTGCTTAGTGCAGGGGTCTCCAAACATTAAAAACAAAGGGCCGGTTTATTGTCCTTCAGACTCCTGGAGGGCCGGAATTTGGCCAGAGGGAGTGAAAATTTTCCTGGCATCAGTGGGAGTAAACATCTGGTATCAGGGGGAGGAATAGTGCCCCATTGCTGGTATCATAGGGAGGAATAGTGCCCCATTAGTGGTGTCAGTGGGAGAAATGGTGCTCCATTGTCAGTGTCAGATGGCAGAATAGTGTCTCGTATCAGTGGGAGAGAGAATGCTCCAAGGGCCGGATAAAGGCAAGCAAAGGGCCGCATCCGGCCCTCGGGCCGCAGTTTGGAGACCACTGGCTTAGTGAATACAGTAATTGCTCCTAAAGTTTCGCCGGAGTAACGTAAATGACGAACGTTACTCCAGAATAAAGATCCGCTCTCCTACCTGAATCTGGCCCTATGTATACAGAATCACGCTGTTGATTGTCAATGATGTTTGCTATGGAGTAAATGCAACTTGTAAACCAGCATGTTTTAGAAGATAGGGGTTACAACAGTTTATATACAATACACAAGTCTGCTCTAATTTCATTTGGACTAGATAGATGTTATATTTAAAGAATGCAAAGTCATCATGATAAAATGTCATTGCCCTGGCCCTATCTATGCCAGCGGACAATCAGAAACAGAGCAGCTGTTTATCTATTTATACCCTCTCTCCAGCCGCATTTACCAGGTGCAAGCTGCAATAAAAAGTTCAATGTTATTAGGGTGCACATAGTCCGCCACTATAATACATAGTGGCATTTAAATGATGCTCAGTTGTTATTATGAAGCCTAATGTGTACCATGAAAACATTCTCCATATATATTTACACCACCTCCATCCAGTCTGAACCGCTGTTGCAAGGCAATATGGTTCCATGCAATAAATTGGGTCCAGCTGTCTGCATGTTGCAACATAAATACAGATTTATTAGATGAGGAATGTTTTTTTTGTAGTCTAGGCTTGAAAAACACCAAGAACTGAAGGAAACATATTCTTTTGGTCAGCCATCAGCTTCAATCTGTGAAATATAGAGGTTTGATGAGCATTTGTTCCCAGCTTCTCATACATCCTCCTGATAACTGACTGTACTAAATTCTTAAAGATCACCCAATTGTTCTTAGAATTTTATTAATCTTGTCCACAGGGAATAGGAGGCTGGTGGGCCACACAGGAAGGTAACATTTTAAATATAAACTGAATAAACTGGTCATTAAACAGAACTTTTTTAAATATTTTTATTAGGGCTGTTACTGATTAAAAAATTTGTGTTCGATTAATCGATTTATTTTTTAATCGATTAATCGGCTAATTTTGATTAATTATAACGCACATACAGATCCAACTACTTTTAGCTGATCTCCTTGCTGGCCGAATTCCCAGTGCAGCTCCAACCACTGGAAAAATGGATAGCAGGATACAAAGAACACACAAAGGCAGCGCCCGATGGGAATAGCATTAAAACTTTTATAGTCTTCAAGTAGGTAACAAAATAAATATTGCACTGGAGATAAAATCGATGTAGCTACATAAATTGTGCGAGTAATACCAAACTCTAGCAAAAGCAGTCATAAAAACATGTAGCTAAGTATGATACTGGTATAAAAATGTGTACAACGATGCCACTGTTGGATCCAGATGAGGAGAGGTTAACATTAGTTTGTCGGCATGTAGATGTCCTGTGAAGGGAACTATCACAACTCCCAGTGGATGGTTGTAGAATCCTAGGTTGATAGAGGGAAGTGTAACAGCCCTTGCGTGTGGCAGATAGTAAGGTCCGGCCAGCATGCAGATATGAAGGCACAGCAAAGGAGCCCTTCAGATGAACACGGCAAGCCCCGTCAGTGTCCGTGACGTCACCTGATCTCCGACGGAACTCCCTGAAGGCTGAGTACCGAACAAAAGAATTTTGATCGATCAAAAAAATTAAAGATTAATCGATTAATTAATAGTTATTTTTCACAGCCCTAATTTTTATTATTTATATGTTTCTATCACCTACGTCTTCTTTACTGCTCAGTTCTGAGTTGCCCTTTAGAGTGGTTTTTGAAGTACTTAAATGTGCCAGTACATAGGACTACTTTTTTAACATTTCCCAGCAGCCACTATGTGCCACTGTCACATCCCAATAAGCAAAATTGTATACTGCTCAATAGGAGAAGAAGGATTTTAAGTTACTGTCATGTAACAGCACCTTGCGATGTCTACTTGTTTCCTCTATGCTGGTTTGTATTATAAGTTATAAGAACAGGTTAATTTTAAGGGGCAACACAGCACCCGACTTTAATTAAAGTAGTATTTACTGTTATACCCTTTATATCCAGTTTACGTGTACATCCCCACAGCCCAACATCTGTGCCCATCGCTTGGCCTTGGTGTGCCTAGTTGTCATCCCCAATTGGAGGGGGTTGTCTTGCGGTCATTGTTTCCCTGGATATGTGAGCGTTAAGATCATTTGTTTAACCACATCCCTACCTGCCCATTGTCATATGATGCCCACAGATGGGATCTCTCATCCTGGGTGGACGTCACATGACGTCCTGGGCTTCCCGGCTGTCCAGGGGAAATGCACACCCACTGCATCGCGCGGGACCCGGTGCGCGTGGCCAGCGGTCGCGATGCCCTCCGGGCACCCGTGATTGCCACAATCACGGCAGGACCATGGATCTGTGTGTGTGAACACACAGATCCACATCCTGTCAGAGGTGAGGAGACCGATGTTGTGTTCCCAGTACAGAGGAACACACATCGGTCTCCTCCCCTTGTGATTCCCCTCCCCCTACAGTTAGAATTACACACTAGGGAACATATTTAACCCCTTCAGCGCCCCCTAGTGTTAACCCCTTCCCTGTCAGTCACATTTATACAGTAATCAGTGCAGTTTTATAGCACTAATCGCTGTATGAATGTGAATGGTCCCAAAAATGTGTCAGAAGATTTCGATATGTTCTCCGCAATGTCACAATCACAATAAAAATCGCAGATCGCGGCCATTACTAGTAAAAAAATAAAAATGCAATAAAACTATCCCCTATTTTGTAGACGCTATCACTTTTGCGCAAAACAATCAATATACGCTTATTGCGTTTATTTTTTTAACAAAAATATGTAGAATAATACATATCGGTTTAAAATGAGGAAAAAAATAAAATTATAGATTTTTTTGGGGAAAGTAAAAAATATTGCATTTTTGTTTTAAATTGTCGCTCCATTTCGGTTTATAGCGCAAAAAATAAAAAACGCAGATGTGATTAAATACCACAAAAAGAAAGCTCTATTTGTGGGAAAAAAGCACGTCAATTTTGTTTGGGCGCAACGTCGCACGACCGTGCAATTGTCAGTTAAAGCAACGCAGTGCCGAACCACAAAAAGTGCTCTGGTAAGGAAGGGGGTAAATTCTTCCGGGGCTGAAGTGGTTAAGAACCATATAATTGGTGAGTTCATGTACATACACACACCTGTACCACCATGTCAATATTTTGTACCGTATTTTAATTTGAGTATGTTTCTCCAACTAGAATTATCAAAGCTCCTGAAGAAGCAACATCCAGGTCGCAAAACATGTAGAGCGAGCAATTCTTTTTAATCTATGAGGACTGTGGGAAATACCAAGAGGCACTCTACATCTCAATTTGGGAATTTCCTCAATGTTGCCAGACAGGAAGTATTACGGTAACTAAGTGCTACCTCTAGGATTAAACCACTGTGCCCCATATTGCTTTACCACATATATTATGTGATGTATATGTATGTATTTTATGTGAATTATTAAAAAGTGTTATATGTAATGGTAATGTCACGGACACCGACGGGGCTTGCCGTGTCCATCTTAAGGGTTCCTTTGCTGTGCCTTTATATCTGCATGCCGGCGGGACCTTACTATCTGCCACACACAAGGGCTGTTACACTTACCTCTATCACTTCCCTCTATCAACCTGAGATTCTACAACCCTCCACTGGGAGTTTTGATAGTTCCCTTCATGGGACATCTACATGCCGACGAACTGATGTTAACCTCTCCTCATCTGGATTCAACAGTGGTATCGTTGTACACATTTTTATACCAGTATCATACTTAGCTACATGGATTTATGACTGCTTTTGGTATCGTTTGGTATTACTCGCACCATTTGTACAGTTTATGTAGCTACATCGATTTTATCGCCAGTGCAATATTTATTTTGTCACCTACTTGAAGACTATAAAAGTTTTAATGCTATTCCCATCGAGCGCTGCCTTTGTGTGTTCTTTGTATCCTGCTATCCATTTTTCCAGTTGTTGGAGCTGCACTGGGAATCAGCCTGCAAGGAGATTAGCTAAAAGTAGTTGGATCTGTATGTGCGTTATAATTAATCGAAATTAGTCGATTAATCGATAAAAATAAAAAAAAATATTAATCGAACACAAAAATTTTGATCAGTAACAGCCCTAATTTTTATACATGCCTACAAAGTCCATTATTCCTTCCACATTTTGAGATACTGTAATACTGCAGGTTATAAATAACCATCTTATTACAACAATAGTGTGTCGCATTCTGAGAAAACTAATCAGATCAGCTGCTCACAGTAAGCAATCCAATGGAAACTGGCTAACTGTAAAGCCTTGTACACACGATCAGTCCATCCAAAGAGAACGGTCTAAAGGACCGTTGTCATCGGTTAACCGATAAAGCTGACTGATGGTCTGATGTGCCTACACACCATCAGTTAAAAAAACGATTGTATCAGAACGTGGTGCTGTAAAACACAACGACGTGCTGAAAAAAGTTCAATGCTTCCAAGCATGCGTCGACTTAATTCTGAGCATGCATGGATTTTTTAACCGATGGTCGTGCCTACTAACGATTGTTTTTGACCTATCGGTTAGGAGTCCATAGGTTAATTTTAAAGCAAGTTGGCTTGCAAGGGCCCACACACGATCGGTTTTGACCGATAAAAACGGTCCATCAGACTGTTGTCCACTGGCTATCCTATCATGTGTACGAGGCCTAATACTCTTTGCTATGAACATGAGTAATGAGTAATAAAAAAAATCTGAACTGTATTTTGGTTTGAAACATAATACTCAAGAGGGGAAAAAAATCCCTGACAGCTAGTGAATAAGACAAAATGTGTATAACATATCAAACTCCAGCATTTGTCTGACAGCAGTAAACAAAATGTTAGTGCTCACTTTATAGTGCTTTTTATTGCACATCTTTATTGTGCTGTGTTTTTTGATTACGACCACTAGTCTAGATTTTCTCAATGGGTCTGTTAAGTGAATAAAATAGCTTCACAGTCTTAAACAATGTTATTAATTCTCCTTTTATAATTCAACCATTGCATGTGGATTAAAATAAATTGTAACTTTTTCCTGCTTACCTTCACCAAAGTTTTGATCAAATATTCTTGTTGGATTAGCAAACTCATACTCAACACTCATAGGATAGGCATGGGGCACAGTTTTATCCTCCATTGGATGAAAAGATACGGAGCTCAGGAGTTGATTGTCTTTATAGAATGCTCCTTGCAAAAGCAATGGGATGCAGTGGCTTCGGGTTTTATTAGTGGAAAGTTAAAGGGAGGGGAGTGCTGTGACAAAATATGGCCTAAAATAGTCCTAAATACAAAGGATTAGGACTTACCTTGAATAGAAAAAGAGATATACTATAATGTATTTTCACTGTGTACAAATAGCATTAGTGCCCTGACACAGTGAGCGGTGTTCTCCAGACTACATTCCAGAAGCTCACTGCAGAATACTGGAAAGACTAGATGATTGAGCTGCTATTGTTTCCATCCCTTTGTTATACTATAATGCTTTATCACTTAGAATTTTAGGCCATGCTACTTTATGGTTTATAATAGCAGAATTGTGATGATGATAATTTGCCTTGTGCTATTCAAGTGTACCTAAACCCAAACACTTAAACCAAATATATTGTTGCATATTTGTTTAATGTCAAAAAGATGAATCCTTTTATATATTATTTAGCTTTTAATACGGTGATCCTATTAGCAAAGTGGATTCCTAGACACTATTTTTCTAGGGTGTCACGCTTACCCCTAGCGCAGGTCGTCAGACACTATAGTGTTCTGTGTTCTTCACCTTTAGTAGCCCCCTTTCCGATAAGACAAGCAGGCCTACCGGTACTCAGATGCCCCCAGGACTTATACACAATGCTATATTGTGTGGCTACCATGCCGGGCCAGGCATGAACTAAGCAAAGCAAACAGGTACTTGCGGTTGGCAGGCAGGCAGAGTGGTTTAACCACTTCCCGCCCGGCCAATAGCCGATTTACGGCCGGGAAGTGGTTATGAAATCGTGACTAGACGTTCTCAAACGTCTAGCACGATTTCATGCCGCGCGCGCCCGTGCGGGCGCGCAGCGCGGCGATCGGTGATGCGGGGTGTCAGTCTGACACCCTGCACCTCCGATCTCGGTAACGAGTCTCCGGCGGAGCCTCGTTACCACGTGATCAGCCGTGTCCAATCACGGCTGATCACGATGTAAACAGGAAGAGCCGCCGACGGCTCTTCCTCACTCGCGTCTGACAGACGCGTGTAGAGGAGAGCCGATCAGCGGCTCTCCTGACAGGGGGGGTTCGCGCTGATTGTTTATCAGCGCAGCCCCCCCTCGGATCGCCACACGGACCACCAGGGAGTGCCCACACTAGACCACCAGGAAACATAAAAAAAGGACAAAAAAATGACAAAAAAAAAAAAAATCAGCAGGAAAAAAAAGGGGGCCAGTAAAAAAAAATTATGCCAATCAGTGCCCACACATGGGCACTGATTGGCAACATTGATCCATCAGTGCCACCCCTCAGTGATCATCAGTGCCACCCCAGTGTCTGTCAGTGCCACCCCAGTGTCTGTCAGTGCCAATCCATGCCCAGTGCCCACCTATCAGTGCCCACCTGTGCCACCTATCAGTGCCCACCTGTGCCACCTATGAGTGCCCACCTGTGCCGCCTATGAGTGCCCACCTGTGCCGCCTATGAGTGCCCACCTGTGCCGCCTATGAGTGCCCACCTGTGCCGCCTATGAGTGCCCAGTGCTGCCCATGAGTGCCCATCAGTGCCGCCCATGAGTGCCCATCAGTGCCGCCCATGAGTGCCCATCAGTGCCGCCCATGAGTGCCCATTAGTGCCCCATACCAGCGCCGCCTATCAGTGCCCATCAGTGCTACCTAATCGGTGCCCATCAGAACTACCTCATCGGTGCCCATCAGTGCCACCTCATCGGTGCCCATCAGTGCCACCATATCAGTGCCCGTAATTGAAAGAGAAAACATACTCATTTACAAAAAAATTAACAGAAAAAAATAAAAACTTTAATTTTTTTTCAAAATCTTTGCTCTATTTTTAGTTGTTGCGCAAAAAAAAAAAAAAAATCGCAGAGGTGATCAAATACCACCAAAAGAAAGCTCTATTTGTGGGGAAAAAAGGACGCCAATTTTGTTTGGGTGCAGTGTAGCATGACCGCGCAATTGTCATTCAAATTGTGACAGTGCTGAAAGCTGAAAATTGGCTTGGGCGGGAAGGTGCGTAAGTGCCTGGTATGGAAGTGGTTAATGACAGTCCAGGTACAGGGTAGGCGAGGTTCAGAATAGTAAGGCCGCGTACACACGATCGGTTAAGCCGTTAAGAACGATCTGATGGACCGTTTTCATCGGTCCAAACCGATCGTGTGTGAGCGCCATTGGTTATTTATCCATCGGTTAAAAAAAGCAAACTTGTTTTAAATTTAACCAATGGATACCTAACCCATAGCAAAAAAACATAGTTTGTAGGCACAACCATCTGTTAAAAATCCACGCATGCTCAGAATCAAGTCGACGCATGCTTGGAAGCATTGAACTTCATTTTTTTCTGCATGTTGTTGTGTTTTACATCACCGCGTTCTGACACGATCGGTTAACCGATGAAAACAATCCATCAGACCGTTCTCATCACCAGATGGATCGTCCGTGTGTACAGGGCTTGAGGGACAAATCTGTAGTCAAAAGGCAGGTAGAGTTCAGAGAGTATTCGATATATCCAAGGTCGTCAACGAGGGAATTCAATTTAGCAGGGCAGACAAACAGGGAGCTTGGAACACGTGTTAAGAAAAAAAAAAAAAAACAAGCATGAGACTGTAGGCTTGGCAGGTTTAAATCAAGTTTTGTCTCCACCCAGAGATTGGCCACATCAATCACCTTGCAGATGAACAGACAAGGAGAATACCACAGCCAAAACCAGGATGCTGGAACTAGCAGCTATGATGGAGCAGGAGAGCACACGCTCCTGATATAGGGTGACAGTGCCTAATTTGTTTAGCATTGTCATCATCCTGTCAGCTCTCATGTTGAATTACAAGCAGTCATGCTAATCCATGGTACCACATGCTGCCATATTAGGCATGGGCTCTGTTTACCCTGGGCATCCTCTTTTGACTACTCACCTTGACTACTACTCAGTTCAAATAAAAGAAACGGGGGGGGGAGGAGCACTTTGCTATGTATAGTATTAAAATAGTAACATTTGTTAACATTTTTTGCATGATTAAAAACACTTTCAAAATATAAGTGGGAGTAATGCTCATCATGAGTATGTAGTCCTGGCAGTTCTACTGCGTCCCACAGGCTCCTTGCTTGATCCGGGTAGCTGGGAAAGCGGACCGAAGGCAATGAGATGAAGGAATTTCAGAAAAATAGTAGATTATAAATAGTTGGCCTTACATACACATACATTGACAGCTGATGCAAAACAAAGCACATATTGAGTTGAAAAAGGGCAAAAATTTAACTTAGGCTCGATTTCCACTAGTGCGACTTATCATGCGACTTGGGACTGCAAAGTTGCATGATATCTGTACGACCCCAAGTCGCATCGACTTCAAAGCAGTCCCTGCACTACTCCGATCCCACCCCGGTGCAACTTGAGGTCCACATCGGTTTCCAGTCGCATCAAAACGCAGCTAAAAATCGTGGAAACCCAGCCCAAGGTGAACAATCTAAATTACAATATAAAAAAATCAATTACATTTTTTTAAAACATATATATATATATATAAATATATATATATTAGGGCTGTTACTGATCAAAATTTTTGTGTTTGATTAATCGTTTGTTTTTTTAATCGATTAATCGACTAATTTCGATTTAATTATAACGCACATACAGATCCAACTACTTTTAGCTGATCTCCTTGCAGGCCGATTCCCAGTGCAGCTCCCAACAACTGGAAAAATGGATAGCAGGATACAAAGAACACACAAAGGCACAGCGCTTAATGGGAATAGCATTAAAACTTTTATAGTCTTCAAGTAGGTAACAAAATAAATATTGCACTGGAGATAAAATCGATGTAGCTACATAAACTGCAAAAATGGTAACAAACGGTAGCAAAAGCAGTCATAAAAACATGTAGCTAAGTATGATACTGGTATAGAAATGTGTACAACGATGCCACTGCTGAAGAATACAGATGAGGAGAGGTTAACATCAGTCCGTCGGCATGTAGATGTCCCATGAAGGGAACTATCACAACTCCCAGTGGATGGCTGTAGAATCCCAGGGTAATAGAGGGAAGCGATAGAGGGAAGTGTAACAGCCCTTGCGTGTGGCAGATAGTAAGGTTCCGCCGGCATGCAGATATGAAGGCACAGCAAATGAGCCCTTCAGATGGACAAGGCAAGCCCCGCCGGTGTCTGTGACGTTACCGGATCTCCGACGGAACTCGCTGAAGACCCAGAAGCCGGTGGAGAGGTGAGTACAAATCAAAAGAATTTTAATCGATCAAAAAGATTTTGATCGATCAAAAAAATTAAAGATTAATCAATTAATTAAAAGTTACTTTTTTTAGGCTTACATGTAGGTTAAACAAATATCTCCTAAACCTACATGGTTTAGGAGATATTTGCAAAAGATAAACACCAATATCTACAGCGCATGTGCCGTAGACAACGGCGCGCAGTCGCACTGAGCGTGCCGTTACTAGCGACGATAATGCCGTTAGTGGCGGCACCAGCACGTGTGAGCGGGAGTGACGTTATTGTGGCTCCGGCCAGTCATAGCGCTGAAGCCATGATATGCAGAAGTGAATCGTGCAGAGATGGTGGCGACGGTGGAGGTGAACAAGCACCGCTGCGGGGGATTCGATCTCAGGTAAGTACTTAATAATGAGCTAGTATGCTATGCCTTGCAGGGTGTTTAACAAAAAAAAAAAGTTTACTTCCTCTTTAAGATTATCACCATCTATAACACACTGCCTGTGTGTTATAGATGGTGATATATTCTTATAATACCAATAACCATGCTTAGGTGAAATAGACAATATAATTAAATCCTATGTGAATGAATCCTCGATAAGCTGCTTTTAAATTGCCTGTGTATATGTTTTTTTTTTTGCCTAATGAATCCCCAAAATATTAACATGATTATACTAGATACATCATCACAATTATAAAAATCATAAATCCATTAACAAAAATGTTCCAATTACCTGTGAAATTTGTGTAAAATAATAAGCAAATATAATTTATATACGAGCCCATCTCCTTTTATCTCCATACATTGACAAACATGCTCCCCCTTCAGTGCCAGCACTAACCCACCTCCAGGCACTCCTGTGCTGCAGCAGCTACGTATTCTAGCTTCCCCTCTGCTTCGGGAATTTGTCAGCTGCCTGATACCTCCGCCGCGCACCTCACAGCCTCTCTCTCGCCATCTTGCTGAAGAGAGCAAGATCACTCCGCCAGGGAAGGAAATGGGCAGCAGCAGTCTGGCGCCCCGGGGAATGTAAGCAGCAGAGCGGGCGCGTAATTCACTGCACATGCGCCCGAAACAGAAAAAAAGTCCCTCCACTTCCAGTCTCCCACCACCACATAATCAGAGAGGAGGGACCCGAAAAAAATAACAACAATACACCCCCCCAAGCTAGCGGGAGTGGCTAAGCAGACGTGTAATTTAGAAGAAACATTTTTTTTTATTCTGTACTGTCTATGAGGCTGCCCGGGCCCCCCCTGAACACCGGGCCCGGTACGCCAGGGCCGGTTGTACTGGCCTATCAGCGGCCCTGGATGGCCTCAATCACCCAGACTTGTAGACCCACAGTGGATTTTTTGTGATCCTCTAGAAAGTGTCTGGGGACACTATGTTTGTTTCATTCCTGCTCAATGAATGTTTGTGGTAAGTGGGATTGCGCTCCCCTAGTGATTCATCTATCACCACCTATATATGGGTAATGTCTTTGTGGATTACCCCCAATATATATCACCTCCAACAGAAAAAATAAAATAAAAAATGTGTATACATATGGGCTAAATGCCAAGTACTTATATGCAGATATTCTTCTCAGAAGAAATGCAAATTAATAACAAAAATGTGTTTAATAATTAGTGGCCTCTATGCGTGAGTCACTGTGGTACAGTTCCAGGTCCAAAAAGGCCAGTCAGTCAGGAACAACCACATGTGTGAAAGATAGTCCCAGATTGTTATTGTTTCAATGTGATACGAACTGTGTCAGGCTGTCTATGGTGCCATCCCATTTGATGACAAAGTCATCGATATAGCGCCCATAAAAAATGTTGGCTGAGAAGGAATTATTTTGTGAAATGTACTGTAATTCCCAATACCCCATAGTGAGGTTAGCTTAGCTGGGGGCAGTGGAGTCGTCCCGACGCGTTTCGTGTAATAACCATATTTGTACTACATTTAAGCCACCATATTTGTACTACATGCGATGCCATATTTTTTAACTGTAAGTGCGTTTGCATAATACATTTTAAGCTTTTATTACAGTATTACGCTATGTTGCCCTCTTTTATCCTTCCATATACTCCTTCATGACTGAGAGCTTACTCACGAATACCCACATGACCTTCAAGTTATCGTCTATCACACATTGGCTTACCCATAATAGTTGGAGAGCCAGTCTTTGATTCTCTGCTCCAGAAATGGTCTTCTTGAAGCTCCTCTGATTATAAGCCTTTTTTACTCATGAGACATATGTCTTGTTGAGTCCACAGCATCTGGTAAGCCTGCATCGCTATTGGTGGAGGTTCTTGTTGCACACAAGAAGTCACTTCATATATCCGATTCTACGCTACCATCACCTCAAAATAAGACTTTTTCACGTATTCACTTACGGTGGACTTGTGTTTAAATTTTGGACTATTTCTATGATTGGGTCTATTATTGTATATCAATTCTATGTTGTATAATAATTCATGTCATAGTTTATGGGCCTTGATTTCATATATCTATAAGGAACTCATTTTCATTTCATTCGGCTCAGTAGGCAAGTAGTTAAATACAGTGACTAACTTTGGGACAACAGGACCACACAGAGCAATTTTATGCCTAGAATTTAGGATCAAGATACAATGAATAAGGATAATTTAAGACAAATGATAGCTGGATCAGATACAACAGTCTTCATGTATTTTGACTCTAGAGAGCTACTTTGAAAAATTTTGCACAGATGGAAACTTTATATCATGGAACTGCTAGGAAATGCAGTTGTTTATGATAAGAAGGTAAATTTGGAAGAAGCATTCATGCGGAGGTGGACTGGTTTCAGTTTTGGGAAATATGGCTGCTCCAAGGTTATGTCAACAAACGATGGCATGGCAGATGTAAGATATTACACAGCTCTCACATCTATTTTAAGGAAGATGAGACATCCAGTTATATGGCTTCATACCAAGGTTATTATATATAAGCTGTCATGAGAATAAAAATATTCTGGGTCTTCATAATTACAGCTTTCAGGATGACTAGTGCTAGACACCACAGCTACTAGAGTTATGCTCTCATTGAACCATAGTCTACTTGTATTTGTAGTGGTGTCTTCTTACTAGAAAACAATAGAATCTATTGTCAATTTAGCAGCGAGTTCCTCCCTTTTAGCATAAAGTAATGCCAGCAATAAGATTCCAGTTCATATCATGTGATTTTTTTTCCTCTATTCCCCAGTTTATTAAGAGAATACAGTCAAAAAGTAAAACTTATTTTAAAATGGGTAAAATGGTGACTGGACATATCTGAAGTATAATCATTTCCATGTGCATTGGAACCCTACCAGGTATTAACCACTTAAGACCCAGACCAAAATGCTGCTAAAGGACTTTGCCCCTTTTTGCGATTGGACACTGCGTCGCTTTAACTGACAATTGCGCGGTCGTACGTCGTGGTTCCCAAACAAAATTGGCGTCCTTTTTTCCCCACAAATAAAGCTTTTTTTTGGTGGTATTTGATTACCTCTGCGGTGTTTATTTTTTGCGCTATAAACAAAAATAGAGCGACAATTTTGAAAAAAATGCAATATTTTTAACTTTTTGCTATAATAAATATCCCCCAAAAATATATAAAAAAAATGTTTTTCCTCAGTTTAGCCCGATACGTATTCTTCTACATATTTTTTGTTAAAAAAAATTGCAATAAGCGTTTATCGGCTGGTTTGCGCAAAATTTATAGCGTTTACAAAATAGGGGATAGCTTTATTGCATTTTTATGATTTTTTTTTTCTTTTACTACTAATGGCGGCGATCAGCGATTTTTTTTCGTGACTGCGACATTATGGCGGACACTTCGGACAATTTTGACAATTTTTTTGGACAATTGTCATTTTCACAGCAAAAAATGCATTTAAATTGCATTGTTTATTGTGAAAATGACATTTACAGTTTGGGAGTTAACCACAAGGGGGCGCTGTAGGGGTTATGTGTTCCCTAATGTGTGTTTACAACTGTAGGGGGGTGTGGCTGTACGTGTGACGTCATCGATTGCGATTCCCTGTATAAGGGATCACGCAATCGATGACGCCGCCACAGTGAAGGATGGAGAAGCCGTGACCCGGTACCGGGGGTTCGGACCGGGTCACGGGCGCATGCCCATGACCCACGGCTGGGTACTAGTACAGGACGTACCTGTACGTACATGTGCCCAGCCGTGCCATTCTGCCGACGTATATGTGCAGGAGGCAGGCCTTAAAGGATCACTAAAGGAAATTTGTTTTTTTAGCTAAATAGCTTCCTTTACCTTAATGCAGTGCTGTTTTTATGTTCTCATTGTTCGTTTTTGCTTTGAAGTAGCTGTAATACTTCTCTGATCTCCACACGTCCTGCTTGTCTGGCTCCTTATGGAAAATCTCATGGCAGCTTTTCACTGTGGTCCAAGCTGTGTCTCTAAAACTCCTCAGACCCAATCAGATTAATTTTAAAAACAAAACACTGCCCTGGGATTCAATTTTAAAACAAAACACTGCCCTGGATTTGTTTGTTTTTGTTCTGTCTCTCTCTCTACTAAACATAAACACAAAACCTTTTTAAAAACGAAAGTGAAACTAGAGGCATATTATATGATTGATTTTTTATCTATTTTTAATCATTTTTAAAAGGAATCAGTCAACTTTTATGTCTCTATACCCTGTAAACAGTCATTTCCGCAAAAAATTAATTTTCCTTTAGTGATCCTTTAAGTGGTTAAATTGACACGAAATGTGTGGATGGGGGAATTGCGCAATTTTCTTTCCTTCCACCCTGGTGGGCTTTACTCTCAAATAGATATTGGGCAAGTTTCTTGCTGTTCACAGAAGATAGCTGAGAAGGCTGATAACATTTTCATAATTGTAGAAAGTGTTGTTAGATGATGAATACAGTCACCACATCTAAAAATCGGTATTGTATTTTTTTGCTTGGATTTGAAAATACTTTAAAGGTCTGAAAATTGAACATTTGACACACATTTCTTGCTAGAAGCCTAAATGTAGCTAGGGTGCAAAACAGAGGCGTCAGCAATGGGAAGGGGGCGTAAGGTCAGTGGAGTGTGTCCCTTGTGCTGACTCCTCTTCTGAGGGGCTGTCATGGGATCTGAAAAAGAGAGCCTGATTATATCAACCATTTCTGCCTAGCAGCTTCATTCAGGGAAACCATACTACAGGTTCTATGGGTGAAACAGTATATATGAATGGAGTAGGTAGAGCCAGGGCTTTTTTTCAGCGGGAAAGTGGGGGAACGTAGTTCCGGCACCTCCAGGACTGAATGTATGTAATGGCAAGGGGTGGTGGGGTGTGCTGCAAGGCCTGTTGATGCTGGTCGCGGGGGGGATCTATTTTGTAGGAAGGAGGGTCTGTTGTTGATGGGGAGGTTGGTTGTTGCTGGTAGGGGATCTATTGTTGCTGAGGGTGGGTCTTATGTTACTGGGGGGGGTCAGTTGTTGCTGGCAGGGATTTGCTGTTGAGAGAGGAGCCTATTGTTGGCTGATGGTTGCTGTTGGTCTATTGTTGCTGAGGAAGGGGGTGGTATTTTGTTGTAGGTGGTCTGTTGTTGCCGGGCTATCTATTGTTGCTTGGGGGTCTATTGATGCTGGCTGGGGGAGATCTGTTGTTACTTCAGAGGGGTTATTGATACTTTGGAGGAAAGTATTTTTTTATAGATGGTCCATTGATGCCAAGGGAATCTATTGCTGCTGGCTGTGGGGGATATATGTTACTGCTTTTGTTATTATCATTAACGAGTTCCATACAAATTAGTTAGTACCACAAATGTTACATGCTTCTGTATTCTCTAAAAGAGGCGTGCTTGGGAGATAGGTAGGGGGTGGAACCAAGGAACGGTGCTCAGAGGTGGGTAAGAGGCAGAGACAAGGGATGAATTGAAAAGGGGCAGTTCCTGCACCTATTCTTTGAGAAAAAAAAGCCCTGGTTAGAGCTATCAATTATCTGCCTTCCCTCTATCCTAAGAGGTAGTGGGGCATGCTTGGGTACCCGTGGCAGCCCCTTAGTTAGTATAGAATTAAGCCTTTGAGGTCCTCAAAACCAAAAAGACCAGAGGGGGAGGGCACAAAAGTGAGTAGGTAAACTCAAAAAGGTTTGTCCTACTACAGGAGAATGCACAGGAATCGCACAGGCTAGTTAATGCTGATTTGAAAAAAATTGAAACTCAATTTAGCAAGATATTGTAATGCACAATGATGACATTTGAAGTGCAATAGCCTATAACAAGCAATCAGAAATCATCTCTAACTAATCTGCCTATAGAAATATATCAGTGGTGGCTTTAGGTATCTGATTCTGATCTATCAGTTGTTACGTGTGTTTTTGCAGTTTTGCAGAGCCAATAGACTGAAAGAATGGATTATTGGTCTAATGACACAAAAGTCTCTCTAGAAAACATTGTCTCCTCTATTGCACGTACTTGTTTATTTCTGTACCCACGGCACATTTCTCGTAGACAAACAGGCAAGTGTCAGATGATAACTAGTCAACTGCCAGTAGCAGGCAGCAATGTCACCAGATAAACAATGTGCAGATGAATTTAAGTTTTACGAGTGTCATTATCATGCCATAAAGTTCATAAAGTGCACCCAGCATTACCAATTTTATACTTAGGGACTGAGGAATGTTTGTGTTTAGTGAAAGTGTGTAATATTATGAAACAATATATCCATATACTTTTTTTTTGGCAATAACTTGCAGATAAGCAAGTTTTGCCATAAAAAAAGTGTATGGGCACCTGGGTACTGCCCTGGGGGACATGTATCAATGCTTATTCTGCCTGTAAAGTGGCACATCTGTACAATGTATAGAACATGCTGCAGCAATAATGACATTTATAAAGGGAAAACGAATCATATAAACCTGCTCGGCTCCCAGCAATAGAGATTAAAAACTGAATAAAACAGCGTAGGGTCCCACCCCCCAGTCCATATCAGGCTCTTCGGGTCTTGATTGGGTTTTAAGGGAAACCCACACACAAATTTTAAAAACAAACAGCGTAGGGTTCTTCCCAAAATCCATACCAGACCCTTACCCAAACATGCAGCCTGGCAGTCAGGAAAAGGAGGGGGAATGAGTGAGCACCACCTCTTAAAACATACCAGGCCACATAGTCTCAACATTGGGGGTGGGTGCTTTCGGGCAGGGGGTCTCTGCCCCTCCTCCACCCCAAAGCACCTTATGCCCCTGTTGATGGGGACAAAGGCCTCTTCCCAATAACCCTTGACTGTGGTTGTCAGGACTACGGGCGGGGAGCTTATCGGAATCTACATCGAACCACTACTTTTCGACAAGTCCTTTATTTAAAAAAACAAAACAAGTGTCTCTCGATGTACAGTATCGAACAAAGGTGAGTACACCCCTTACATTTTTGGAAAATATTTTATTCTATTTTTTCATGTGACAACACTGAAGAAATTACACTTTGCTACAACGTAAAGTAGTGAGTGTACAGCTTGTATAACAGTGTAAATTTTCTGTTCCCTCAAAATAACTCAACAGTCATTAATGTCAAAATTGCTGGCCACAAAAGTGAGTACACCCCTAAGTAAAATGTCCAAATTGGGCCCAATTAGCAATTTCCCTCCCCGATGTCATGTGACTTGTTTGTGTTACAAGGTCTCAGGTGTGAATGGGGGGAATGTGTGTTTAAATATGGTGTTATCGCTCTCAGTCTCTCATAGTGGTCACTGGAGGTGCAACATGGAACCTCATGGCAAAGAACTCTCTGAGGATCTGAAAAAAAGAATTGTTGTTTTACATAAAGATGGCCTAGGCTATAAAGATTGCCAAGCCCCTAAAAATGAACTGCAGCATGTGGCCAAGACCATAAGAGGACAGGTTTCTTCAGTGCTGACACATGAAAAGATATAATAAAATATTTACACAAATGTGAGGGATGTACTCACTTTTGTAAGATACTGTAATTCATTGTCAATTACCCTGCCAGCCGACCCGAAAAACTGGAGAAAAAAAACGTTCCGCCTCCTGAGAGGCCACCCACCGCCGGCTTCCTCTCAGCTTTGACAGTTCTTATACATTCAAGGGGCAGGGTCACCGGTCACATCACCCAGTGGCACTGCCCCTTATGATGTCACCTGCCACAAGGTGATGTAGCCGAGTGGCCCTGCCCCTTGCCTATATAAGAGATGTCAGAGAGGAGGCAGAAGATACCCATCGGAGAGCCGGGATCTGGGGCCCATTTGTTAATCACTTGCTGACCATCCGCTATCATTATACTGTGGCAGGTTGGCTCTTTTGCACAAGCCACCGTAGGTGTATGATGGTCTTTGCACAGGAGATAGCAAACGTGCCGCGGGAGCAAGCCTGTGGTTTCCGGTGGACTCGATGTCTGTAAACAAGGTGATTCCCCGTTCTGCCAGATGTCAGCTCTTCTGTTCCCAGTGATCAGGAACAGCGATCTCTGCCATGTCCCTGGTACCCCATCACCATTACAGTTAGACCACACCCAGAGAACACATTTAATCGCTTGATCGCCCCCTAGTGTTAACCCCTTCCCTGCCAGTGTAATTTTTACATTGATCAGTGCATTTTCATAGCACTGATAAATGTAATGATGTCCATGGTCCACAAAACGTGTCATTTGAGGTCAGATTTGTCCGCCACAATGTTGCAGTCCCACTAAAAATCGCAGATCGCCGCCATTACCAGTAAAAACAATAAACAATAAATAAAAGTCCCTAAATCTATCCCATAGTTTGTAGACACGATAACATTTGTGCAAACCAATCTATATACGCCTATTGCGATTTTTTTTTTTTTTTTTACTAAATATATGTAGAAGAATATATATCGGCCTAAACTTTAATTTTTTTGGATATGTATTATATATGTAAGTTAAAAACAACATAATTTTTTTTCAAAATTGTCGGCTTCTTTTGTATATAGCGCACAAAATAAAAACCAGAGAGGTGATCAAATACCACCAAAAGAAAGCTCTATTTGTGGGAAAAAAGGATGTCAATTTTGTTTGGGTACAGCATCACACAACCGCCCACATGTCAGTTAAAGCGACGCAGTGCTGTGTCGCAAAAAATAGCCTGGTCATTAAGGGGAAAATCCTTCCGGGGCTAAGTGGTTAAAGGGGGCTTCCAGATCCTAAAAGACCCCGACAACCACAGCCCAGGGTTGTCAGGAAAAGGCCCTTGTCCTCGTCAACATGGTGACACGGTACTTTGGGAGGCATCCCAAAGCACCCTCCCCATGTTTTTAGTTTTTGCGCAAACATTTTGAAAAAAAAAACCACTTTTTTTAGTTTTAATTTTGCAAATAAGTAATTTTTGTTGATAAATTTGGCCCAAATGTATACTGCAATATATCTTTGGTAAGAATAACCAAAGTTAGTGGATATTATTTAGTCTGTGTGTTATAGAGTCTACAAGCTATGGTGCAAATCATAAAAAATGTATCACACCTGTACACACATCACACATGTACTGACAGCCTGTTTCATTTCTTGAGGCCATGAAATGTCAGGACAGTACAAAAATCCCCCAAATGACCCCTTTTTGGAAAGTAGACAGTCCAAGGTATTTAATAAGAGGAGTGGTGAGTTTTTTGAAGTTGTAGTTTTTTCCTACAGTTCTTAGGAAAATTAAGAAATATATATATATTACACACAAAATTGTCATTATAACAAGTTATTTCTCACACACAGTATACGCAAAGGGTCCCCCCACATTTTTTTTTAATTCAGCTCTCAGCGGGAAAGCCTTAACAACCTATTGACTGTGGGCTCTATGGGTGAACATCCCACTAAGTGCCCAGAAAGTTTGGGTGTTTACTTGATTGGGTGATGTTCAGGCCAAACTTAGGCTAAGCCCAAACCGTTTGCCCACTCCTAATGGTGGCTGAACACTGTAGCCCCTCACAGTTACTCTTTTTGGGCGGGGGAACGGGCCCTGCTTTTAATAATTTAATAAAAATTAAATTACATGCATCTGTCAAACAGGTGCAGATAAATTGTGCCTTTGCCCTAAACCAAAGATAAATGGAAGTTAGCATAATCAAGATTCAGGAATAGTATGGGCAGCATAGGCAGTTTGGCAGTCTTCAAGGCATCTCAGATCCCTAGCAAATTCAATCAGTTACATCAGTATCAGGGGCTTGATAGCTGCTGTTGATACAGGACTGATTAATTTTAATAAATGTCAGCCAATCAATGGAGTCTGTGGACAGGCACACTCTTTCAATCAATCACAAAGCCTCCAACAGCACTGAATGCCATTTGGGAAAGCACGCTGGATGCAGGACAGGCCAGTAGCTCGATTGTATATTAAGCAAGTTCTGACCAAATAACCCAGTGGGTGCTCAGTTGGAAAGGTCTCCAAGTCTGCTTTTGCCCCTAGAAAATGCTGCACCATATGATTCAGACACTGCCAATGGTCGCTTAAACCTAGGTGCTGAGGACTAAAGATTTATTGCCTTCTCTACCACTCTTACTCTGACCGAACAAAGCCTCATAAACACGTTGCCCATGAAATGGTAACCTTACAGTGTCTGGAAAGGTTCTGCACAATTTTTCATCAAGGCGTCCTGAAGATGTTTCTTCTTCTGCTCCCTCTGCGAAAGCAGGATGAGCTCTGCAACTTTACCCTTGTAATGTGGATAAAGAAGGGTTGCCAGCCAGTAATGATCCCTCTTCTTATTACTAAGAATCCTTGGGTCCTTTCGCTGGCTTTGCAGAATCCATGATTCCACTTCCTTCGAAACGTGTGCTCTAGTAGGAAGACTAGAGGGATAGTGTCACTGCTGCATGCATTGTCACGGCTTACCATTCTTGTGGCCTCCTCAAATGGTTGACAGAACAGTGCATGCATCTTTTATTAGCAGCCACTGGAATGACAAAAATAAATCAAGCTCCCCCGAGCCTGTCCATGTGCCATATTCATACAGGTACTCATTGATGGCCCTCTGCTGCATGTGCAGCCACTGCTGCAGCATTGCCAATGTTGAGTTCCACCTGGTGTGCATGTCACAAATGTGGTGGTTGGTGGGCAGGTTGAATTCCGATTGAATGTCAGTCAGCTGAGCACTGGCATTGTATGACCGCCGGAAATGGCCACAGACTTTTCTAGCCTGCTTCAGAAGATCTTGTAAGCCTGGGTACCTGTTTAAGAAATGCTGCACCACCACATTAAGGACATGTCACAAGCATGGAACATGTGTCAAGTGTCCCTGTCGGAGGGCGGAGAGAAGGTTGGTGCTATTGGCATATATAACCACTCATGGCTAAAGCTGGTGTGGTGTCAACCACTTTTGAGCCTGCCCCTGCAGAGCTGACACAATCCCTGCCACAGTGTGGCTCCTGTCCTTTGGGCAGACCAACTCAAGCACCGCATGGCATCTTTTAGCCTGACTGCTTGCATAGCCCTTTGAACGCTTATAAAGCACCACTAGTTCCAAGGACAAATCTGCAGAAGAGGCCATAGAGGAAGAAGAGGAGGGGGTGGAGCAGAAGGATGTGGCAGAATTGCCACCAGCTTTTTGGAGGCGTGGTGGCAGAACAAGCTCCTGCATTGAACCCTGTCCTGCATCCTTCCCAGCTGCCAGCAGAGTTACCCAGTGTGCTGTGATGGAAATGTAAAGTCCCTGCTCATGCACAAGTCAGCATTAATGTGAACCTTGCTGCTGACCACCACCAATGAGGCCAAAACATTACCTTCCACATGATGGTACAGAGCTGGCGGGGCCTTACGTGAAAAGAAATGTCTTTTTGGTACCTGCCACTGTGGTACAGCACATTCTGCAAATTCATGAAATAGGGGCATAGTCTACCAGATAAAAAGGAAGCAGTTATAGTGCTAGCAATTTGGCCAAGCTAGCATTTAGACACTGAGCATGTGGATGGCTGGGACAGTATTTTTATGTACAGTTTAGCAACTGGGGTAGCTGGAAATTTGTGAAATTTTTGAAAATTTGCCTGGTGAAATCAACAGATGGTGTACTACTAGCAGATTGGGTGCAAGTACCTGTGACACCCATTGCTTTACCATCATTCCTCTAAGTCAAGGATTTGAGAAGACTTGAGATATTGTAGGGGTAGAGATCCCAGATAAGGACCAAGGAGAAGTCTTTATTTTTTTATGATGTGGGTCTTTCAGGTGCTGTTGCCAACGGACTGCATGACAGGTCATCATATGTCTTGTCAAGTATGCGGTGCTCAAGCGGCTGGTGTTCTGGCCTTGCTTGAGCCGCTTGAGACAGAGATTGCAAACAGCAATGCTGCGATCTACTGCGCATGTGTTGAAAAAAACCCACACCAATGAACTTTTGGAAGTCAGTGGGGAGAGAGCAGTGCCCTGTGGAGCACTGTGGTGTCCGTCATTGACACCCCCTCTCTCTAGGCTCACGTTACTTCCTTCTTTAAAGTGGTAGTATACTCTATACTACCACTTTCACTTACAGATAAGCCTATAATAAGGCTTACCTGTAAGTATAAAGAATATCTCCTAAACCTGTATGATTTAGGAGATATTCCCCTCGCAATGTACCACTGATTGCAGTGGCGCATGCGCAAGGGGGATCCACGGCGAAAGGACCGGCAGCCGCCGGACCTTGCCAAATTGAAATCTCCCGCGCGCGCGCATATCACAGCGCTGGAGCGGCGATACCTGGAAGACACGCCGGAGCAAGATGACATCTCGCTCGGCGTGGACCAGGTAAGTTCTCTTCACCTCGTTCCGAGGTAAGTATTTCATAATGAGCTAGTATGGGGTGCATACTAGCTCATTATGGCTTTTCCCTTGCAGGTGTAAAAAACACAAAAAGATTATGCGGGTACACAACCGCTTTAACCTGGGAACCAACAACCAGAGCATTCAAATTGCTGCGCATACTCCAGCAGCATGTAACTTACACTATGATCATCAAATAATTCAGGTGACTTGGAAGGAAGGATTTGGTGGAATAGGCCGCCTTGGTAGCTGCGGTGGAAGGCAAATTAGCATAAGCCTGGGTGACAGAGCATGAGGAGGTTGTCCACTCCACAAACTCTTCTGCATGTTGTGACTATATAACAGGCCAGCACAGAAAAAAAAAATAATTGTTATTATAGTTTTTTTTTTAACAAATGTTTCTTATTGGATTTTATAACAAACAATGCCAGGTAAATCTGTCTTTACACACACATATATATATATATATATATTTTTTTTTTACTGCTGCTGATGTTGCAAAACAAATAAAAAAAAATAAAAAACAATTGTGTCGCAGATGGAAGATCACCTACTATTTAATAAAAAATAATAATCTAAAAAGCCCCAAAAAAAGGAAACCACTGTTGATGCAGAAAGAGGAACACTTGTGACACAGAAGGGGGGACGGCAATTAATGCCCTAAACATTCTTTGTTCTCCTGCTCCAAAAAGAAGAAGGAAACCACTGCTCTAACGCAGAAAGAGGAACACCCATCAGTCATCCCATCAGTCATTCTTAAAATAATAGAGGCTTAAGAGTTTTGTTTAATCTTCCAACCTTCAATTACCCACTTCCTCTATATCCTTACATCCTTAGGTAAGCGTGTGCTTACCTTCTGAATTGGACCACTTATTGCTAAAAAGGTTTCTATATGCCTTTCACCTTGAGAGGTTAAATGAAGGTTGCTTCAAAAAATTAAGGTCCTGGCTTAGTAGAGCTGCCATATACACTACTCCGATAGCCCAGGTGTCCTATCATCACTCCATTCCACTGCTGCAGATTCCTGAGCATTTGACAGTTTCGGGAATGTTGGATGCCCATGTCCCCCACCACATATTATAGTTACATCCTCTGACCATTATGTCACTCCAGGTTCTGTACTGACTCCTGGGCTGGAGTATCAAACCACAGCGTACAGCAGGGTACATACGCATCCAACATTCCTTAAGTGTTGAATGCCGAAGTGTCTGAGAAAGGCTGTAGCTTTAGAATTGAGCCATTGAAGGAGACACAGGCTGCAGGAGACATGAATATCATACAGTAGCTGTTTTATTGCAGGGAATTGGCCTTTCAGTTATTTTATACAATTTGTTTTACATGAAGCACACTTAAAACCACAAAACATTATATAGTTTCTGAAAGCAGAGACCCTGTAGAATAAAATGGTGGCAGATGCAATTTCTTATGCCACATGATATTTATGATACTGTTTAAAAAATCTATATTTTCAGTAAAATTACACTCAAATTTTCATGCACACAAACACAATATACTACCCATATTTTTCATTGTACATAAAAAATTAGGTTGTGTTGTGTAGACGGATACCAAATCCTTTACACCTTAAGGCCGCGTACACACGATAGGTCAAACCAATGAGAATGGTCTGATGAACCGTTTTCATAGGTCAAAACCGATCGTGTGTGGGCGCCATCGGTTATTTAACCATCGGTTAAAAAAAAGCCAACTTGCTTTTAATGTAACCAAAGGTTTCCTAACCGATAGGTCAAAACCATTCGTTAGTAGGCACGAACCATCGGTTAAAAATCCACGCATGCTCAGAATCAAGTCGACGCATGCTTGGAAGCATTGAACTTCATTTTTTTCAGCACGTCGTTGTGTTTTACGTCACAGCGTTCTGACACTATCGTTTTTTTTAACCGATGGTGTGTAGGGACGATGGACCATCAGCCAGCTTCATCGGTTAACCTATGAAAACGGTCCATTGGATGGACTGATTGTGTGTACGCAGCATAAGAGCTGCTACAGCTCATCAGTTTAGAGTTATTACTTGAATGGTGGCCCAAGAATTATTGTTCTCACTCCAGTCTACATGACAATAATATGTGTTACATAATCATAGTTTTTTTACGTGTGCATTTGTGTTGAGGTTTAAACATCTTTTGGGTGTATTTTTATTTACTTTATTAAACCCAAATTTTTGCACTCTTTTTTTTCCCAGAAGGACAATGTGTTCATCTGTGGTGCGGTAAACACGCATGGAACACGCATTTCTCACACTGCGTTTTGGTGTAAAACGGCCCTTAAACCAAAATAGTCAGAAACATCAGATGCTCTCAGTAGTTCATCTAAAGCCCCGTACACACGATCGGAATTTCCGATGGAGTAAAATCCAATGGAATTTTCCGTCTGAATTCCAATGAAGCTGACTTCCATCAGTCTTGCATACACACTGTCAGACTAAATTCCGACCGTCCAAAACGAGGTGACGTAAAACACTACTACGAGCCGAGAAGAATTAAGTTCAATGCTTCCAAGCATGCGCCGACTTGATTCTGAGCATGCATGGGGTTCTTCTCCGTCGGAGTTGCACACAGACGATAGGAATTTCCTATCGTTTTTTTTTCCATCGGAAAAAAATAAAACATGTTCTATTTCTAAACAGACGGAAAAAAGTCCGATGGGGCCCACGCACGATCGGAATTTCCGATGAAAAAATTCCATCTGTGTACGCGGCATTAGGGATCACCCTACAGCTGACGTAATGTGATACATCATTTAGAGTGTAACTAAACCCTCCTATTCTTTAAAGCAGTGGTCCCCAAACATTCTAAACAAAGGGCCGGTTTATTGTCCTTCAGACTGTTGGAGGGCCGGACTTTGTCCAGCGGGAGTGAAAACTTTCCTGGCATCAGTGGGAGTAAACATTTGGTATTAGTGGGGAGGAATATCGCCCCATTGCTGGTATCATAGGGAGAAATAGTGCCCCATTAATGGTGTCAGTGGGAGAAATGGTGCTCCATTGTCGGTGTCAGATGGCAGAATAGTGTCTTGTATCATTGGGAGGGATAGTGCTTCAAGGGGCGGATAAAGGCAAGCAAAAGGCCACATCTTGCCCTCGGGCCGCAGTTTGGAGACCACTGCTTTAAAGCCAAGGAAGCTGCCATATTGGTGTCTGTTTGATCAGCACTTGCCATGATGCTGCACATGTGATCAGTTATAACACCAGCCTTTGATGGCTTGACAGTTTAGTTCAGAGCACAAGCAACTGTGACATTTATCATTACTGACATGCCTGAAAAGGTAACTGTTTTGGGAAACACATTTGGGTATCAGAAGATAGCGTCACTTCTCTTATCATTATCTGCTACACCTTATAACCTCATCACCAATATGCAAGTATGGGCCCTGGAATAGTGTTTATCACATTTATACATCTCCATTATGGTATTCAGTAGATTGTGCAAGAATCAGGAATTGTAATGTCATTTATTTTCACATGCTGGTTTTGTGGCTGTGACCACAGCTAAAGTCAGCTAGGCAACTAGCCTTTTCATAAGGAGGTTAGCAATGTGCTGCAGTCAGCATTTTTACATCAGTACAGGTTTTCTTTAATGGATGATGTCACAACAGCATTCTCAGCTAAGCATTAGTTTGACATAATCAATTATATATTCTGTAGTTCAGATTAATGTATCTAGTCAGTACTAAAACGGTTTTGACTGTACAATAATTCTGGGGAAAAAACATGCCCCTAATTTAAAGAACAAAATCCCAAGTAATGTATGCAGAATATACAGAAAGGATCCCCAGGGAAACCAGAGGTGGCCAACAATGCATTAGTCTCTATAAGCAGAGTACAAATAACAGTCTCCAGTCTACTGCATACAGAGTAAACCCACAGAAGGGAAAAGAGCCAGCGCTGGGATATTCAGAACTGTAATGGAATGAATAAGCTACTCTCTGGCTGCAGCAAGCTGGCATCACACTATCTGCTGTCAGATCTGAAAATGAACTCATCCCTTGTCATGTTACAGAACAGTGGCTGAAATGATCCCCCTGTCTGTTAATCCAATGTGCAAAACACGGAGACAGAGGTCACAGACAATCAGAACCTCTTCTTGCTGATCCAATGGGATGCGGACTGAATAGAGGATGTGTCATTGCTTATATCCTACATCTAACTATTGAATGGGAGCAGACAAGCGTGGTGGCATAATTAAGCCACCTGACAACCCTTTTCCAGAAAGTTCAATGTTGGGGTACCAGGGAGGAGCCCAATGTTGGCAACTTTGTATATAAGACCATTTGGTTTGTTGGATAGTTCCAACATTGAGTTGTTCTCTCTCTGACAGCTGTCATTGGAAGCCAGAAGAAGATGGACATAACTATTCAAAACCCCTGGTTCCGCCGCCAATTTTACTCCTTCTTTGGACCAAACAGGATGTTTGAACAGTGTTTTGGGGAGCACCTCCAAGAAGCTGATTTGTTCCCATCTTCAGTACTGTCCCCATTCTACTTCAAATATCCATTTCTCAGACTGCCATCCTGGATTGAAAGTGGCTTGTCAGAGGTAATCCCCAGATGTGTGCCTACTGAATGTGTAATACACTATATTTATTAGTACAGTTGTATATGTAGTCTTAGAAAGTGGCAGGATACCATGCAGCCTTTTGGGGGCAATGCCAAAGTAAGTTTACATCTCTTTCATTTCAAAGGCATTGAGTATCTATGCAAAGAAGCACAAATAATTTGTAATTAAGTTCTGAAATATAACCTATGTGGATAATTCTACATATTGCCTATACTAAATAGAAAGAGACAACAAGTGGGCTGTAAAAGAACAAGGGTACAGAATAAGCACTTTTACCAATGTGAAATCATAAGCTACAACATAGCAGTTACACTGTATATCTTCTTTATTCATTTGGACACTTCTGTAAGAGATTTTCATATAGTAAATATTTGATGTTTAAAAAAAATGAGTATTAACAATGACAAATTTAAATTTTCTGTACTTATTAAATGCTGCAATAAGGATTAGTAGTGTAGTTTAGGGAAATTAAAGTAACAACTGATTTTTTTACTTTTCAAATCAAATTGCAATAGCAATTATGGTGCAGTAACTGACAGCAAACATTAAATGCTGAAATCAGATCAGTACTAAGGGTTACTGGAATTCGGACACCATCATTACTCTTACATTATGTAATAACTGAATTGGAATTTAACAGACTCATTTTCCAATTTTACAGATGTACCTGTCATTCTATTTCTTTTATTACAATTAGACACAGGGAGCATCAATTGTATAACATATTTTCTGCTTTAAAATACTCGTATTTACCCTCTGCATGTTTTTTTCTGATAATATAATATGTTTGTTTTGGTCCTGTGTTGGCAGAGGGGAACATTGCTGAGCTATCATACAGTCCTAAATCAGTTGACGCCAAGAAAGTCCCTTATTAATATGCATGGATCACATTACATCATATTGCGCAATTGTGTATAATCTTACACTGTATGTCAACAACACTTCCTAAAATACTTCCCCAGTCATTTCATCTTCACTTTAGCAAGGGCACATCACACACAGTGCAGGCATGCTATGGAAATATTGGGCCAGATTCAGAAAGTATCTAGAGATACGCCACGTAAATACTAAGAATAGCCGGCGGCGTATCTTTTTTTGGTATTCAGAAAAAAAGATACGCCGGAATTCTGCTAATATACGAGCGGCGTAAGTCTGTTACACCGTCGTATATTAGTTGCAATTTTACACTGGCCGCTAGGTGGCGCTTCCGTCATTTTACGCGTCTAATATGTAAATTAGGGAGTTACGCCGATTCCCGAACGTACTTGCGGCCGGGCGTCGTAGTTTACGTTGTTTGCGTAAGCGTTATTCCGGCGTAAAGTTGCCCCTGCTATAGGAGGCGTAGCCAATGTTAAGTATGGACGTCGGGACAGCATAGAATTGTACGTCGTTTGCGTAAATCGTTCGGGAATGGGGCTGTACGTAAGTTACGTTCACGCCGTTTACATTGACTACTAGCAATGTGATTTCACGCATGCGCACTGGGATACGTCCATGGACGGTGCAATGCGCTGTTCAGAAAATACGTAAATTGCGTGGGGTCATGATTCATTTACATATATCACGCCCCACATTAATAATTTGAATTGGGCGCCCTTACGCCGGACACTTTACGCTATGCTGCCGCCAACTTATGGAGCAAGTGCTTTCTGAATAAGGCACTTGCCCATAAAGATTGCGGAGGCGTAGCGTAAAGAGCATACACTACGCCCGTAGATAATTACGCAGTTTTCTCTGAATCTGGCCCATTATGTTATTATCTACACTTTTAGGTCTTTAATGCCTGCTAGCAAAATATCTTCCAGGCAGAATGACTGGCTTGGTGTATAGCACACAATTGTTTTTAACCACTTGCTTACTGGGCACATAAACCCCCTTCGTTCCCAGGCGAAATTTCAGCTTCTGGCACTGCGTCGCTTTAACTGACATTTGCGCGGTCGTGCGACGTGGCTCCCAAACTAAATTGAAGTCCTTTTTTCCCCACAAATAGAGCTTTATTTTGGTGGTATTTGATCACCTCTGCGGTTTTTATTTTTTGTGCTATAAACAAAAAACGAGCGACAATTTAAAAAAAACATATATATTTTTCACTTGTTGCTATAATAAATATCCCATTTTTTTTTTTTTTTAAAACTATTTTTTTTCACAGTTAAAGCCGATACGTATATACCAGGTACATGCATCGGCTCTTCAGTGATGCGGCGGGACAGTGTTTACCCTAGATCAGTGGTTCTCAACCTGGGGGTCGGGACCCCCTTGGGGGTCAAATGAGGATTTGCCAGGGGTCACCAACACCTAGGCTGTTCCTGAAGTCTGCGGCCGCCCGCTCAGCCTCTTCACAGCCGCCCATTCGGTTCACAGCATAGCTGGGGGGCAGGGACTAGAGGTCAGCTAACTGGTGAGGAATGTAAAGTGGGAGGGGCTGGAGGAGACCCTATCTGCTGATTTCAGCATAGGTGTCACTGCTATGAGAAACCACAAAGTCGAAGACATAGTGAGTAACACCACCTGTGATTAGAGTTGCCTTTAAAAGTCCCCACTGCAGTTCTCAGGTCAGCAGATGACCTTGATCAAGAGCACCTAAGTTTGCTGATCCCAACTCCCCACCAGCACTGCCACTGATCCCAACTCCCCACCAGCACTGCCACTGATCCCAACTCCCCACCAGCACTGCCACTGATCCCAACTCCCCACCAGCACTGCCACTGATCCCAACTCCCCACCAGCACTGCCACTGATCCCAACTCCCCACCAGCACTGCCACTGATCCCAACTCCCTGCCAGCACTGCCACTGATCCCAACTCCCGCCAGCCCTGCTACTGATCCCATACTCCCCACCAGGGAGTAAGAGAAGGAATAAAAATAGAGAATACATGGAAGGGAAAGGAAAAGAGGGGGAGGGAAAAAAAAGGGAGAGAAAGAATAAGAGAAAGAACAAGAAAGACTGCTAGGGAGGGATGGTGAAAACAAATAACAAATAAGAAATGAGGATAGAGAGAGATAAAAGGGAAAGAAAGGAGAACAAAGAGAGTGTACTATAAAATGTAAAATGTACTATAAGGGGTTTTAATATTGTACGAGTGGAAGGGACTCAGAGAGTGCTAAATTTCCTTGGGTTAGGGGTGCAAATTACTTGTATTACCTTGGGTGCCAACAACCTATGATAGGAAAATAATTTCACTGTTAGGGGTCCCTACAACTTGGGAAATTTTATCAAGGGGTCACGGCACTAGAAAGGTTGAGAACCACTGCCCTAGATGCACTAGAAATCACGTCCAAAGACGTCTACTTGGCGCCTCAGGTCCGCGCTGTTGACGTATTTTGTCAATAGCGCGGGTCTGAAGTGGTTAAAGGACATATTTATTGAGAACTGTCATGTACATTTGAGATTTCAATCCCCCTTGCTTCTTATATCTGTAGAACAACTCCCATGGGAAGACTTCTGATCCTAAATTCCCAGTTTCACCCAACTTTACCACCTCTCTTGAGTCCTGACACACAATCTAGGGGGGATGGTGGCATCAGAAACTCCAGCAGAGAGATTTCAAGATTTTAAGAGATCTAAAAAAACAAAAAAACAAAACATAGGTGACTGAGCTCCCCAGGAACTAACCAATTAAATTATAGGTTAGAATATGGGGATAGTTTAGTAGCAAGTAAAAGCCCATGGCTGCATTTGTTAAATATATTGCTTAATGAGAACTGAAATGCACCATGAGAAGTCCCTATTTTGTTTGTAGACTAAACTAACCTCTTTGAGCTATAATGTTTATGTTGGCTCAAACTTGTGTTGCATACACACGGTCACACAAATCTTGTCGGAAATTCGACCGTCAAGAACGCGGTGACGTACAAGATGTATGACGAGCCGAGATCAATGAAGTTCAATAGGCAGTTTGGCTCTTCTGCTTGATTCTGAGCATGCATGTTTTTTTTGCGTGTCGGAATTGCTTACAGACGAGCGGATTTTCCGATAGCAACTTTTTTCGTTGGAAAAATAGAGAACCTGCTCTCAATCTTTTGTTGGCAGAAATTCTGACAGCAAAAGTCCGATGGAGCATACACGCGGTCGGAATTTCCGACCAAAAGCTCACATCGGACTTTTCTTGTCGGAACTTCCGATCGTATGTACGCGGCATTAGAATACCAGTTACCTGTCTCTCTTTGGATTCAGTATGTTTTCATTCACAGAAAAATAAGATATTGTATTGAAACTTTCAACATAACCCTGTAGTTTAGCCTTCTTCAAACAGTTAGGAGCGTAGTTACATAAGAAATGGTCCCTATTCATTTGCCACATAATAGAGAATTCTTGTTCTCTTCCCATGTAATCAGTAATTACTGTCTTACAAAGAAAGCAATTCACTTAGTCATGACACTGCTGTTGTGCAAACAACAATACTCTGGGATTTCATATTTCCAGTATAATACCCTCTTTATAATAATGCCATGTTTTCATCTACTGACCACTGAAAGGACAAAACAAATCAGTCTACAAGATTTTAGGCATTGTAAAGTACAGAATTATTTCACAAAACCCGCTACCACAGCAATCTGGAAAGTTTTGTTTAACCACTTCAATACAGGGAACTTCCCCCCTTCCTGCCCAGGACAATTTTCAGCACTGTCACACTTTGAATGACAATTGCGCGGTCATGCAACACTGTACTCAAATTAAAATGTTATAATTTTCTGCCCACACATTGAGCTTTCTTTTGGTGGTATTTAATCACCGCTGGGGTTTTTATTTTTTGCTAAACAAACTAAAAAAGACAGACATTTTTGAAAAAAAAAATGTTTTCTCCTTCACTGACGGGCACTGATGAGGCTGCACTTATGGGCACTGATGAGTTGGCACTGATAAGGTGGCACTGATGAGGAGGCACTAATATGTAGAATTGATGGGCACTGATAGGCAGCACTGATATGCAACACTGATGGGCACCGATAGGCGACACTGATATGCAGCACTGATAGGTGGCACTCATTGGCACTGATGGGCACTAATAGATGGCATGATAGGCAGCACTGATGATGAGGTACTGACAGTCATTACTGATGGGCACTGATTGGCATCTGTTAAGGGCACTGACAGGCGTTACTAAAGGGTACTGATTGGCATTTGATGGGCACTGACTGGAAGCTGTGGTGGGCACTGACTGGCAGCTGTGGTGGGCACCTCTGACGGGGTCTGTGCTGATAATCAATGATTATGAGCGCAGACCCCCCTCTCTGACAGGAGAGCCGCCGATCATCTCTCCCTGTCAGCACGGACCGAGGAAAGCTGTTCTGGCACTTCCTGGTTACACACTGTGATCAGCTGTGATTGGTCACAGTTGATCACGTGGTAAAGAGCCTACATCATAGGCTCTTTATAACAATCGGTGATGTGGTGTGTCAAAGTGACACACAGCACCATCAATCCCCATGCTGCATGCCCCTGCAGGTGGCGCGATCGCGGCTTATCCTGCTGGACATCATATGACGTCCAGTCAGGATAAGAGAGCTACATTGCAAACATCAACCCGCATTGGGGCAGGTGGTAAGTGGAGATACGCCGACATAAAACGCTTCTGAATCCGGCCCAAGGTTCTTATATATTTAGTAAAAAAGACCAGCAAAATTATTAACAGAAATAGTATAATTATAGTACGATAAAGTTACTGTGCAGCATATGTTGTTAACCCCACTAAAAGTGGACTCCTTTTTACTGATGATGTAAGGGTTTCCATTTTTTATAGGCTGTTCACTTCTCTTGTACTATAAATGTGGATACAAAAATGTTTATCACATACGGCAAGAATTTATTAGGGGTCTGACCATGTATGTAAGCAGACTCATAAAAGTTGATTAAAGCGTGTTTTTTCTCCCTTAGATGAGACTAGAGAAGGATAAATTCTCCATTAACCTTGATGTGAAACATTTCTCCCCTGAAGAGCTGAAAGTTAAAGTGTCAGGAGACTTCATTGAAATCCATGGAAAGCATGAGGAGCGTCAGGTAAATTGCACATCTATAATCTTTATTGCCGCACACATTGCCACAATTTGCGTCCTAAAATTCTAAATGCTGTTCCTGTGCCCTTGGGCAAACATTACTCTTCACCATCACTTCTGTCAGGTCACCAATCTCACCAATCTCTAGTCCAGTTTGCACTTAGAGATCTGTGTGTCAGACATCAAAGGGATATGTAGGGCCATCCAGTCGAAGCTGCCACTTCATTTTGAAAGGTTGAGTTCTGGGGCTATCATCATTATCCGTTCTTTATTACCTGGCATGTTAGTTACCTGGAGCAAGGAAGTGTATCTAAGGAGTAGAGACACCTGATATGAAATTGCTTGCTTCATGGTAGTGACTCCCTATGTAACACCACCCCTGAAGCATGTACCATCAAAAAATGGTTAGTAGTTGCATATCTTTAACTAAACCGGTTCACTTTTAGGGGCTAAGGAGTGCTGAAGTAATCTCTTTCTGTTCATTCTAAGGCAATTCAACACAGGAGCTCTACACTATACTCATTATAGGGCATTTAGACTACTTTATGAACCACATAATAGTACCAGTATATCACACTCATATTTATATAAAATATTCTTACCATGACCAAGTTCCCATGTTATCCATAGCCATAGCCAAATTCTTCTTTTCATTGTGTCAATTTCATAAAAGGTTCCTGATTATGTGTTTTGACCCATCTGCTCAGCAGCTAATTAGAGGTACTAGTCATGGTATGAATCTTTTCTCTGGTTGAAGGAAGATTCTGGTGTGTCTTTCAAGGGTGAGCTGTCCCTATCTTTTCCAAAAATATACATTTATATCTGTATACAGAGTCTTCTAAAGCACTATATATGAATTAATATTAATATTTACTTAAAAAAATAACTAGGTGTGTCCATTCCATAAATGGTGAATTTAGAATGGTGTTTTGTAGTAAAAGAGACCATGTCACATTGCCCGTGTAAAGCCCATTGCCCCGACCCAGTTATGCTCACCTTTTCAGGAATCCCCTGACGCAGCTGGCATCCAGGCATGGAGAAGCATGTGACCCCCCTCCTATGATGCAGTGTTCAGGCTAATTAGCCAATCACTGTCACTTGATGGAGAGGGCAATGTTTCAGCTCCCTCTAGTCTCCAATAACAGCAAACATTGGGTACTTTGGAAGAAGGAAAGGTGGGGGGTTTCCGATGAGAAAAGTAAAACTGGGAGGGTGGGACTTTACACAAACCCTCAATATATTGCCATCTTACACATTCTTGAGCACAGCCTGAAGTAGGTGGGTGCTGTAGCAATTGTCAACAGGTTGACTGGAAATAGCATAAATAAGAACATACCATATTTTGCCAGCACACCATGAATCCATTACCATTAGTCCATGGTGTACTGAAAACAGATGTACTGATGCACAAAACCCTGTCACTTTGCCCTTTTAGGTGTTTCTTTAAGTGTAAATGTCATTAATAATGCATAGTATTTTATAATATTTGGTGTAAACAATGTTTTGTGCAAGGCAACCTTGGTTTGACAGTGGCTTCACCAGAGTCACACAGCTTTACGCTATGATTCCAAATTGGCTATACAAATATGGGAGATATGTGTTATACATCAATAATTTAATATGGGATGTAAAAAGCTTCAGTATTATGGTGACATTATCACATCAAAAATAACTGAAAAAGTACAGGAACCTCAGTGATGCGCTTCACATTTTCCGAATCCTGTATCCATAACTCCAGTTACCTGAATATGATTTGGTGTCATTCTCCAATAGCCCTATGCACATGAATGAATGGTGTAATCTAAACTACCAATCTTCACAGAGATTAGAGTATATTTACTGTGGGTGTAGAGCTAAATGTGTGCAATAATCTTTATTTTATACTATACAGTACATGTTAGGAGATATAGCTCTGTGTACTGGAGGGGCCATCTTACTGATGTCATTGATACAGGGATGTAAAGTGTGAGGCTTGGGGGTGGGATACAAAGGTAAGCCAATAAGTGTGCTGGGGTCAGGACCAAGTGGAAAGACCAATGTGTGTGCTGATAATGGGATACAGAGTAAATACTGATGTGTTTGCTGGTGATGGCATACATGGGAAAGACCAATATTGCTGCTGGTGCTGGGATACATGAGAAAGAGCAATGCGTGTTGGTGGTGGGATACATGAGAAAGATCAATGTGTGTGTGTTTGTGGTGGGATACTTAGCAAAGACCAAAATTGCTGCTGGTGGTGGGATAGATAGGAAAGACCAATGCGTGTTGGTGGTGGGATGCATGGAGAAAGACCAATGTGTTTGCTGGTGCTGGGATACTTGGGAAGACCAATGTGTGTGCTGGGGGTGGGATACTTGGAAAAGACCAATATCGCTGCTGATGGTGGGATAGATAGGAAAGACCAAAGCGTGTTGGTCGTGGGATACATGGGAAAGACCAATGTGTTTGTTGGTGGTGGGATACTTGGGAAAGACCAATGTGTGTGTTGGTGGTGGGATACATGGGAAAGACCAATGTGTGTGTTGGTGGTGGGATACTTGGGAAAGACCAATGTGTGTGTTGGTGGTGGGATACTTGGGAATGACCAATGTGTGTGTTGGTGGTGGGATACTTGGGAATGACCAATGTGTGTGTTGGTGGTGGGATACTTGGGAAAGACCAATGTGTGTGTTGGTATTGGGATACTTGGGAAAGACCAATGTGTGTGTTGGTGGTGGGATACTTGGGAAAGACCAATGTGTGTGTTGGTATTGGGATACTTGGGAAAGACCAATGTGTGTGTTGGTGGTGGGATACTTGGGAAAGACCAATGTGTGTGTTGGTATTGGGATACTTGGGAAAGACCAATGTGTGTGTTGGTGGTGGGATACTTGGGAAAGACCAATGTGTGTGTTGGTATTGGGATACTTGGGAAAGACCAATGTGTGTGTTGGTGGTGGGATACTTGGGAAAGACCAATGTGTGTGTTGGTATTGGGATACTTGGGAAAGACCAATGTGTGTGTTGGTGGTGGGATACTTGGGAAAGACCAATGTGTGTGTTGGTATTGGGATACTTGGGAAAGACCAATGTGTGTGTTGGTGGTGGGATACTTGGGAAAGACCAATGTGTGTATGCTGGGGGTGGGATATGAGGGAAACATCAATGTGTGTGTGTGCTGATAGGATCTTGCTGCCCTGCTCTGGATTAGCTGTGGGTTTAGAGTTCTGATTATATGAGTTTTTTCACTTTCATCTTTTGGTTGAACTCTATGGACATGTGTCTTTTTACAACCAGAGTACTTACTGTACCCAAGTAGATGTAATATAAATTTGAATTGATATAATTACAGATATTTGATCAATACAATTTTTTTTTTATAGAAAATATGTTTTGGACTAAAACGAATTTGGATTATTTCTTCCCAGGATGAGCATGGCTATGTTTCCAGAGACTTCCAGAGAAGATATAAAATCCCAGTGGATGTTGATCCCCTATCCATCACTTCATCCTTGTCCCCAGATGGAGTGCTGACAGTGTGTGGACCCAGGAAACAGGCTGATGTCCCTGAACGCTCTATCCCAATCACTCGTGAAGAGAAGGCAGCTATTGGAGCTGCCCCCAAGAAGTAGAGTCTCTCGCCTATTCCAGACAAACAAGATACCTTTCCACCCTGCCAGAGAGAGTGCGCGCGTACTACATTGCTACATGTATTTATTTGTGCTGTCCTGTGACCAAATCAAATTACTAATTCAAATAAAAGCAAGGAGAAGCATCTTCAAGTGTACTAGTGATGATTGTCTTGTGCTGTGTTTAACCACTTAAGCCCAGAGCCTGTTTTTCAGATTCGGTGTTTACGAGACTAAGGCCGCGTACACACGATCGAATATATCTGCTGGATACGGTCTGACAGACCGTTTCAGCAGACAAATTCGATCGCGTGTACGGGCGGACAGACAGATTTTGCTGGGAACACATCCGTCCGACATGTCTGCTGGTTAGTACGCTAACCAGCAGACATATCTGCCCGCACATGCGTCGAATGGATTCAACGCATGCGCGGAAGTGTTTTACTTCCTGGTGCGGTGACGTGGCGGCGTCAACGTCATCGCCACGTCACTGCGCTGTCTGCCGGCGGGGATTTTGGTTTGATCGTGTGTACAGCCATCAAACCAAAATAGCCCAGCAGACAAATCCGATCAAATCGGTCTGTCCGACCGTTTTGATCGGATTTATTTGGTCGTGTGTACGCGGCCTAAAACATTTTTTTTTGCTAGAGAATTACTTAAAACCCCCAAACATTATATATATATTTTTTTCTAACACCCTAGAGAATAAAATGGCAGTCATTGCAATACTTTTTGTCACACCGTATTTGTGCAGCGGTCTTACAAGCGCACTTTTTTTGGAAAAAATTCACTTTTGTTTAATTAAAAAAGAAGACAACAATAAATTTGGCCCATTTTTTTTATATATTGTGAAAGATAATGTTACGCCAAGTAAAATGATACCCAACATGTCATGCTTAAAAATTGCGCCCGCTCGTGGCATGGCGTCAAACTTTTACCCTTAAAAATCTCGATAGGCGACGTTTAAAAAATTCTATAGGTTGCATTTTTTTGAGTTACAGAGGAGTTCTAGGGCTAGAATTATTTCTCTCGCTCTAACAATCGCGGCGATACTTGTGTGGTTTGAACACCTTTTTCATATGCGGGCGCTACTCGCGAGCTCGTCGGGACAGAGGGCTGAAAAAAAAAATATGTTTTCTTATTTATTTTTATTTATTTAATATTTTTTTACACTGAAATAATAATAATAAAAAAATTATAACTTTTATTCCTATTACAAGGAATGTAAACATCCCTTGTAATAGAAAAAAGCATGACAGGTCCTCTTAAATATGAGATCTGGGGTCAAAAAGACCTCACATCTCATATTTAGACTTAAATGCAAAAAAAAAAAGAAGGAAATTTTGTCTTTTGAAAAAATGACAACAAAAAAATGTCTCTAAGACGCATGGGCGGGACTGACTATTTGACGTCACTTTCGCCCAGCAGAGCTATGGGGACGGGTGGGGGCCATCTTGCCCTCACTCGCATCCCCACACAGCAGGCAGGGCCGCCATCAGGGGGGTACAAGCATTACACCTGTAAGGGGCCCGGGGGTCCGGAGGTGCCCAGATGCCTGGAGGCCCCCCAGCGCCCCAGATGGTAACCCCCCTCTTTTTTTTTTTGTATATATATTTTTTAGTTTTTTTTTTCGGATTTTTTATTAAAGGGCCAATTTTTGGAATTTAATTTTTTTTAGCAGTCCCGAGGTCCCCAGGGGCTACCATCTTTAGGTAGAGCAACAATACTTTTTTTTTTAGGGTTCCATGTTGAACTTCCAGTGACCAGTATGAGAGAGTGAGAGTGATAACACCAAATTTAACACACCTGCTTTCCATTCACATCTTGTAACACTAACGAGTCACGCAACACTGTGAAGGGAAATGGCTAATAGGGCCCAATATGGACATTTTCACTTAGGGGTGTACTCACTTATATTGCCAGTGGTTTAGACATTAATGGGTGTGTGGGAACAGAAAATGTACACGGTTATACAAGCTGTACACTCACTCCTTTTCATTGTAGAAACGTTGTCACATAAAAAGATATAATAAAATATTTATAAAAATGTGAGGGGTGTACTCACTTTTGTGAGATACTGTATGTAGGAGTAGTGTTGTTACCCTAGGCTGCCTGCTTCTGATTTGAACTACAGAACACCTTCCATCTCTCCTCATCTCCATAGCATAGGTAGGATCAACAGGTATTTGTTTGCACTTACAGAACAAAGCGATTTCAAAGGTAAATTTAACAGATCAGAATACTTGCTCACTGTTAGGGTGAATATACTTTTGCAGCCCCAGCTATCCAGACAAGTTACAAACCATCCATAGGAGTGAAAGGAGTAGCAAAGCAAGTGCGCACAAGTTACAGGACCCAGTCGTGGCAACACAGTGAACAAATGGTGATGAAGGTAACTACCGGTATTTTAGTGCAGGTTACACTGAGGGTGACATCAATGTTCATTGATCATAAATTTAAATAATTATTTAAAACCATGATCACAGGACCATACATTGTAAAGCATGCAATAGCCAATATAAATGAAATGCATAGAGGTCTGATTGTTAATATTTTCACCCAAGATTCACACATTTTTTTTCACTTAAGATTCCATTAGAAAAATGTGTGACTCTTGGGTGAAAATGTTGATAAACAGACTTTATAGTCTCCTGCATTCAGAAATTGTTGCACATCTACTAGCGGAATAGTTTATTATACTGAATCATTGGTGTGGTAGTTTTATGGTATTCCATCCAAATGAAGATAGTTAGGCAGAGAAGGGGGAACTAAAAAGCAGGTCAAAGCAACATCTTATGAATACAGTATGTAGTGATATTAACATAAATACCACACTGATCAAAAAGGCATTTGATCTAAGGTGGTGCATTAGCAGAATGACCCCGCCTGCTGCAGTAACAAAAAAAAAAAAAAAAAGAACAAAAAAAAAGAGAAAGAAAAAAGACTTCACTGTAAGTAATTGCCAGGAGAACAGAGCTTAAAGTGATTGTAAAGTTTTTATTTTATTTTATTAAAATAAAACTTAACTGCCCCGTGTAATGGTTTTGCACAGGGCAGCCCAGACCCTCCTCTTCTCGGATTCCTGGCTGGAGCTCCTGGCCCCTCTCTCCTGCTTAGTGCCCCCACAGCAAGCAGCTTGCTATGAGGGAACCCGAGCTGAGCTGCAGCTCCATGTGTCCATTCAGACAAGGAGCTGCTGGTCACCACGCCCCCTCTCTCTCCTGATTGGCTAACTGAGTTTGATTGAAAGCAGCAGGAGCCAATGGCGAAGCTGCTGTCTCTCAGCAAATGAGGAGAGAGAGTAGCGGATGGCCGATGGACTTGTAGACATCGCTGGATAGAGAGTAGGTTCAGGTAACTATTAGGAGGACTAAGAGGGGCCGCTGCACACAGAAGGCTTTTTATCTTATTGCACTAACCACTTCCCGACCGCCTGCCATACATATACTGCGGCAAGGCGGTTCTATTGGGCATAATCACGTACCTGTACGTAATTCTGTCAATAGCCACCGGGGCCATGATCGCACGCCAATTGGTCACAGGGGGAGCCAATCAGCGGGCCCGGTGGACGTGATGTCCGCCAGCCACCCGCGATCACTCCCCACAGAGACAGAATGGCAGTCTGCCGATGTAACAAGCAGATCGCCATGCTGTCAGGCATGGACACTCTGATCTAGTGTTAGAAACACACTGAGGGAACACTGTTAACCTTTGATCACCCCTGATGTTAACCCCTTCCCCGCCAGTGTCGTTTATACTGTGTCAGTGCATATTTTAAGTACTGATTACTATAATAATGTCACTGGTTTCCAAAAAAGTGTCCAATCTGTTTGCCGCAATGTTGCAATCGCTGATCACCGCCATTACAAATAAAAATATCCCCTATTTTGTAGACCCTATAACTTTTGCGCAAACCAATCAATATATGCTTAATGTAAATAAAGAGTGCAGCGCTAAAAATATACTTGCAATATATAACACAATGCATATAACAGGTGGCACTTATTGCACTTTAATTAGTACAGGTTTTATTTAAATTTTTGCATATTTCCTTTTTATGTAATATTTTGCTATTGATTTTCTATATTGTTCATACACTATTGATTGAATGCACTTTATTAATGTTTGCACCTGTTATATGCATTGTGTTATATATTGCAAGTATATTTTTAGCATTGCACTCTTTATTTACATATTGTTTGTGCCTGGTATTTCGGTTATAGTGCATAGCCGCTGTTTTATTTTAGCGCGGATACAAATTTTTTTTTTATTACCAAAAATATGTAGCAGAATACATATTGGCCTAAATTAATGAAGACATTTTTTTTTTTTATTTATTAGATATGTATTATAGCATAAAGTAAAAAATATAGCTTTTTTGTTTATAGCGCAACAAAAATTAAAACCGCAGAGTTGATCAAAAACCACAAAAAAGTCTCTATTTATGTGAAAAAAAGGACATCAATTTGATTTAGGCAGTTTTTGATGGGGGCAGTGTTTGATGGGGCGGTTAAAAAATATATAAAAAGCTTGGGGCTAACTCAAAATGTTTAAATAAACAATCATAGTGCATAATAAATAACCCACAATAAATCAATATAGTTTTTTTTTGGGGGGGGGGGGGGTCTATTATGTACTAAACTCAGAGCTTTTTTTCTCAGAAAAAAGGTGCAGGAACTCAACCACGACCCGTTCAGATTTCACAAACAGTAGAAGGGTCTTAAAGGGGCATTAAATACCAGAATTGCATTACATACAGTGTGCAGAGTTCAGGGGGTTACAAAGCAGTCACTTGTAAACACAGAAACCAGACTTCTGTGTTCACAAGTGATTGTGGTGAGCGGGCACCAAAGGGTCTGAGCCAAAGGTGGTGGAACTGAGTTCCCCCAAGTTCCCCCAGAAAAAAAGCCCTGACTAAACTAAATAATTGTTTCTTTCTAAATTTGTTTTGAGTTAGCGCCAAGCTTTTTATATATTTTTAAACTGTTTAGAAGGTGATGCACTCACTTGAAAAGGGGGCGGCTCTACCCATATTGTATTGCACTGTAATATATATAACTTTTGGTGCCATCACTTGTTATTCCAATCTACACAATTTTATTTAGGTACAGGGTTGCACAACCACGCAAAAGTTAGTTAAAGTAATGCAGTGCTGTATCGCAAAAAATGGCCCGGTCATTAAAGAGCGAGCGGAAGCCACCGGTCACAGCATGGGCCCTGATATAATGGCACCAGCAGACCGTTTCTTCCGTGCGTATATGTCAATGACGTTGGCAGCAGCATATATAGTGAATATCTCCTAAAATGTAAAAGTTTAGGAGATATTTACAGTATCTACAGATAAGCCTTATTACAGGCTTACCTGTAGGTACAGGTGGTGTAACAGTTTACAACCACTTCAAGGGAGTGAAACCTTCCGGGGCTAAAGTGGTTAAGATAAAAAACCTTCTGCCTTTACAATCACTTTAAAGTGAAACTTTACTAAAAAAAAAAGCAAGCTAGCGAGCGGGCAGCACAATGTACAATTCTGGCATCTTCCAAGGTGAATGGACTTAAGTCCAGTGATGCCAAGATATTGGCTCAGCCAATCAAAATGGCTGAAGATCAGAACAAAAGGAAGACCAGATCTCAGGCCCAGATTCACGTAGATCGGCGCATTATCGGTCCGGCGTAGCGCACCACTTTTCCGTTAGACTTGCGCAATCTAGCCGCGTAATCCCGCGATTCATGTAGCTTTTACGCAAGAGATTGCGCAAGCGTAAGGTTTTTTCCGGAGGCGTAAGGAGGAGTAATACAAATTGGGAAGGACGTGGGCGTGTTACATTGAAATGAGCCGTGACCCCATGCAAATGAAGGGCCGGCCGACTCGCGCATGCGCGCGTGAAGGAAACCATGTCAGCTCCGTTGTGCGCATGCTCACAACTCGGGAGCGGCGCAATCAGTGAAATTGGAAATGGACTAGGGCAATGTTGTGAACTACGCAGACAGCATAAATAGACACACACAAACGCCCTTCCATTGCAAAAGTACATCCCTTTGTGTCCCTTCCCATTGAATCAAGTGCTTTTGCTCTGTTGTTCGTTAGAGTGTGTTTTGTACAGTAGTTGTGAGATTAGTGTTCTGTGTGATCTAGTGCTTGTTGGTAGTTTTGTGAAAGTGTATTTTGATAAGTGTTTGAGACTGTTTGTTTGATTGATAGATTTCTGAGCGTTTGTTTTCTTGCTTTATTTTTTCATCTGATTTTTTTGTGTCTGTTTCTTGCTGAGTGCTAGTGTGATTTTTGGCTGTTCTTTTTCTCTTTGTGTGTGTTCTTGTCTGATTGGTTGTGCTTGTATTTGTGACAGATTTTTGGTGACTGCTAGTGAGTTTGTTTGGAAGTATGACTGAGAGAAAAAGAAAGCTGAATTTTCCAGTGGGGGAAAAAAGAATTCTTGCCCGGGCCATTACCGACTATGGGCGTTTTCTCCACGGCCCGCAGAGTGCCACCACCACCCCGGCCAGGAGGAGGGAGATATTGGATATGATCACGGAGCAGGTCAATTCAGCGGGGGAGGGGGAGACACGGACCCGCTCTGGGATTGAAAAGAAAATAAATGACCTCCGGCGTGAGGTGAAAAAAAAACTGGCCGCAATAAATGCCCATGCCAGGGGCACAGGAGGGGGCCCACCATGCCGGGTTAGATTTACAGCGACGGAGCGTGTGGTGGCCCTGACCTTTCACCGGCATGAAGTGGAGGGCCTGCCAGGCTTTGACACAAGTCCGGTCCCCGCGGTGCCAGGTAAGGTTTTTATTTCTCTCAGGTGTGTAGCATGTGTGGGGGAGGGGGTGAAAGGGAATATGTGGCAAGTGTGTGGATCCTCCAACCTGTGAATGTTTTGTGTCATCCACAGCTGTGCAGGAGGGTGCAGGGCCATCTGGACTGACCGCTCCAACCCCAGGACAGCAGCCTAATGAGGCCCCCCCAACAAGGCCAGAGTCCGCAGAGGAGGAACAAGAGGAGGGGGAGGATCATGCGGAGGACGATCATGAGGAGGAGGAGAATCATGAGGAGGAGGAGTCCATGGAAGGCACTGGCCGTTTGGTTTCTGTGGACTCTTCCCCTCTGGCTGCAAGAAGCCTGCCCTCCCTAAGGGTGAGCCCCCCCCCCTCCTCCCCCAACATGGCTCCCCTCACAAGGGCCTCCCCTTCTCCCCGGCCACAACCCTCAGCTGGAGCCAGGAGGTCATCCCAGAGCACCAGGGGGGCGCCCAATCTCCTGCCCGCCTGTCTGAGAAGGAACCTGGCCACCCAGACCCGCCTTCTGAGACAGCTCTGCCAGACTATGGGGCGGGTGGATCAGAGCCTGTCCTCCATCAATGATAGGCTGGGTAACCTGGACTCCCACTCCCGGGCCTCCACAACCTGCCTAAATGACCTGCAAACTACAGCAGCAGGCGTTGGGCAGGATGTGAGGGCCCTTACCCAGGCTATCCAGGGCAACACGGCAACACTTGGTGCTGCCCTGGACAGAATAGCCGTGGCCTTGGAGGGCAGGCCGCCAGGTGGGCAGATCTCAGGGGCTGCTCCTCCTTCCCCGGCTTTTCCCCTCCCCCATGCGTCTCCCCTGAGGGTCCGGGGCCGTGGCCGGGGGCGCCCCAGGCGTGGCTCAGGCAGAGGGCATTAATTTTTTTTTTCCCCTTTTTTGGGTTGGAATGCATTTTTATTTTTGTTCTCTGCCTTTTTTTTTTTCTATGCTTTTTTTTTTTTTTGGCTTTTTTTATTTTTTTGCTGACATTTTTGGCATATTTTGGGTTGTGAATGATGTTTGAATGTGGGGGTGACATTCCTGCTGGAAAAGGGGTGTCATCCTCAATTTGGGTGAAGAAGGGTTCCCCAGGACCAGGGAGAAGTGATTCCCAGGTCCGTGTGAATGGTGTATGAATGTACAGTGACATAATTGGAGCCTTGACGTGGCGTTACTGCTCACCAGTCTTGCATGGTGGACTGGTGCCAATCCAATTTGATGAGGATGTGGGGTGTGTGTGCTAGGGACCACAGTGATGTGCATGCATGCATTCTCATAGTGCCATGATTAATGTGTGTGTTTAACGTGCAAAGATGCATAATGTGAGCTGGCATGAGATGGGGTCATGAGATGGGGTACCAGTGCATATGCAGAGTCACCTTGAAGGGAAAAGACAGGAGGATGTTAGTAGTGCATGTGCCACTTATGAGGTGTGCATCACGGGAGGGGATAGCCATGCCTGACTCCCATGTCACTCACCAACCAGCCAGCTGTCCCCATACATGTTCTGTTTGAAATCTGTGGGGATGGGGCTCTGATTGTATATGTAGCTGTCATGGGTGTCATGGGTGGTGTCATGTGTTGGGCTGCTGATGTCCTCCTGCAAGGTTGTGGTAATTCCATGATGGCATGAGGGGTGAATCTGAAGATGCGAGACACCTCAGAATCTCTCATGCCAAAGATGTCTATGCGTGTGTGATATATCAAGTGAAGAGTGAGGGGCTTGTATCAGATAAGAATATTGTATTAGATTAGATTAAATTGTAAATTTTATATAAGCAAAAAAAAAAAAAAACATCTCCCGTGCCCTCCTTAGTGCCATCCTCCGTGCCCTCATCCTTCTTTGTTCATCTAAAGTCAGTAGTATAGCTATGCGCGACGATGCCCCTGGCATGTTGGCATACAGATTTTTGGGCAACACGTGTGACTGCTGAACTCCTCACTAACAGTGTTGCTTTATCTGACAATTAGACTTTTTTTCAAAATTTAGACCAGCTTTTAGGTCCTCTAACTTTAGACAGAACATTTTGCAGTTGCGCACATCGCGTAGCCTGCGCAGCAACTGCGTTTTTTTGTGAATCCCCGTAACTCCCTCATTAGCATATTTGACTAGCAAATCAATGGTGTGTCTAGCGCAGTTTTGCGCGAAGGGAAGCGAATGTCTAATTCAATTACGCCGGACCAAAAAACGTAGATTTCTGGCGTATATTGTTTTGTGAATCGCGTCCAACTATACGCACGCGCACATTTAGACTTACACACGCGCAACAGCAGTTGCGCAGGCGTAATCGCTCTGTGAATCTGGGCCTCAGAGTTTTAAGCTTATATTTTGATTTCTTGGTTGCTCCTTTTTCCGCCTCATCAACAAGCTTCTCTAGCAATACAAGCAGATCATGGATGATGGGAGGGGGTCGGCAGGGTATGTACATCATGAAGTCATCACAGCACCATGTCCATGTACTCCTTTCAAGTGCCCTCAGCTCTGAGGCAAGCAGTGGGATACTTCTTGGGAAGAGTTATGGAAATATAAAAATGCCTTGATGGGTGGATCTTTATGGAACCACATCACTGACGTATTTTCCCCACTAATTGTCTTCAGGGAAGCAATTAAAGTGGTTCTAAAGCATAAACATCTTTTTACCTGAATGCATTCCTTGCATTCAGGTAAAAAATGTTTAGGCATCAGCATTCCCCCTTTTCTTACCTGAGCCCTCATTAGATCCAGCGCTTCTCTCCCCTCACTTTCAGGCCTCACTGGCTTTGCTGGGGCACCAGGAGCCATTGCCTCTTGGTAACGTCAATCAAAGACAGTGATGAAGGAGCAGTGGGCTGGGCCGAGTTCAGCTGTCTGCAGCATAGGACGCAGGAGGGGGTGGCTTCCCATGGAGTACTGAACAGAGAGGTGGTGCCAGGAGTGCCATCAGGGGAGCCGAGAAGAGGAGGTTTGCCGCATTTGTTTGGGAATTAACTAGGCAAAAGAACAAGGGTAAGGATGCTGAAAAAAATGTATGGTTTTAATTACAGCACATAGCCAACAGAGCATCTTATGGCTAAAAATAAACTGGATAAAGAATCTAGATTCACACCACGGTGACCCAGAACAGCCTTGGTGGAAGACCAGGTGTCACCCTACAACTATTCCTGGCACCCTCTTAGCAGGAGCCCACAAAGTCTACACACTCCTAGTTGAGTGCTTTATCACTGCTGTCATAGGAACCATGTCCTAAGCCAGTTGGCTAACCGTAATGGACCATCCAGCGATGATTTTGGATGATATCTACGTCCTGCTGGTTCTGCTAGCGAGAGTGACAAAAAAAGATGTCTCAACAGCCTAAGCAAAGCTGTAACTTGTGTGCATGCTCAAAGTATCACAATATAAGGGGCATGGAACCAGTTAGACTAGGTGGTCCTGCACTGAAGCCAACCCAGTATGGGTATAAACACTACCCGTAGGATCCCTCCTAGCCTAAAGGCCTGACCTAGGCAAACTTTCTGGCGGATGAGATAGCCCTATGAGAGGCTATCCTCATAGCTCAGCCTTTACTCAAGCTGGACTGAAAAGAGGTCCTACCTGAGGCTGACTAGGAAGTCCAGAGCAAGTAGCAAATCCCACGTAGAGAGTCTAGGCTTTCCCTCCAGGCTCAGGTTCAGTCCCCCCTAGTTCACCCAAGGAGAAATTGAAAATAACAGGGACTTCATAGATCTGCCCTCTAAGAGAGCTTGAGATCAGTTGAAATCCAGAATGTACCTGACCTGAGGACTGATGTAGAAGAAAACAAATTGAACAAGCTTTATTTAAATCCTGTAGTAGGATTTATAAATAGAGAAAAACAGCCAAGGGTGATCTGTCTCTCCATCTCAGGGTGATAAACTGTAAAAGAGATGAACAAGGGTGTACCCTGAGACCTCCATTGGCCAATGGAGAATTACTATGATGATTGCCATGATCTTTAGAAATAGACCCCAAAACACTGTATATGGATCGGACTGAAGGGAAAGCATATGGCTTGTGAGACCTTTCCTGATCTGACACAGCATTAGCACACAGGGCTTGGCCCAGGCTCCTCAGGAAAAGTATTTACGGCTAGTAATAGTAAGGAGATTCTAGCAGATCTAACTCTGAAATCCTAACCAGAAATTAAATAAACTTGAAGGCTGAATGTAGGAAGGAAAATGTGGATTCCTACTAGAAGTTCTGAATGTAGACTCATTGAAATTTTACAGAGATTCCTCTCCACCCAGGTCACCTACATCTCTACCTCTCTCAGTAGACTGACCCTGCAGGTTCCAACCTGCCCCCGATGTAAAACACCACTGTACAGTTGTTCAGCCTCACTGGAGATTAAAGCGCCTACTGTCAGATGACAAAAAGCAAAGGGAGCATATAATAGCTGGCCAGAAATCCAGAATGTCCAAAACAACTTCCCAGCAGGGGAGTTCCACCAGCCATAGGCCTGGATTCACATACCCGGGCGTATCTTTGTTCGGGCGTAGCATATCTTATTTACGCTACGCCGCTGCAACTTAGGAGGCAAGTGCTGTAATCACAAAGCACTTGTTTCCCAAGTTATGGCGGCGTAGCGTAAATGGGCCCCTTCAATATTGCACACGCTCGTGGAATGGCGCCAAACTTTGCGTCTTAAAAATCCCCATAGGTGACGCTTTAAATATTTTTACTGGTTACATGTTTTTAGTTGGAGAGGAGGTCTAGGGCCAAAATGATTGCTCTCGCTCTAACGTTCGCAGCAATACCTCACGTGTGGTTTGAACACCGTTTTCATATGTGGGCGGGACTTACGTGCACGTTCGCTTCTGTATACGAGCACATGGGAACAGGGGCGCTTTAAGTTTTTTTTTTTTTTTTATTGTTCATTTTACTTTATTTATTTTAGTTTGACATGTTTTTCCCCAAAAATAAATGTTTTGATTACTTTTATTCCTATTACAAGGAATGTAAACATCCCTTGTAATAGGAATATAGCGTGACAGGTCCTCTTCAGTGAGATATGGGGTCAATAAGACCCCACATCTCACCTCTAGACTGGGAAGCCTGAAAAAAAAAAATACCGCAGGGAGTATTGCGCAGGGAGTATTGCGCAGGGGGTACTGCAGAGTATTGTTCAGAGTATTGCGCAGGGGGTACTGCAGAGTATTGTGCGGGGGTACTGCAGAGTATTGTTCAGAGTATTGCGCAGGGGGTACTGCAGAGTATTGTTCAGAGTATTGCGCAGGGGGTACTGCAGAGTATTGTTCAGAGTATTGCGCAGGGGGTACTGCAGAGTATTGTTCAGAGTATTGCGCCGGGGTACTGCAGAGTATTGCGCCGGGGTACTGCAGAGTATTGCGCCGGGGTACTGCAGAGTATTGCGCCGTCTCCATACCATTGCAGAGCAGAAGCAACGTTAAAACATCACTTACGTCTATAGCTCTTATAGACATTTTATTTTTGTAAATTACATTTTTCTTTTTGACCCGAGATCTCAAATTTAAAGATGTCCTGTCATGCTTTTTTTCTATTACAAGGGATGTTTACATTCCTTGTAATGGGAATAAAAGTAACAGTAACAGTGTAAAAAAATAAAAAAAATAAAAGGTAAAATAAATAAAAAAATTAAATTTAAACGCCAGCTTGCGTGCAGAAGCGAACACATACGTGAGCAGCACCCGCATATGAAAACAGTGTTCAAACCACACATGTGAGGTATCCCTGCGATCGTTAGAGTGAGAGCAATAATTCTCACACTAGACCTCCACTGTAATGCCACGTACACACGGTCGGAATTTCTAACAACAAATGTTCGATGTGAGCTTGTTGTTGGAAAATCTGACCTTGTGTATGCTCCATCGGACATTTGCTGGCTGAATTTCCGGCAACAAATGTTTGAGAGCTGGTTCTCAATTTTTCAGACAGCAAAAGTTCTTGTCGGAAATTCCGTCTGTGTGTACACAATTCAACGCACAAAAATTCTATGCATGCTCGGAATCAATTTGACGCATGCTTGAAATCATTGAACTTAAATTTTCTCAGATCGTCGTAGTGTTGTACGTCACCGCGTTCTTGAAGTTTGCAATTTCTGACAACATTTGTGTGACCGTGTGTATGCAAGAGTAGTTTGAGTGAACATTCGTCGGAAAAAAAATCCACGGTTTTGATGTCAGAATGTTCGATCGTGTGTAAGCGGCATTACTCAACACATGCAACCTGTAGACTTTTTTTAAACGTCGCCTATGGAGATTTTTAAGGGAAAAAGTTTGTCGTCATTCCGCGAGCAGGCGCAATTTTGAAGTGTGACATGTTGGGTATCAATTTACTCGACGTAAAATAATCTTTTACAGTATATAGAAAAAAACAATCAGCTAACTTCACCGTTGTCTTATTTTTTTTAACTAAAAAAGTGTATTTTTTCCAAAAAAAGTGCGCTTGTAAGACCGATTGGCGCAAATACGGTGTGACAAAGTATTGCATTGACCGCCATTTTATTCTCTAGGGTGTTAGAAGAAAAAAATATATAACGGTTTGGGGGTTCTAAGTAATTTTCTAGCAAAAAATAAATAAATATATATATATATATATATAAAATCCGTTATCCTAAGTAATTTTACACTATTGGAGGCTTCCATCTCTATTGTATTCCCTATATGCGGCATTTATAGCCAATCAACTGAACAAAGTGTGGCGTTCGAAAGAGACATATATTTTTCCGCACTCTTCAAAAGGACTCATTTTTTTACTTGTGTGGAATTGGATTATATTTTTCACAATTTATTTATTGACATTCACATACATTTGGATCTCATTTGTATTTTGGTCTAAATATTTTTTGAGTGCTATTGTGGAAATGTGATATAGATGTTTTTGTATTTATTGTTTTTTTCATCTGATGGTTTATTTTTATGTATTAATTTATGTTTAGGAAGATTGTGTAGATTTGGTGTGGGAACTGCTTGAACTACTAACCTAAAAGCTCAGTGCAATATATATTTTTTTATGATTTACAACATTGAAGCAGAAAGACATATGTAAGCTCAGGCACAACAAGTCCAGACATTCAAATGCAATTGACTATCTTTATCCAAATTGTCATTTATTACTTTTTTACATGAGTATCAGTATTGCTATTAATCCTTTTTTTCTTTGACTTGACAGGTATTTTTGGTTTTCACATTGACAGATTTTCATTTTCACATGTGTTTAATATTACCTCTGAGCTTTTGAGCTCCAGATAAAAGTTGTGTTCTAATCAGTTGATATCTGGATGATTTCTATAGATTAATACACTGTGAATCGATGTCCAATACATGTTTAATTAATCGTTTCATACTTAAAAAGAGGGTTGTCATGATACCACTTTTTTAAGACTACAAGTACCGTTACTTTTTTTCCAAGTACTCACCGATACCGATACTTTTTTTATGTCATGTGAAAGTTGCACAGTATTTTCTTTTTTTTACAATTCTTTTTATTTTTATTTTAATATATATATATTTTTTTTACAATGCTTTCTTTTTTGGGGGTGGGGGGGGGGTGGTTTGGGAGTGGATGGTGTCAGTGTGTTTTTATTGAAATTTTTATTATTTCTTATTAAAATAAAAATGTAAGCCCTGTTGGAGGGCTTTGGTGTGGTATCAGGGGTCTTAATAGGCCTCTGACATCTCCCCTTTGAGACAGAGAAAGGGACTAAGGACACAGATTCCCCAGTCCCTTTCTCAGCTGCCTCAGCTGCACTGAAAATGAATGGACAAGAGACAGAGGCCCCTCTCTATTCATAAACTGAAGCATCGTAAACACAGGTTACGATGATTCAATTATATGAATGGACAGTCAGTGAGCCGGGTTTAGCGGCTCATACCTCCGCTCTCCATCCCGACAGATCGAGGACAGAGAGGGCGGAGGAGGATATGGAGGGTGACACGGAGAGCAGAGGGAGACAGCAGAAGAACGGAGGGGGACACGGAGCGTGGAGGGTGACAGCAGAAGAACGGAGGATGACACAGAGTGCGGAAGGGGACAGCAGAAGAACGGAGGAGGACACGGAGTGCGGAGGGGGACAGCAGAAGAACGGAGGGTGACCGCCAGGCGCGTCGTTAGGCCCTGGCTGAGGAGGCTGGAGCCCCGAATGTGCCCCCGAAAAGCCCCGAGTCTCCATAATTTACAATAGCATTGTTAGCCCCGAGCCGTTTTCACGGGCAACGGGGAACAATCTCGCGCTTATGCAGCACGGTTGTGGCCGACAGAACTGACGTACAAATAGTCCCGCCTCCGGGGACTCGGCTCCTATGATGGACGTCCCACTAGTCCAATGCCAAGAACGAGGGACGTGTGACGTCCATCATAGGCGCCGCCAGGTCCAGGAGGAGGCGGGAATGACACTGTGGCCACGCTGGGCACGGAGATCCCTGTTCCTGTGTCGCCGGGCAGCAGAGCGAGCGGCTCTCATGTCATCCTGGTTCGACTCTCCCCATGATTCGTGCACGGGCAGCCTGCTGTGAAGTGGTCAGAATGAGCTGTCTAGGCTAAACTACAAGCAAGGCAGGTAAGGCTGAGCTGCAGAGGTCACATGTCACTGGGTCTTTATATGTGTCAGGGCCCAGGGGGGGATCAGTGTATATGTGTCACCATGGGGGGATCAGTGTATATATGTGTCACCAGGAGGGATCAGTGTATATATGTGTCACTAGGGGGGGAATCAGTGTATATATGTGTCACCATGGGGGATCAGTGTGTATATATGTGTCACCATGGGGGGATCAGTGTATATATGTGTCACCAGGGGGGATCAGTGCATATATGTGTCACCAGGGGGGATCAGTGCATATATGTGTCACCAGGGGGGATCAGTGTAGGGGTCTGGCAGGTCAGCATGGATGGGCACTGGTGACCCAGGCAGCAGCCAACAAGTGAGCCCACCCCCCCCCACGGAGTCAATTCCCCAACATAACCCCCCACCCCCCCCCCCCGCGCGTGCGCCGTCACCGGGCTTGGACTTCGGGCTGAAGCCCCTGGTCTTTTTTACTCCTAGCAACGCCCCTGGTGACCGCTGTATAGATTTCACTAAAGCAGCTGAAAGGGGGGAGGCTGAGGGTCCAAGGAGATGCTGTCAGGCTTAATTGAAATCTATACAGGGAGATCGGTGCTTGTAACTCCCACCGCCACACCGATCATCCTGACTGACCAGGTATCGTGTGAAGCATCGGAGCATTTGCCCCGAGTACAAGTACTCTGGGAAATGCTTGGTATAGGTATCGATACTAGTATCGGTATCGGGACAACCCTACTTGAAATGTTAAAACTATTTCTACAATAAGCACCGTATGATAGTGTGAAACGTGTCAGCTTTTTCATCTGATTTTTTGCTGTGACATGTTTGTTTTGTGACCAGTTTTATTAAAAAGGAACAACATTGTTTTTGGAGTGTGGCCATCCTAGTTTATTTTCTTCAAATCTTGTATTTCTACAATAATTCTTTAATATGCATTTATTGCTCATGTGGGTTATTAAGTATAGTGCGTTGATCAGAAGTATTAGGTGATGGGTCTATGAGCTGCCAAAGTCACTCATGTAGCATGACTTTTGAAGAGTTCTGTACTGTGGTGGACCCAGTTCAGGTTGATGTCCTGGAAACACATGGGGCTCTTTTTTGTAAACTGAAATAGAATAACACAAAGTTTAATAACGTACTGTAGAAACAGAACATATATAATGCCTAAGTCAGAGTTTCATGTTGTCACTGTGCAAATCAGCCTTTCCTGGTCCTTAATCCTGGGGGGGGGGGGGGGGGGGTGTCTGGTATTTCACTGTAAAAGTCTAAAAAGGGTATTAGCCACTCTAAAAATGTTCAAAGGCATCAATCACTACAGGTGAATTATGAAGGAAGTATAACAGATGTGGCATCAGAATAATTTTATATAGATTGTTTTCCCCCCGCCAGTGACAGTCATGTATGTTAACACCTCAATATCCATTAGCCAACATATGTGGGTTAACCCCTTGATACGCAAGGTATGTGCTTTAACCTCTTATTAATCCCTCAGTGCATGTACATTTACCCTTCAGCAGCCAGTCACCAGGCTGTATGTTTGCCCTCAGCTGCCAGTCCCTAGCACATGTGTAAGCCTGTAGCAAGTGCAAAGTTACAGTGGTGAGTCTAGAGCAGGGGTGCCCAACCATGTGGCCCGCGGAGCCATCTGAGTCTGATGCCATATACATCAGAGTCCGCACAGACCCCATATACATCAGATCTGATGTAAGGGGTGTTCTGGGAAACTTGATTTAAGGGTGCATGCTGTGGACTATTGTGTAAAGAGGGTCTCTGCTCACCAAAGCCTGCCCCCCCCCTTAAAGTCCACAGAGCACCCCATTTTATACACTGGGAGGCAGGAGAGACTAGAGAGGGTGAGCTAACCAGGATGGAGCCTGAGGCGCAGACAGATTCTTTTTTGGGTTCAAACTTCCTGTCCAGTGCCCACACATGCCCGGGGAGTGTGGGCAGGGCAGACTCAGAAGGAGGAGGAGCAGATGAGCTCTATTTCTCCTCGTGTCTGTGCAGAGAGAGAAGGGGATGTCAGCGCTGGTGTGAGCTGAGGCTGAGCTATGTGTGAGATGAGACATAGCTTAGCTCTGCAACCATCTACCTCGGAGCTGACACAGGAACGGCTGCACAGTGGGAGGTGAGCAGCGGTGACCTGTGTTAACAGAGTTCCAGCAGGCAAATTCCTGCTCTGCAAAAACAGTATTTGGTAGTGGCGGCTGGTGGTTGTGCATAGTGTCACCAGCCCGGGGGGAGATTTCCACCCTGCCCCCCCGCCAGCCTTACCCTGATTCCTCTTTAAAATTCTTCAAGCTCCAGGCCCCTGATCCGGAACTACCAATTCCAGAAAAAACGTAAGACAGTTTTCTCTGCTCTCAAATTACCTGCTGGAGCTTCTCCAAATGGATCTTTGAGAGTCTTGTGTCTTCTCTATACGAAGCTACTAAACTCTCATTGTGACAAGGCTTCACACTGTCACCCATGACAAATATTAGTCTAATTTCCACTGGCTCTGGTCCAGTGATAATATCAGCTCTACTGTCCCATTTCCTACATAAAAATTCTCTAGAAAAAAAATCCTGCACCATTCCTTCCACATCCCACCCTCTAGGTGAGAATGAAGAAAGTTAAATGCATTAAAGCCGGCGGATGACAGGGCAGTCTCTGCACACTGTGCAGGGACCACGCTGTCTTTTCTCTGCTCTCCCCTATGGGGGGATCGGATTCACACGGATGAACAATGCGAACCCGCCTCAGTGTATCTCATTGCCATCGTTTCTGACATTCTTCTGTTGCATTCTTCATAATAAAAAATAAATAAATCAAAACTTTTACAGGGGGACTAAGGACCTCCCATAATGGCCACAACATGTGTGAAAACCAAGCAACTCAGGGACCTCAGTAATAGTGTGCCCATGATAAGAAACTGTTTAACCACTTCCATACCAGGCACTTACGCACCTTCCCGCCCAAGCCAATTTTTTAGCTTTCAGCGCTGTCGCACTTTGAATGACAATTGCGCAGTCATGCTACACTGTACCCAAACAATTGCTCTCACTCTGGAGATACTTCTCATGTGGGGTTTGAACACTGTTTACGACTTAACCACTTAAGACCCGGACCAAAATGCAGGTAAAGGACCTTGCCCCTTTTTGCGATTCGGCACTGCGTCGTTTTAACTGACAATTGCGCGGTCGTGCAACGTGGCTCCCAAACAAAATTGGCGTCCTTTTTTCCCCACAAATAGAGCTTTCTTTTGGTGGTATTTGATCACCTCTGCAATTTTTTTTTGCGCAACAACTAATAAAAGACTGAAAATTTTGAAAAAAATTAAGTTTTTTTTTGTTAATTTTTTTGTAAATAAGTAAGTTTTCTCTTTCAATTACGGGCACTAATATAGTGGCACTGATGGGCACCGGTGAGGTGGCACTGATGGACACCAATGAGGTAGTACTGATGGGCACTGATAGGCGGCACTGGTATGCGGCACTCATAGGCGGCACTGATGGGCACTCATAGGCGGCACTGATGGGCACTCATAGGCGGCACTGATGGGTGGTACTTATGGGTGGCACTGATGGGTACTTATGGGTGGCACAGATGGGCACTGATAGGTGGGCATTGGGCATGGATTGGCACTGAGGTGTGGCACTGATGGACACTGTGGGGTGGCACTGATGGATCCATGTTGCCAGTCAGTGCCCATTTGTGGGCACTGATTGGCATCTTTTTTTTTTACTGGCCTCTTTATTTTTATTACGGACTTTTTTTTTTATTATTGCCCCCTTTTTTTTTGCCCTTTCCTGGTGGTCCAGTGTGGGCTTCTCTGGTGGTCTAGTGTGCGCATCCAAATGGAGGGCTGCGCTGATAAACAATCAGCGCAAACCCCCTCTGTCAGGAGAGCCGCCGATCGGCTCTCCTGTACTCGCGTCTGTCAGACACGAGTGAGGAAGAGCCATCAACGACTCTTCCTGTTTACATCGTGATCAGCCATGATGGGACATGGCTGATCATGTGGTAACGAGCCTCTGCCGGAGACTCGTTACCTCGATCGGAGATGCAGGGTGTCAGACTGACACTCCGCATCACCGATCGCCGTCAATAGACTCCAGTCAGGATTTCAGAACCACCTCCCGGATGTCAATCTGCGATTGACCGGGCGGGAAGTGGTTAAGTGGTTTAAAGTGGGGTTCCGGGCATACATTTTTTTTTTGCAATCTTATATACATTATTATGAATATTCATTAAAACATATTAATAAAGCATGATCAGTACATAAACAGTTGCAAACACTTCTCAGGGATCTTGTGGCTATTCCCATCATAGCTGTGGGCATTATGAAGCCCAGTTCATGTTTCTTCCTGGATATTCCCTGAGGCGGCGTACACGCGTACGAGAACCTCAACGCCCGTCGAGGCTCTCGGCCGGCCGTCGAAATCGGCGACCCGCCCGTCGGGAATGGCAACCAGCCATTCATCCAGGCGGGCCGTCGAGCAAATAGAGAGCCTGCTCTCTATTCGCTCGATGGGATTTCCGACGGGCGGGGCGAGCCAGGAGCGTACACACGGCCGAGGTTCTCGCTGGAATGCAGCTTCCAGCGAGGTTCTCGCTGGTTTCTAGCGAGAACCTCGGTCGTGTGTACGCCGCCTGGAATTTTTAGACACAGTAATGCCCAAAGATGACACTCATTTCCCAGGAGGCAATGGGGTCTTAGGACAGGAAGTTCTACCACCGTGGACTAGGAACTAGGCAGATTACGAAATCTGCCTAGTAACAGCTATATAGGTGTAAAAAAAATAAAATAAAAAATAATATATATATATTTTTTTTTACATTAAAGGCAAGCTGTTCATAAAAAGTTTTGGCCAGATTCACAGAGCGATTACGCCTGTGTAACAGGAGATGCGCGGCGTAAGTCTAAATGTGCGCGTGCGTTTCGATGCACGGCATTCCCAGAACGAGATACGCAAGAAATCTACTTTTTTTTGTCCAGCGTAATTTCGTTAGACAGGCGCATCCGTCCGCGCAAAACTGCGCTAGACAGACCATTGATTTGCTAGTCAAATATGCTAATGAGGGACTTACGGGGATCCACAAAAGAACGTTGGGGCAGCGCAGGTTACGCGCTGTGCGCAACAGCAAAATGTCCTGTCTAAAATTAGACCATATAAAAGCTGGTCTAAAAAGAGAAAAATCGTCTACATGTCAGATAAAGCAACACTGTTAGTGAGGAGCTGAGCAATCACACGTGTTGCACAACAATCTGTATGCCAACATGCCAGGGGCATCGTCGCGTATAGCTATACTACTGACTTTAGATGAGCAAAGAAGGAGGAGGGCACGGAGGATGGCACGGGAGAGGATATACCGCACACGCATAGACCTGTTTGGTATGAGCGATTGTGAGGTGTATCGCATCTTCAGATTTACCCCTCATGCCATCCTGGAATTAATCACAACCCTGCAGGAGGACATCACCAGCCCAACACAACGCTCACATGCACTGGTCAAGGTCCTGGCAACACTCCATTTCCTTGCCACTGGCTCTTTTCAGCGTACAAGTGGAGTGGTGGCTGGGATGTCACAATCCTCTGTGAGCAGATGTGTGCACCAGGTTGTCCCTGCAATCCTCAGTGACAGATTTCTACAGAATTGCCAGATTCCCACGCACCGTGGGGGCCATTGATTGCACACATGTGGCACTCCAGCCCCCCCAGGAGACAGAGCACATGTACCGCAATCGGAAGCATTGGCATTCCATTAACATACAGGTCATAGTCGATGCCCAAGGCCTCATATGGCACGTCCGTGCCAAACACCCAGGGTCCAGCCATGACAGCTACATATACAATCAGAGCCCCATCCGAATGGAATTCGATCAGAACGTGTATGGGGACACCTGGCTGGTTGGTGAGTGACATGGGTGGCAGGCATGACTGTACCCCCCCATGATGCACACATCACAAGGGGCACATGCATGACTAACATCCTCCTGTCTTTTCCCTTACAGGTGACTCTGCATATCCACTGGGACCCCATCTCATGACTCCTATCCGGAACCCCCAAACCCCAGGAGAAGAAAGATACAATCAAGCCCACGCCCAAACACGTGCAGTAGTGGAGCGCAACTTTGGCCTCCTGAAGTCACGTTTCCGATGCCTGAACAAGTCTGGGGGTACCCTGTTGTATTCCCCAAACTTTGTGTGCCAGATCATCGCTGCATGTTGCCTGCTGCACAACTTCGCAGTGAGAAAGGGCCTGCAGATTGACCTACGTGATGACCTGACCCCTGAACCAGACAATCCCCCCCTAACCGAGGTTACCCCGTCTTCTGAGGGAAGAGCAGCCAGGAGCCAGCTCACATTATGCATCTTTGCACGTTAAACACACACATTAATCAAGGCACAATGAGAATGCATGCATGCACACCACTGTGGTCCCTAGCACACACACCCCACATCCTCATCAAATTGGATTGGCACCAGTCCACCATGCAGGACTTGTGAGCAGCAACGCCACGCCAAGGCTCCAATTATGTCACTGTACATTCATACACCATTCACACAGACCTGGGGATCACTTCTCCCTGGTCCTGGGGAACCCTTCTCCACCAAAAATGAGGGTGACACCCCTTTTCCGGCAGGAATGTCACCCCCACATTCAAACAGCATTCACAACCCAAAAAAAAAAAAAATAACCAGCAAAATCAAAAATTTTCCAGGAAAAAAAAAAAGGGCCAAAAAAAGGGGGAAAAACAAATTAGTGCCCTTGACGTGAGTCACGCCTGGGGCGCCCCCGGCCACGGCTCCTCTGGGGAGACTCATGGGGGAGGGGGTAAACCGGGGAAGGAGGAGCAGCCCCTGGTCTCTGCCCACCTGGCGGTCTGCCCTCCAAGGCCACGGCTATTCTGTCCAGGGCAGCACCTAGTGTTGCCGTGTTGGCCTGGATAGCCTGGGTGAGGGCCCTCACATCCTGCCCAACGCCTGCTGATGTAGTCTGCAGGTCGTTAAGGCAGTTTCTGAAAGCCCAGGAGTGGCAGTCCAGGTTCACAAGCGTATCCTTGATGGAGGACAGGCTCTCCTCCATCCGCACCAATGTCTGGCTGACCTGTCCCAGATGGCGGGTCTGGAGGAACTGGTCCCTTCTCAGAGTGGCGGGCAGGAGATCGACCACCCCCCTGGTCTTCTGGGTCGCCTTCCTGCCTCCAGCTGATGCTTGTGGCCGGGGAGAAGGGGAGCCATGTTGGGGGAGGAGGGGGGGGGGCTCCACCTTAGGGAGGGGAAGAGTCCTCCAAAAACAATAGTCCAGTGCCTGACATGGACTCCTCCTCCTCCTCAAACTCCTGCTCCTCAAACTCCTCCTCCTCCTCTTCAACCTCCTCCGCGGACTCCGGCCTTGTCGGGGGGGCCTCATTAGGCTGCTGTCCTGGGGATGGTGTGGTCAGGCCAGATGGCCCAGCACCCTCCTGCACATCTGTGGATGACACAAAACATTCACAGGTTGGAGGATCCACACACTTGCCACATATTCCCTTTCACCCCCTCCCCCACACATGCTACACACCTGATAGAAAAAAAAACCTTACCTGGCATCACGCCTTCATGACTTGAGTCATAGCCGGGCAGGCCCTCCACTTCTTGCCTATGAAAGGTCTGGGCCACCGCACGCTCTTCCACTGTCAGCCTAACACGGCATGGTGGGCCCCCTCCTGTGGCCCTGGCATGGGCAAGCATTTTGGCCAGCTTCTTTTTGACCAGACGCCGGAGGTCATTTATCTTTTTCTCAATCCCAGACTGGTTCCGTGTCTCCCCCCTCCCCCACTGAATTCACCTGGTCAGTGATCATGTCCAAAATCTCTCTCCTCCTGGCCGGAGTGGTGTTGGCACTGTCCGGGCCGTGGAGGAAACGCCCATAGTCGGAAATGGCCCGGGCAAGAATTTGTTTCTCCCTCAAAGAAAAATTTAATTTCCTCTTCCTCTCTGTCATACTCTGACCAAAAATCATTCCCAGTCAACAAAAATCACTCACAAAAACAAGCACGACCAATCAAGCAAGAAAACAAACAAACAGTAAACTATCAAACAAAAAGTCTCACAAACACTCAGCAAAAAGCAGTCACAAAAACAAACAGGAACAATCAAGCAAGAAAACAAACAAACAGAAAACTATCAAACAAAAATTCTCACAAACACTTAGCAAAAATCACTTTCAAATATCTTCTAACAAACACAAGATCACACAGTACACAAATCTGACAAATACAAATCACAACGCAACTAACAACGGAACAAAAGCACTTTGCTATATGGGAAGGGAAACAAAGGGATGTACTTTTGCAATGGAAGTGCGTTTGTGTGTGTCTATTTATGCTGTCTGTGTAGTTCTCAAATTTGCCCTAGTCCATTTCCAATTTCACTGATTGTGCCGTTCCCGACTTGTGAGCATGCGCACAGAGGTGCTGACCATGGACTGCTTCAAGCGCACATGCGCGAGCTGGCCAGCCCTTTATTTGCATGGGGTCACGGCTCATTTCAATGTAACATGCCCACGTCCTTCCCAATTTGTATTACTCCGCCTCAGAAATAACGTTGCGCAGGCGCTAATTTTTGCGTAAAAGCGACGAGAATAGGGTGATTGCGCGGCTACATTGCGCTAGTCTAACGTAAAGGCGGTGCGCTACGCCGGTCCAATAATGCGCAGATGTACCTGAATCTGGCCCTTTGTTTTTAGGGTGGAACTCCACTTTAATTTTCTATCATCTATCTCAAAATTAAATATCATGTTTGGCCCTTTTAAATAAAATTGAAAAAATGTAGAGGCTGCTATTGGTAAATTCTCCTTTTAAATATGTTAGTTGACAGAATGTCATGTTTAACTTCTCACTTCAATTTTGAATCACAAAGAATAAGACTATTCTCTAACTTTGCAGATCTGCATATTTGACTGGGGACAGTGACTCAGAAATTATGCGATGGTCCGTAATGGCAGGCTCTTTGTTTGTCTTTACTTTAGGGAAGTTAAAAGGGGAAGTCATTAACAAGTGAAGGTTATTTCAAAGTCATACACTATATATTAAAAAATGTTTTATCTAATAAATGGCTCTACAAAAGCCAAAAAGCAAAAAAAAAACAAAAAAACATAAATATAATTTGACTTTGTAGCTAAACATATTACAGACAAGTTTGAAAAATAAGGCAGAAGGAGCGATTCGTCTTACCAAGCTTCCCAGCTGAACCCTCTTTTCTAGCATAGTCAGCAGAATGAGAGGTTTCATAATAGTGGGCGTACTGAAACAGTAAAATAAAAGTTATATTAATGCAATGTTACCATTCTTAGAATTGCCATCTTTCAAATAATGTAACACAGAGGCACTTTCAGTCTTATTGAGAAAGGACACTCATGAACATACAGCTGTGAATGGAGGATCCCTGACTTCCTCAGGCATTATCAGGTAGCCAGTTAATTAACAGAAACACTTTGCTTGGTATAAGGCTGCTTTCACACTGAGGCGCTTTGCAGGCGCTATTTCACTAAAAATAGCGCCTGCAATGCGCCCTGAAACAGCCGCTCCTTTATATCCAGTGTGAATGCCTGAGGGCTTTCACACTGGAGTGTTGCACTGGCAGGAGGGTAAAAAAAAAAGTCCTGCAAGTCACATCTTTGAGGCGCGGTAGGAGCGGTAAATATACCGTTCCTACAGCGCCCCTGTCCATTGACCCTTTAACCATTTTTCGGCTGATAGCAGGGGTTAAAACCATACCTCTATCGGCCAAAAATCGTGGCAAAAACGACAGTAAAATGCCGCTAAAAATATTGGTGCTTTACCGCCAGCGCACCAAGCGCCTCAGCGTGAAAGTACCCTTATGCCTCGTACACACGATCAGGCTTCCGACGGAATTCCATTGGAGGAAAAGAGAACATATTCTCTATATGTAAACTCTGATGGAATTCCTTGTAATACCTGCTGGAAAAATGTAATTGGCTCGTTATGTTTGGCGTAAAAGCAACACAGCTCGTCACCCTGAACACACCATCCCTACTGTCAAACATGGTGGTGGCAGCATCATGGTTTGGGCCTGCTTTTCTTCAGCAGGGACAGGGAAGATGGTTAAAGCCAAATACAGGACCATTCTGGAAGAAAACCTGATGGGAGTCTGCAAAAGACCTGAGACTGGGACGGAGATTTGTCTTCCAACAAGACAATGATCCAAAACATAAAGCAACATCTACAATGGAATGGTTCACAAATAAACATATCCAGGTGTTAGAATGGCCAAGTCAAAGTCCAGACCTGAATCCAATCGAGAATCTGTGGAAAGAACTGAAAACTGCTGTTCACAAATGCTCTCCATCCAACCTCACTAAGCTCGAGCGGTTTTGCAAGGAGGAATGGGCAAAAATTTCAGTCTCTCGATGTGCAAAACTAATAGAGACATACCCCAAGCGACTTACAGCTGTAATCGCAGCAAAAGGTGGCGCTACAAAGTATTAACTTAAGGGGGTTGAATAATTTTGCACGCCCAATTTTTCAGTTTTTTATTTGTTAAAGTTTGAAATATCCAATAAATTTCGTTCCACTTCATGATTGTGTCCCACTTGTTGTTGATTCTTCACAAAAAATTACAGTTTTATATGTTTATGTTTGAACCCTGAAATGTGGCAAAAGGTCGCAAAGTTCAAGGGGGCCAAATACTTTCGCAAGGCGCCGTACATTTTTGGTTGTAATATGACAAAATGCGGAAAAAAAGGATTTTTAATAAACAGCTTACCTGTAAAATCCTTTTCTTGAAGTACATCACGGGACACAGAGCGCATAGCCATTACACTTGGGTTATATGGGTACCTTCAGGTGTGGACACTGGTGTAATCAATTTCACAGGAAGTTTCCTCCCTATATAACCCCCTCCCACTGGGAGTGCTTCAGTTTTGTAGCAAGCAATTCCTCCGAGGTTACACAATGTTCCCCAAAAGAGGGGTGGGAGCTCTGTGTCCCGTGATGTACTTCAAGAAAAGGATTTTACAGGTAAGCTGTTTATTAAAAATCCTTTTTTCTTTATCGTACATCACGGGACACAGAGCGCATAGCCATTACACTTGGGATGTCCTAAAGCAATGCTCTATGAAGGGAGGGAGACCGTAAGGCCAAGAATAGCCAAATAAACAATTATCAGGAAGTAAAGTAACTCCACCAACAGAAAAAAGGGGGCGTGACCCGGACCAGAGGATTCTATACTGCTGCCCGTAGGACCGCCTGCCCAAATGCTGCGTCCGTACCCTTTGCAACGTCCAACTTATACAATTTAGTAAATGTATGTACGGAAGACCAGGTTGCCGCCTTGCAAACCTGTGCCATAGAGATCTGATGGTGTGCCGCCCAGGAGGCACTCATGGCCCTCGTAGAATGGGCTTTAACTGATAAGGGAGGTGGAACGCGCTTCAGACCATAGGCCTGAAAAATCAGTTGCTTAATCCACCTAGCCAAGGAAGACTTGGCAGCCGGCTGACCCTTCTTGGGGCCATCCGGAAGAACAAAAAGCACATCTGTTTTCCGAATCTTCTCTGTAGCCTTGAGATAGACCCTCATGGCTCGAACCACGTCCAAAGTATGAAGCAGTCTTTCCTCTCTGGACTGGATAGTAGGAAAGAAGGATGGTAGGACTAGGTCATGATTCAAGTGAAAACTGGATATGACCTTAGGAAGGAAAGAAGGTTGAGGCCGCAGAACCACTCTGTCCTTATGCAGAATAAGGTATGGCTCCCTGCATGACAAGGCTGCCAGCTCGGACACCCTTCTGGCCGAAGCCATAGCCACCAAAAAAAAAAACTTTCGGGTTAGTAGCACAAGAGGGATTTCTGTCAGAGGTTCAAACGGCTGCCTTTGTAAAGCTGACAAGACCAGATTTAAATTCCAGGGGCAGAGGGGAGCTCTAATAGGGGGATTCACATGCAAGACCCCCTGCAAGAAGGTTTTCATAAGCGAATGGGTGGCCAAGGGTCTTTGAAACCATATTGATAAAGCCGACACCTGCCCCTTTAGAGTACTAAGAGCCAACCCTTTGTCAACGCCAACCTGGAGGAATCGCAAGATCCTGTCAATAAAAAACTTTCGAGGATGCCATTTTTGAGACTCGCACCACTCCACATAGGTTCTCCAGACTCTGTAATAAATATTTCTGGAGACCGGTTTCCTAGCCTGAATCAACGTAGATATGACCTGATCTGAGAGGCCTCTGCTCTTAAGAATTAGGGATTCAGCCGCCAAGCCGTCAAATTTAGCTGCTGTGAAGCAGGGTGGCAGATTGGGCCCTGAGACAGCAGATCTGGGCGCAGGGGGAGCGGCCACGACGCCCCGACTGACATCTTCACGATGAGTGCGTACCAAGCCCTCCTGGGCCAGGCTGGGGCCACCAGGATCACAGGCCTGCGCTCCACCCTGATCCTCCGTAGAAGGCGGGGAATCATCTGCAGTGGAGGGAACGCATACAGGAGAGAAAACTGGTGCCAAGGGCAAACCAACGCATCGGTCCCGTAGGCCGAGGGATCCCTGGCTCAGGATATGAATTTGTCCAACTTTTTGTTGGATCTCGTTGCCATAATGTCCACATCTGGGACTCCGAATCTTTGGCAAATCTCTTGGAATACCTGGGGGTGAAGACACCACTCCCCCGGGAGCAACTGTTGACGACTCAAAAAATCTGCTTGAGAATTGTCTATCCCTGGGATGAACACCGCCGAGATGCAGGGTACATGGGCTTCGGCCCATGAGAAAATCAGGTTTACTTCTCTTTGGGCTGCTGGGCTCCTCGTGCCCCCCTGGTGGTTTATGTATGCCACCGCCGTGGCGTTGTCGGACTGTATCCTTACTGGCAGACCCTGAAGGGGGAGAGTCCAGGCGATCAGGGCCAGCCGAGCAGCTCTGATCTCCAGGATATTGATGGGAAGCAGTTTTTCTGCCTCCGACCACTGCCCTTGCTGGGTCTGTCCTTCTAGAACTGCCCCCCAACCTGACAGGCTGGCATCCGTGGATACTATCTTCCACGTGATGGGGCAAAAGGATTTCCCCTTTGACAAATTTTGAGGGACCAGCCACCAAAACAGGCTGCGCCGGACCTTCGGGGAGAGCACTAACGGACGATCTAACGCCTGAATGGACTTGTTCCAAGCAGAGAGAATGGCTGCCTGAAGATATCTGGTATGGATCTAGGCATAGGGTACTGCCTCGAAGGCGGCCACCATCTTCCCCAGCAGTCGCATACATAGGCGAATAGTCGGCCTCTTCCAGCTAAATTGTTGGTGGTTGATATAAGCTCCGCAATGGCACATTCATTTCAGAAAGTAATTAAAGCCGGAATAACCAACACAAAAAATAAGCAAAGCTGAGCCAATCAGTGTCCTTAAGCAGCCTTCTAGACGCTTTCAAGGGGCAACTCCCATCAAACCAGAGTTTAAAGGGCCAGCCACAAAAAGGTTTCTCAATTTCAAAAAGATAATCTGCTTAAAGAGGAACTGAATTCTGGAATCTGTGCCCAAAAGAAGAAAACAAATGGTAAAGGACTAGTCAGTAGCATTGCCTGTGGTTTTTCTGGCAGCTGATCTTTCCTTTGTGCGTCATATAGTCAAATTGGTAGAGGCTGAGCTTTACTTTTACGGAAAAGAGGTTTAACCTTAAACTACGTAGAGGGTTCTTTACTGTAAGAGTGGCAAGGATGTGGAATTCCCTTCTACAGGCAATGGTCTCAGCGGGGAGCATTGATTAGTTTCAAAAAAAATATTATATAAAAGCACCTGAACGACCACAACATACAGGGAAATACTATGTAATACTATTTAACTTCCGCATGTCAGAGCCTCCAGCAAGGGGAACAGTAAGCAGCACAGTTGTGATGTGACCAATTCTTACTCCAAATCTCCTGAGACTAGCAGTCAGAGATAGCAGTATTTTTTTTCGTGCATGTCCGGTAAAATGATATCGGATGAACTGTCATGATCGGCTTTCAAAAGCTCTGTACTAACAATCCGGATATCGTACAATCACGTTGAAAGTGGTATCTTTCGTCCGATTTTTGGATTGTGTGTACAGGGCATTAGTCTGTGGCCAGAATGTCCCTGTACCTCAAAAAGGCTGGGTCATTGTATTAGGCATACATCACCCACCGCTATTAGACTGCTGCTCTTAAAGCAGAGTTCCACCCAAAAATGGAACTTCCACTAATCCCACTCCTCACCCCCTTACATGCCACATTTGGCATGTAATTTTTTTTGGGGGGGAGTGGGGGCTTCAGGAGGAGTGGGACTTCCTGTCCCACTTCCTGCTTCCGCCGAGGGGCTGGTTAGGCGATTAAGCTTAATCGCCTACAGCAGCCCCTCCCTGTAGGCGATAGCATGGGACACATGACAGGTCCCATGCGATCGCCTGTCCAATCAGCGGCGGGCCGCGCCGCTCGCGCATGCGCAGTTCCGCTCGCACATGCGCAGTGGGTGCCCAGCCATGAAGCCGAAGGCTGTCACGGCCGGGTGCCCACAGTAGCAATGAGAATGCCGGCCGGGGAGGGGGGGAGAAGAGCGGACCCCCGGTCGGCCCGTCGCTGGAACGCTGGAGCAGGTAAGTGATTGTTTATTAAAAGCCAGCAGCTACACTTTTTGTAGCTGCTGACTTTTAATAAACACAAATATTGGCTGGAACACCCCTTTAAGGGCATCTGGCAGAGGCAGGAGAAAAAAACCACTACTAGTGTGTCCAGGAACTGTGGCATATTGGCACGTGTACACGTGTGTAAATGCATTTGCACATTAATGGTAGGCGCGTTTAGTGATTGAGAATTAATTAATTTTAGTGGCCAGAACAAATTATTATTCTGTTCAATAAAATTATTTAGCACCCAAGTGCTTGCAGCGTCTAAACGTGTTACATGCATTTACAGGCATTAAAGCGGAGCTCCACCCTGAAATTGACTTTAATTTATTAATAATAGCGCTGCTAAAGAATCCCTAATCGGCTATTATAAAAAAAATTGGTGTTATAATACCTTATAAACACCGAGGCTTCCGGTTTTGTAGGTAGTCGGGTTTTCCTCTGGTTTTTTCTCCTTCCCGTCCCTCGCTCTGCATGCTGGGAGCCTTTCACAGAGCTCCCTAATTATAATAATTCTCTGTATCAGCCGAGACATCGCGCGACTTGCGATGACAACAGAGACGCTCACGCCGCCCGACACCTTTGCCCGTGCGTGTGCGCGAGATGGAGCGGTGGATGCTGCGACAGCATCCACCGAAAACAGGAAATTACATGCTGGGTTCTTCTTCCTGCCCAAAGCCAAGATGGCAACGGGAGAAGGTAGAGAATATAAGTTCTTATTTGGCACTGAAAACCAGCGGATCGGCGGGTGAAAACAAAACAAGTGAGTCTATCACAACATTGCGATTAGTAATTTAAAGAGCCCTTAATCAAAAATTTGATTTTTCGGCGGAGATCCGCTTTAAGCATTTTTTCTGCCAAAATGCCACTGCCAGGCAAAAGAGCATCTATTCTAGAAGATATGGCCAAAGTGTCCAGTGCGCTTGAGGCCTAATGGTAAAACTGTGCTCTGTCACTTCCTAGTCTCCTCACATTCCCATTAGCCAATAAGGCCACCAATCATTTTTGTGACCAAAAGGGAGGCAAGTGAAATGAAACAAGGTGGGTCACAAGTTCAGCTAACAGCCATGGACAATGTTTGCCTAACAGTCCGGCTCTCTGGACACAAATGTATGGTGCATGCAGGCACCTGGAGGCTTTTCTTTTTTGCTATAAGGCTTGAGCCATTTCGACATTTTACATGGAGGAAATACCTGCAGGGTTTTTTTTATTAAACCTTGGCAAAAGCTTGATCTACTTGGGCATATCAGAATTTCTTCATTAGTACCTGAGAAGGCAGTGGCTTCCTTTCTTCGAGTTTACGAAGGTCATAACGTTCCTGGTTCCAGTTTCCAAGTAATGTCTTGTTGGAATAGGAATCCTCCTTAGTCGTGCACCTCCAGCCATATTGCTTGAGCTTCGCATCAGGTCCAATGTCCACCCATACCTCACCATGTCCATCAGCTTTTAGATCAGAACTAAAATAGGCCATTCTGTTATAATAAAATAAGTTCATTAGATGATTACTCACCAGCACTCACCAAACTTTGGTATTGATGTTAGCTACAAACAATGGCACAGAAAAATCTGATATTTCAATAGACATCAAGTACCAAAATACATGCCAATTCATAGGTCAATACAGAATTTAGGAGCCAGTCCATCCAGTATTGCAGGGTATCAATCTAATTGAGAAAGCAAACGTTTTTCATTTTTTTTGGGAGAGTGTACTGGGGTGGCAGGCTGAAGCAATAGTGGGGAGGCGTAGGTGTCTCAGGTTTGTTTGTCACCCCCCCCCCCCCCCCCCCCCAGCCAATAGAGCACCAGCTGCCACTGATTGACATTGACATATAAATGCTTAAAAAGGGGGGTTTAAAAGGAAGTTGGGTACTGTATTCTTTTAATCTATCATAAGTCATGGACCTGCAGCCTGCCTATCCACCTCCCCAGCAGTAAGCCGATCATGCATGTGTAGAAATGTTTGTAAGCTTTACTATATCACTGATTTGTAAAAGGAAAAAAATCACATGCTTTTCAACTTGCTGGAAATTGTGACTACTCGTGGAAAAGTCTCTAATTCTCTAGTACAGTTCCCTCTCCTTATAGGTCATAGCCCATTCCTCTTCTGGGAGTGTCTAATTACTGTCTGTGCTGGCCCAGCTTTTCTGACCCTCCCTTCAGCTTCCTACATAACTTTTCTGTAGCATTGAGAGGAGGATTGAAAGGAAATACTGTGTCTAAGGCCTCAATCACACGAGGCAGATCCGTTTAGAGGAGTCAGCCAGCTCAGCTGGAGATTGCTCCGTTGATCTCCGCTGAGCGGGCGGATGACAAGTCCGTCTCTGCTCAATGAGCAGGGAGGGGCCTGTCAGAGCGCGGCTGATTCCTATGGAGAGATCGGATGAAAATGGACAGCATTTTCATTAGATCTCATTTGATCCACCAAGACGGATATCGAAAGTATCACCATACATTTGATTTTAGCGGATCCGATGGCAGACGGCTGTCAGCGGACACATCTCCACTGACATCCGTCTCTTATAGGAGTCAATGGATGGCCCGCTCGTATCTGCCTGAAAAATGGATAGGTGGATTCCGAGCAGGCTTGCAGCTTGAAAGGGGCCTAAGTCTGTTGGGGCTACTGACATCACATCCAAGATGGCGGTGACAAAATGCAGACTCAGGGCTTTTGGGTGTCTACACCAGCATATCACCACTGCACCCTTTAAAATTAGGCAAAATCTCAAGGCACCCCAATCTAAAATAGAAACACAAATGTTACTTAGCAATGGCAAACCTAGGCCTGGGACAATACACACAACTGCCTTGAAAAAATTAACCTCACATTGAAGAAATTAACCTCACATCAGACATCTTCCCTCCTTACCTGAGGTTCTCCAATTACATCACCCCTTCACAGCAAGCCCACCAGCACCATAGCAACCCATGAAACTGATCTAGGACAAACTTGGTCCCATCCTCATACCACCCCTGGGAAACCCAGATGGCACCCTGCTTGAAAAACACTGGTCTACACAAAGGAGGATTTTACAGTGAAATAACAATATCATATGTATGGTAAAATACATTTAAAGGTTAGTACGCCTTTGCAGAAAAAAATTAAAAGATGACCTAACACCCCATACTCCCTCCCCACCCCTCAGTACCCACTGCACCTACCTCCATAGGTGATGAGCTGTTAGTGGCCAAGCAGCCAGTGTAGCAGTTCAGGGATTTGAAATTCCCACTTCTCTCTCCTCTTGATTCTGCATTGCTTCTGGGACAGATCAAAGCAATCATTGTGATCTTTCTTGGAAGCGCTGCAGAAAAAAAGGTAAGAAAAGAGTTGATTTTAAATCCCCTAACCGCTGCACCAGGCGGTTGTTTATATATGTATGATGTAATATGTCCCCAGTCAATTACTTTCTCCTAAAGCATTTGCCAGTAGCGGGCAGAACTACCAGGGGCTCAAAGGTCACTCCTGCAACTGGGCCCTGGCATTCCGTTAATGCAAACCGAAGCTGGGTTGCTGGCCACAGGGCTCTTAGCTGAAAGTGTCTCTCTTATAGAGCCCAAAGACTGCACTAGTAGTTCCCCCAACCTCCTCCCTCGCACAGATGAGAGAGGAAAGCGCCAATCTGCTCCTTCTCCTCCCGCCCCTCTCCTTCTGTGTGCACCGTGGGATATGTGAAGCTAAGCAGATGAAATAAGCTGCTGGGCTTCACACTTCCCTTCACACAGGAGGAGAGGGGTGGGAGAAGGAGTAGATTGGCGCTTTCCTCACCCATCCGCAGCTGCTGGGCTTCTCACTTCCTGCAATGGACACAGGAGAAGAGGGGTGGGAGAAGGAGCTGATTGGCTCTCTCCTCTCCCACTCCCAGCTGCTGGGCTTCTCACTTCCTGCAATGGACACAGGAGAAGAGGGGCGGGAGAAGGAGCAGATTGGCTCTCTCCTCTCCCACTCCCAGCTGATGGGCCTCTCACTTCCTGCAATGGACACAGGAGGAGAGGGGCAAGAGAACGAGCAGATTGACTCTCTGCTCTCCCATTCCCAGCTGCTGGGCTTCTCACTTCCTGCAATGGACACAGGAGGAGAGGGGCGGGAGAAGGAGTAGATTGACTTTCTCCTCTCCCACTCCCAGCTGCTGGGCTTCTCACTTCCTGCAATGGACACGGGAGGAGAGGGGTGGGAGAAGGAGCAGATTGGCTCTCTCCTCTCCCACCCGCAGCTGCTGGGCTTCTCACTTCCTGCAATGGACACAGGAGGAGAGGGGCGGGAGAAGAAGCAGATTGACTTTCTCCTCTCCCACTCCCAGCTTCTGGGCTTCTCACATCCTGCAATGGACACAGGAGGAGAGGGGCGGGAGAAGAAACAGATTGGCTCTCTCCACTCCCACTCCCAGCTGCTGGGCTTCTCACTTCCTGCAATGGACACAGAAGGAGAGGGGCAGGAGAAGGAGAAGATTGTCTCTCTCCTCTCCCACCCGCAGCTTCTGGGCTTCACACCTTCTTGCAATTGACACAGAAGAAGAGGGGCGGGAGAAGGAGCAGATTGGCTCTCTCCTCTCCCACCCGCAGCTGCTGGGCTTCTCACTTCCTGCAATGGACAGAGAAGAAGAGGGGCAGGAGAAGGAGCAGATTGACTCTCTCCTTTCCCACCCGCAGCTGCTGGGCTTCTCACTTCCTGCAATGGACACAGGAGGAGAGGGGCAGGAGAAGGAGCAGATTGGCTCGCTCCTCTCCCACCCGCAGCTGCTGGGCTTCTCACTTCCTGCAATGGACACAGAAGGAAAGGGGCAGGAGAAGGAGCAGATTGGCTCTCTCCTCTCCCACTCCCAGCTGCTGGGCTTCTCACTTCCTGCAATGGACACAGCAGGAGAGGGGCAGGAAAAGGAGCAGATTGACTCTCTCATCTCCCACCCGCAGCTGCTGGGCTTCTCACTTCCTGCAATGGACACAGAAGGAGAGGGGCAGGAGAAGGAGCAGATTGTCTCTCTCCTCTCCCACTCCCAGCTGCTGGGCTTCTCACTTCCTGCAATGGACACAGGGGGAGAGGGGCGGGAGAAGGAGCAGATTGACTTTCTCCTCTCCCACTCCCAGCTGCTGGGCTTCTCACATCCTGCAATGGACACGGGAGGAGAGGGGCGGGAGAAGGAGCAGATTGGCTCTCTCCTCTCCCACCCGCAGCTGCTGGGCTTCTCACTTCCTGCAATGGACACAGAAGGAGAGGGGCAGGAGAAGGAGCAGATTGGCTCTCTCCTCTCCCACACCCAGCTGCTGGGCTTCTCACTTCCTGCAATGGACACAGGGGGAGAGGGGCGGGAGAAGGAGCAGATTGACTTTCTCCTCTCCCACTCCCAGCTGCTGGGCTTCTCACTTCCTGCAATGGACACAGGAGGAGAGGGGCGGGAGAAGGAGCAGATTGACTTTCTCCTCTCCCACTCCCAGCTGCTGGGCTTCTCACATCCTGCAATGGACACGGGAGGAGTGGGGCGGGAGAAGGAGCAGATTGGCTCTCTCCTCTCCCACCCGCAGCTGCTGGGCTTTTCACTTCCTGCAATGGACACAGGAGGAGAGGGGCGGGAGAAGGAGCAGATTGAATTTCTTCTCTCCCACTCCCAGCTGCTGGGATTCTCACTTCCTGCAATGGACACAGGGGGAGAGGGGCGGGAGAAGGAGCAGATTGACTTTCTCCTCTCCCACTCCCAGCTGCTGGGCTTCTCACTTCCTGCAATGGACACAGGAGGAGAGGGGCAGGAAAAGGAGCAGATTGACTCTCTCATCTCCCACCCGCAGCTGCTGGGCTTCTCACTTCCTGCAATGGACACAGAAGGAGAGGGGCAGGAGAAGGAGCAGATTGGCTCTCTCCTCTCCCACTCCCAGCTGCTGGGCTTCTCACTTCCTGCAATGGACACAGGGGGAGAGGGGCGGGAGAAGGAGCAGATTGACTTTCTCCTCTCCCACTCCGAGCTGCTGGGCTTCTCACTTCCTGCAATGGACACAGGAGGAGAGGGGCGGGAGAAGGAGCAGATTGACTTTCTTCTCTCCCACTCCCAGCTGCTGGGATTCTCACTTCCTGCAATGGACACAGGGGGAGAGGGGCGGGAGAAGGAGCAGATTGACTTTCTCCTCTCCCACTCCCAGCTGCTGGGCTTCTCACATCCTGCAATGGACACGGGAGGAGAGGGGCGGGAGAAGGAGCAGATTGGCTCTCTCCTCTCCCACCCGCAGCTGCTGGGCTTCTCACTTCCTGCAATGGACACAGAAGGAGAGGGGCAGGAGAAGGAGCAGATTGGCTCTCTCCTCTCCCACACCCAGCTGCTGGGCTTCTCACTTCCTGCAATGGACACAGGGGGAGAGGGGCGGGAGAAGGAGCAGATTGACTTTCTCCTCTCCCACTCCGAGCTGCTGGGCTTCTCACTTCCTGCAATGGACACAGGAGGAGAGGGGCGGGAGAAGGAGCAGATTGACTTTCTCCTCTCCCACTCCCAGCTGCTGGGCTTCTCACATCCTGCAATGGACACGGGAGGAGAGGGGCGGGAGAAGGAGCAGATTGGCTCTCTCCTCTCCCACCCGCAGCTGCTGGGCTTCTCACTTCCTGCAATGGACACAGAAGGAGAGGGGCAGGAGAAGGAGCCGATTGGCTCTCTCCTCTCCCACTCCCAGCTGCTGGGCTTCTCACCTTCTTGCAATGGACACAGGAGAGGGGCAGGAGAAGGAGCAGATTGACTCTCTCCTCTCCCACCAGCAGCTGCTGGGCTTCTCACTTCCTGCAATGGACACAGAAGGAGAGGGGCAGGAGAAGGAGCAGATTGACTTTCTCCTCTCCCACTCCCAGCTGCTGGGCTTCTCACATCCTGCAATGGACACAGGAGGAGAGGGGCGGAAGAAGGAGAAGATTGACTTTCTCCTCTCCCACTCCCAGCTGCTGGGCTTCTCACTTCCTGCAATGGACACAGGAGGAGAGGGGCGGGAGAAGGAGCAGATTGACTTTCTCCTCTCCCACTCCCAGCTGCTGGGCTTCTCACTTCCTGCAATGTACACAGGAGGAGAGGGGCGGGAGAAGGAGCCGATTGGCTCTCTCCTCTCCCACTCCCAGCTGCTGGGCTTCTCACTTCCTGCAATGTACACAGGAGGAGAGGGGCGGGAGAAGGAGCAGATTGTCTCTCTCCTCTCCCACCCGCAGCTGCTGGGCTTCTCACTTCCTGCAATGGACACAGAAGGAGAGGGGCAGGAGAAGGAGCAGATTGGCTCTCTCCTCTCCCACCCGCAGCTGCTGGGATTCTCACTTCCTGCAATGGACACAGAAGGAGAGGGGCAGGAGAAGGAGCAGATTGGCTCTCTCCTCTCCCACTCCCACCTGCTGGGCTTCTCACTTCCTGCAATGGACACAGAAGGAGAGGGGCAGGAGAAGGAGCAGATTGGCTCTCTCCTCTCCCACCCGCAGCTGCTGGGATTCTCACTTCCTGCAATGGACACAGAAGGAGAGGGGCGGGAGAAGGAGCAGATTGGCTCTCTCCTCTCCCACCCGCAGCTGCTGGGCTTCTCACTTCCTGCAATGGACACAGAAGGAGAGGGGCAAGAGAAGGAGCAGATTGACTCTCTCCTCTCCCACTCCCAGCTGCTGGGCTTCTCACCTTCCTGCAATGGACACAGGAGAGGGGCAGGAGAAGGAACAGAACAGCTCTCCCCAGATAGCAATCAATTGAGGTGAAAGTTTGAAAATGATTCGCTAAGCTATTACTAGACTTGCCAAGCTTCACAAGTTTGTTGCACAATTGCAGCAACTCCATATTGCATGACCCCAGATCAACTTTCTTTGCAAACATCCTGCAAGTCTAGTACAAGTTCTGGTTCAGTTATGTTGTGCAATAATCATCCCACCACAGGGGTCACTGAGACTTGCAGAACTCTTGCAGTAGACTCCCCACCACAACGTTGCTCTTGTTAGGCTGCTTTTACATTAAGGCATGAGCAGCGGTGGTGGTATAGCAGCGCGATTTTCAGCGCTGCTATACCGTCGTATTTACCGTGGTATTTGGCCACTAGCGGTGCGATTTAACCCCCGCTAGCGGCCGAAAAAGGGTTAATAATGCCCGCAATGCACCTCTGTAGAGGCGCATTGTGGGCGGTATTACCACGGTTTCCCATTGATTTAAATGGGAAGGCGCGGTAAAGGAGCGGTGAACACACCGCTCCTATACCGCTGTAAAGATGCGGCTAGCAGGACTTTTGGACCGGTCCTGCTAGCGCACCGCTTCAGTGTGAAAGTCTTCGGGCTTTCACATTGAAGCCTGCAGGGCGTGAAAAACGCCCCAGTGTGAAAGGGACCTTAGAGACTTGCCATGGAAATGGCTACAAATTGGAAAAGTGTAAACTAGAACTTCTGTGTCAAGTGCTCTGCATGTTTACAACTTGCATTTGAAATAGTACAGCAAGTTACTTACAATTCAACACTGCCACAAATATGTGGCAAGTTATCCTTGCTATCTGGGCTCCTATCTGTGGGAGGGGGAACTGACGGTGCAGGCTTTGGGCTGTATGAGAGAGATGGTCTCAGCTTAGAGACCTGCTGATGAGGAACTAATAAGGAGGCACTGATAGGTGACATTGATAAGCACTGATAGGCGGCACTGATTGATGGCATTAATGAGCACTGATTGGCGGCATTGATGAGCACTGATAAGCAATGATAGGTGGCACAGATGAGCACTGATAGGAGGCATTAATTAGCACTGATAGACGGCATTGATGAGCACTGATAGGCTGCACTGATTGGCGGCATTGATAAGCACTGATGGGCATCATCGATGAGCATTGATAGGTGGAATTGATGACCACTGATAGGTGGCACTGATAGGCCGCATTAATGAACACAGGCAGCATTGATGGGCACTGATAGGCAGCATCGATGGACACTGATAGGCAGCATTGATGGGCACAGATAGGCGGCACTGATCATCAGAGCTCTGGTGATCAGGGCCCTGAATATCAGTGTAAACAATGTACTGATGTTCTCACAGACCATCTCTTGTAAAATGTCTAAGGATGAGATCAGGCGTGTTCACAAGTCCATGCGCTCAGGCATGTCTCTGACTAAAATCTGTTGTGTGTCTGCTGTCTCTGAACATTCAGTTTTAGGAGTGGCCCTTGGGTACTGTCAGGGGCCACACTCCAGGCCTACACTCCTAAAAAGTTGCCCACCACTGCTTTAAACGCTGACAGAAAACATGAGATATAAAATGACAGAAAGAGGGGGGTCACACCGTCATATTCTATAATCTCTAGTATACTCTGCACCGTGTAAACACACACCTGATCCTTCCACAGTTCTTCAATTCACCAACGCGAGGGAAAGCTTCATTACCGTTGCCTGGTAACAGGGTCCCGCCTGACGTCATTAATATGCGCCGGTTAGGAAGTGACACATGGATGTGCTCAGTGTGATCGGGAGAGGGTAATGTTTCCTCTCGAGGGGTCGTGTAAGGGGGGCTGGGCTGTCAGGATGTACATAGTCTCTATGGGTTATCAGGGGCACAATAATAATAATACCGACCGAAATCGGCTAAGAGTTCATTACTGAGATCCAATCTGCCGCTGTTCTATGAATGTAGAATTCCCCTCATCACATGTATTAGCGACCACCCTGTACAGTGCGGGGACATGACAGTCATGTGATCTGTATAATGAATGTTTCCTTTACCTGAGGACGTGTCATCATCACATCCACAAAGAATGCCAGTCTGTGCAGCACAGGACACTTAGATCACCCCCCCCCCCCCCACCGCACCGCACCGCGGACTGGATGTGACCCTTTACTTACATTTAACCAGCCCTTGGGGTACTATTCGGGCAATATACTCCTCTCACTGACACCAATGATGGGGCACTATTCCTCCCACTGACACCAATGCTGGGGCACTATTCCTCCCACTGACACCAATGATAGGGCACTATTCCTCCCACTGACACCAATGATGGGGCACTATTCCTCCCACTGACACCAATGCTGGGGCACTATTCCTCCCACTGACACCAATGCTGGGGCACTATTCCTCCCACTGACACCAATGATAGGGCACTATTCCTCCCACTGACACCAATGATAGGGCACTATTCCTCCCACTGACACCAATGATGGGGCACTATTCCTCCCACTGATACCAATAATAGGGCACTATTCCTCCCACTGACACAAATGATGGGGCACTATTCCTCCCACTGACACAAATGATAGGGCACTATTCCTCCCACTGATACCAATGATGGGGTACTATTCCTCCCACTGACACAAATGATGGGGCACTATTCCTCCCACTGACACAAATGATAGGGCACTATTCCTCCCACTGATACCAATAATAGGGCACTATTCCTCCCACTGACACAAATGATGGGGCACTATTCCTCCCACTGACACCAATGATGGGGCACTATTCCTCCCACTGACACCAATGATGGGGCACTATTCCTCCCACTGACACCAATGATGGGCCACTATTCCTCCCACTGACACCAATGATAGGGCACTATTCCTCCCACTGATACCAATGATGGGGCACTATTCCTCCCACTGATACCAATGATGGGGCACTATTCCTCCCTCTGACACAAATGATGGGGCACTATTCCTCCCACTGACACAAATGATGGGGCACTATTCCTCCCACTGACACAAATGATGGGGCACTATTCCTCCCACTGACACCAATGATGGGACACTGTTCCTCACACTGACACCAATGATAGGGCACTATTCCTCCCACTGATACCAATGATGGGCACTATTCCTCCCACTGACACCAATGATGGGACACTGTTCCTCCCACTGACACCAATGATGGGGCACTATTCCTCCCACTGACACCAATGATGGGACACTGTTCCTCACACTGACACCAATGATGGGACACTATTCCTTCCACTGACACCAATGATGGGGCACTATTCCTTCCACTGACACCAATGATGGGGCACTATTCCTTCCACTGACACCAATGATGGGGCACTATTCCTCCCACCAACACCGATGATGGGGCGCTAATCCTCAGTGATCGGAAGTTGGTTGGCTGTTGTTTTCTTGCAAGCTCATCCAACAGAAATTGCCCAGGATTAATAGTGCGTCCGCTGAGACCAGTTCTGGGGGTTGAAAAAGAGGCGGATGAATCTGCGCTACGGACAATTTAAATTGGTGATACGTGAACAAATTAAAATTGAGGTATATATAGCAAAAAGTAAAATATTTATATTAATAAAGATATTATAGTGGCAGCCCCTGCATAAAAACTCCACCTGGGTGGAGGAAGGTATTAAGTGTAGATAGCAGGTGTTGGCGCCTACTTAAAGTGTTTGAATGATGTGCCAAGAGTGTTGTCAAAAATAAAGTGCAAATAATATGTAACATTAAATATAAAGTGCTGTATAGTGCTAATCCTTGAAAATAAATACTGATAAACACAATGTTAGTGATACATAAATATATCAAAACAATGTGTATTCGAAACAAAAATAATCCAAAAAGTCAAATTTCCAATCTTGCTTCATGCAGAAATATTAAATTAAAACTATTTTCAATCTTGCTTCATGCAAAGTAAAGTGCTAGGTGCTTCATGCAGGTACAACCGTCAGTGGGTCACTCAGTGCTCTCCCCCAATGGTCCCGCACTCACCGGATCCAATCACCCCTACAGGGGTAACAGGCTCTCACAATAAGTATCCACACTGCTGTGTCTGTCAGGTTTTTTCATATGGAATCTTTCCAACCGCTCATAGAGGAGACAAATGAAAGCGCCCAATAGCGTGATACCGTTTCACAAAAACATATACTTTATTCTTACAAAATGGTACTCACATTTAGCATATACGCCTTAAAAAACTAGTCCTGTAGCTCAGAGGAACGATCGCTCTACCGGGTTTTGTCGTACTGGCGTCATCTGGGCGCTCCAGATGATGTATGTCAGTACGACAAAACCGGTAGAGCGATCGTTCCTCTGAGCTACAGGACTAGTTTTTAAGGCGTATATGCTAAATGTGAGTACCCATTTTGTAAGAATAAAGTATATGTTTTTGTGAAACGGTATCACGCTATTGGGCGCTTTCATTTGTCTCCTCTATGAGCGGTTGAGAGGTTGGAAAGATTCCATATGAAAAAACCTGACAGACACAGCAGTGTGGATACTTATTGTGAGAGCCTGTTACCCCTGTAGGGGTGATTGGATCCGGTGAGTGCGGGACCATTGGGGGAGAGCACTGAGTGACCCACTGACGGTTGTACCTGCATGAAGCACCTAGCACTTTACTTTGCATGAAGCAAGATTGAAAATAGTTTTAATTTAATATTTCTGCATGAAGCAAGATTGGAAATTGGACTTTTTGGATTTTTTTTTTTCTGAATACACATTGTTTTGCTATATTTATGTATCACTAACATTGTGTTTATCAGTAAATTTATCTTTCAAGGATTAGCACTATACAGCACTTTTTATAAGTAGTTACATATTATGGCACTTATTTTGACAACACTCTTGGCACATCATTCAAACTCTTTAAGTAGGTGCCAACACCTGCTATCTACAGTTCTGGGGGTTAATAGTGGGTTCGCTGAGACCAGTTCTGGGGGACTATACAATAAATGTAACATTCTAAATATGTGACCTTAAAGAAGTTGCCGACACCCCGGATGAATAAGAATAATAGAGAATCCCCCAAAGGAGGGGCTTTTGAGGCAACAGTAGTAAGCGTAGTAATGCCAAATACAAAATTATATTTTTAATATTTAATCGTAAAAAAAGAGATCATACAAAATGGTACATGAAAATACAATAAAAAAAGAGAGAGAGAGTCGAGCCTGATCCACATAAAAACTATAGGGCCCAGTTCTGGGGGACTAGTGCTGCAACCAACGATTATTTTCATAATCGATTAGTTGGCCGATTATTGTTTTGATTAATCGGTTAATAATCTTAGAAATTAGCATTTTTACATACCGTATATACTCGAGTATAAGCCAAGTTTTTCAGCACATTTGGCCGGGGAGCACCGATTTTTGAAAGCCGGGCACCCTTTCCATAGACTTTCATGTTAAACGGTAATTTCTCCAGTGACTTTGGGGACCCGGTACCAGCCGGTCGTAGGTCCCCTGGACCCAGACTTTGACACACATGTAGCCCCATTTCTCCTCTACAAGTGTGGGAAGTTTGTTGTCTGGGGGACCTATGGCTGGGGATCATTTATTTTTCAAAGCTGGGCACCCCTTCCATAGACTCCCATGGTAAACGTCAGTCTAGTCATGGGCACAGTGAGGCATGCTGATGGACACCCTAGGCTTATACTCGAGTCAATACATTTTCCATTTTTTTGGTGGTAAAATTAGGTGCCTTGGCTTATATACAGTATTTTTTTTTTTTTTTTGGCCAATTTGTTGTTGGGCAAACTAAAAAAACACAAATTGCGGCAAAAACGCATTACATGCCTTTCTGCCGCTTCTCCATTGATGTATATTGAAACACAAATAGCACCGTTTTGCGTTAAAAAAAGTCCTTGCCCTTTCCAAATACACAGCAGCTGAAAAAATCATGGATGTGAACGTGTCTCATAAGGAAAACATGTAAATGAACTGTAGTGTGTTTCTGCAAAAAAACACAGAGGTGTGACCCGGCCTGAGATGTTTGGTAACATAGAGCAAAAAAATCGCGACTGTAAGGGGTTAATTTTTTACTGTGGGACAGTGAAAGTAATACTTACAGTAGAGATTTGCTCTTTTTGTACTATAAAGGTCTATTTTTTTATTTTTTTTTAACCCCATTATGTTACTGGCCGATTAATCGATTATGAAAATGGTTGTTAGTTGTTTTTTTTTTTTAAAAGATTTTATTGAAAGAAGCATAAGAACACAACGGTATACAGTACAGCAGAATAATGCACAAAATAGTACTTGTCCAAGAAAGACTGACAATGCACAATAGAAGAAAATCATTCGACCGACAATAAGCTTTTCTGAATTAAAAAAAAAAACAGAGATATAACAAGTACATAGTAAAAAACAAAAACATTCGTCATAAAACTCGTATGAAAGAGAGCTAATACATCCAGTGACTGTAGACCCAATAACAGAACAAAACAAAAAGGAAGAAAAGTATTCAGAAATAACGAAAATCATAGAAAGGAAACAAAAAAGACAGTTCCTATAGGTCAATCCTGAAAATGTAAGAGCCACCAAGGATTCCACTTAGCATCATAAATCGGGATTGTGTCATGAAGCCAATGAAAGATTTGTTCAGATAACATGATCTGATCCATTCTGGAAGAAATCTGGGCAAAGAGGACTGTAGGGGACTTCCAGTTAAAGGCGATGGCCCAAAGAACCGCTATACAGAACGTATATGGGTTTGGGAGTGTCAGGGATTTTCTCAAATAAAAGACAGTGTCTATAAGACAAATCTCCATTAGTTGTTTCAGCCCTACCCTGCTTAATAGTGCGTCCGCTGAGACTAGGGATGAGCTCCGGCGTGTTTGCACAGTCCACGTGCAGAGCCCGCCAGGAAGTCTGCACGGCGCTGCGCTAATCACAGGCAGGGAGACATTGTCCCGAAAGCTCGGGCTGCAGAGATCGGGAAATGTCTCCCTGCCTGTGGTTAGCGCAGCGCCGTGCAGCAACTTCCTGGCGGGCTCTGCACGTGGACTGTGGAAACACACCGGAGCTCATCCCTAGCTGAGACCAGTGCTGGGGTTAATAGTGCATCCGCTGACACCAATGCCGGGGGTTAATAGTGCATCCTCTGAGACCAGTGCTGGGGGTTAATAGTGCATCCTCTGAGACCAGTGCTGGGGGTTAATAGTGTGTCCTCTGAGACCAGTGCTGGGGGTTAATAGTTTTGTCCTCTAAGAGCAGTGCTGGGGGGTTAATAGTGCGTCCTCTGAGACCAGTGCTGTGGGTTAATAGTGCGTCCCCTGAGACCAGTGCTGGGTGTTAATAGTGCATCCTCTGAGACCAGTGCTGGGGGTTAATAGTGTGTCCTCTGAGACCAGTGCTGGGGGTTAATAGTTTGTCCTCTAAGAGCAGTGCTGGGGGTTAATAGTGCGTCCGCTGAGACCAGTGCTGGGGGTTAATAGTGCGTCCTCTGAGACCAGTGCTGTGGGTTAATAGTGCGTCCCCTGAGACCAGTGCTTGGGGTTAATAGTGCGTCCGCTGAGGACAGTGCTGGGGGTTAATAGTGCTTTCCCTAAGACCAGTGCTGGAGGTTAATAATGCGTCCGCTGTGAGACCAGTGCTGGGGGTTTAATATTGCGTCCGCTAAGACTAGTGCGAAAATTATTAGTGCCCGCCCGCCCCCCGTTTTGACTGTGGTATCTTAGACCATTATTGTACATAAATGGCTACATTTTCGTCATGTGCTGTTGACTTTCACTCTTTTTGATGGATGCTCTTGGTTATGTTCATTAAATATGCTCAAGATCTAACTGCTTTCTTTAATATTGCAATAAAACTTTTTATTGTTAAAAATAAAATGCAATATGTGCTTTTCTGCAGCTTCTCCATTGAAGTCTATTGAACCAAAAATGCACCGTTTTGCATTTAAAAAAAGTCCCTGACCTTTTCCAAAAAACGCAGCAGCTGAAAAAAAAGCAAAGATGTGAACATGTCCCATAGGATACCATGGTAAATGACTGTAGTGCATTTCTGCAAAAAGCAGTAAAATACGCATAGGTGAAACCAGGCCTTATGGATAGCACAGTCTTCCTGATGGCCGATATGATGTTCTAGACCAGGTGTCTCAAACTCAAATTACCTGAGGGCCGCAAAGACAAGTTTTCATATCCATGGGGGCCGCATGCAAACTTTCAAACTTCAAAAACAGTACTGGTGTCAGTGGACACATTATTAACCCTCAGCACTGGTTTCAGCGGACACATTATTAACCCCCAGCACTGGTGTCAGCGGACGCATTAACCCTGACCACTGCACTGA